>QTSX02001593.1:0-183208 GCA_014839935.2 Entomophthora muscae | reverse complement strand
GGCCCAAGGGCGAGATTTGAACCCTGAACCTGAATTCCTGTAGGCTTCTGGGCCCATGGACTGAGATTCTGCCCGCTTGCGTCTTTCTGGGATTGAGCCCCTGCAAGCTGATACCAAGAATGTTGAACCGTGCAGTGAAACAGGCCAAACCAAGGAAATTATTGCACCAAATGGAAGACTAATCACAGCTCCTAATGGAGGTACTGATTTGGCAACTATTAGCTTCATGAATTTGAAGTCTACACCAGTGGCCAATCAAGAGCCATCCCCAGGAAGAGGCACGGGCCTGCAGCCTGGCCCCATGATCACAACTATAAGGCAAGTTAATCAGGTAGATAATTTGAGATTCTTGACCAATGAAAAAACTCATGGGCTAAGTGCCATTTTGCTGCCTTTAGACCCAAGCACCCAGTTCCCCTGGGCATGCCTTTCCCAATGCCCTGATGAACCCCCCATGGAAAATATTAAGTTTGAAGGTGGGGTGCTCTATAGACCAAAGGACCCCACACTCCAAACTTATTGCCATTTTTTAATAAAGGTTATGTTATTTTGACTCACACAGCTATTGTCTTATTTTGTATTTCCTATCTACCAATTCAGTTCAAGATCTCCTGGCCTGCCTTCCCCACTGCCCGCTGTTTTCTGTCCTCCTGGTGTACCTTTTGGACCCATCTATTTTACCAACTACCCTCTGAAATCTGAATACAAGGACTACACCCCAGAAAAGATACTTGGACTCAATCCCCTGGCCCGCATACAATCCACAGTTAGATACAACCAACAAGGCCCGTGGATATTTTCAACACCCAAGTTGTTCAGAGGGAAATTCAACTATCTCCCTGCTTACAACCTACCCATTAAACCGCCTGTGACCCCAAAACCTATGCCCGCTTCCTCACCCAACCTTCCAACTAACCATACTGGCAAGCTGTTTGGGATTGTGTACATCCCCCTCACAGGGGTGATTAACACTATAATCCCGGCCACCGGCCCGTGGTCCTGGGTGGGGAAGTCTGTCTCCTATCTTTTTAAGTTAGCTCCCCTCTTGTGGTGGGCATTACCAGCAAAAAACCTGGCCCAGGTCACCCCTGGAAAAAACAGGCCAGCTGCCCAAGACTGGATCCCTGACAGACGCGGAGCTGGTAAGCCAGGGAGCGGTAATGCTCCAAGCAACAACCAATGTACCCAGGCTGGCCAGGCTAGCAACTCTCAGGAGGATACCACATAAAGTGGCAAGTTGCAGCAGCCAAAGGAAGGTACAAAGAAGCATTACCAGTACCAACTGCATGAAGAAACATCTTGAATATGGCAGAGAAGCAACAGTTGATATTGGCTTGGACAGGCAAGTCCAAGGTTTGATGGAAGGAGGGGTCAGCGGCAAGCTCAAAAGCCCAAACCCAAGCACCTTGTCAATATACTCATTTCAGATGGCAATGGTATGAGAATGTTGGGCAGAAATCTCACTGGGGGCTAAGGTAGCTGACTGCAGCCCTAGACGCACCTCAGCAGCCAAACAGGAGGCATTGTATTGGCTGTGGTATAACTCACCTGCCCAAATTGGGGTCATTGCATCCTCGTTGGAATGCAGTGCCTGTACAAAGCTGTACATTGTCTCCTCATGGTGGCAAATCCCAAAATTGCTAAGGTCAGGGTAGTCCACCACCACATTGTTAGAGTTGTGGCGGGCAAGAAGCATGGCAGATGGGGTAGGGGAGGTGCGCCAGTAGAGGGAAGGCATTGAGGAAAGGGGTGCTGAGCACAAGAAGGATTGCCACTGGGAGGCGCGCTGTTGATAGTAAGAGGCTCCTCAAACATGGAGTCCTCATCAGGGAAATCTCCAGCACTAGATTTTGGCGCAGTATTGCGCTCAGAGCCAGCCACAGTAGTTGCACAGTCCTGTTTGTAAAACTGAGAGTCACTGGCCCAAAGTCAATTCAAGAAACCAATACAAACTGAGTGAGGCATTTTTCAAAAAGTGTGCTGCTCTGCTTTGTCCATTGAAGCCATCATTTTGTTGTAGGCTTGGCACATATTGTTGTTGCTGTTGCTGCTGGAGTTAGGATTCATCTGATGAAGAAAGAAAGTAGTTTTTGGTCAAGTGGGGGATATGTTAGAAATTTTGACCAAGAAATGATGCCAATTATGATGAAGCCCACAGATTAGGATTACAGCAGCCAACTTCATAAATTAGCAGTATAAAATCAATGATGCCAATCATGACAGAGCTCACAGAATAGAATTAATGCAACCTCATTGTCATAAATTTATAATATAAAATTTATATATATTCAATTGGCAGTAGATTTTGATCATTACTGCAGAATACCCAATTACATGCGCTGCTGCGCCGTCCCTATCATACATAAAGCGCCACTGCACCACCCAAAAAAAAACTCCAGGCGCTGCGGCGCCGCCTTGCAAATATTTTTTATGCCAAAGTGCCGCTTTAATTTTATATCAAGCGCTGCCGCAGCGCCACTTTAAAATCCCCAAAATGTTAATCTAATATTAATCATATTTCTAAGCACTAGTCTCAAGAAGATAATCAAAAAAAGATATTTTGGATCAATAGTAGATTTATAATTGTTATGAAAAAAATCCAAACCACTGAAAAGCAGCGCCGTGGCAACTAAAATATTTGTAAGGTGGCACCTGGAGTTTTTAATAGTTGGCGCTGTGGTGCCTGAGATAATTTTCTGTTGGCGTTGTGGTGCCTAAGCCTTTACTAAAACGGCGTGGTAGTGCTATCTTTGATTTTGTTTGTCTATGCAATGATACTTTTATGTTATAAATCCAATCCTTTTCCTTTTTAATTGGGAATAAAGTATGGTATTAATTTAAGACTCTATATAATAAATCAACCTAAATTAGTGCCACTTATATAGTACTACCCACTATAATACACCCATTTAAAAAACCATGTTTAATATGCTAGCCTTATTCCTTATCATAGTATGAACTTTGCTATTTGGGTTTCAATAATACAATGTGTTACTAGTGATTTTATTTAGTAATGAGGGTATTTCTGTTGTGCAAAATGTGCCCATTAAAATATCTACTAAGCTTCTAAGCGTCCAATAGGAGTGGCGCCCACCAATGTGGCACTAGAAATTAACCTGTTTTAACATATGGTGTCATAGAACGCTATAAAGAGCACACCATCACAAATTGACTGTTTCCACTTTTAAAAAGTACAATTCAGCACCAAAGCTCAATTAACTAAAAAATGTAAGAAACTGCCTGAAACTTTGCATATATTTATATACATTTATCTTCTCTAAACAACTGGGTACTTTTCTACCCCATTTGTATAAGCTAGTTTTTGAGAAATTCAAGTTTTACTCTTTGGCCTGGTTGAGGTAGCTCCACCGTAAATTTCTTAATTTAATATAAAAAATGGTTAAAATCACTATATTTTTGAGCTATGACATCTCAATTACGTCATCTTGAAAACACCATTTTAATTGCAAGTTTTCAGTCAAAACTCACAGTTTTGCATACTTGCGCTACTAATAAAAATTTAATTTTCACATAATAAAAAATATAATAATTTTGATGGTATATAATTTGAGAGTTTTTCTACAATTCCATGTAAAAATATGGACTACTTTTATATTTAACACATTCTCATTTTTCTCTTTAAAAATTCTCCCCAAATTTGAACTTTTCTGACGCAAATTTGCTCTTAGATGCCTCCCAAGCCTACCACCAACGCTACCCCCAAGGCTCCCAAGAGCACGGCCGCTCCTGCTCAGGCAAGAAAGACCAAGGCTATCCTCTCCAAGCAGACTCCTAAAAAAACGCCTGCTAAGACCCCCACGCCTTTCCCTGAGCCTGAGGCTGATAGCCCCACCCCTCCTCACTCTCCCTTTGTCTACTCCCCCACTGATCCCCAGGAGAAGCACGTCCACTTCAATGATGAAGATGAGAATGAAAGAGTCTCTGAAAACAACTCTGGTGATCATAGTTCCGCATCCTCAGAGGAGGAGCCCAACCTAGAGTGGGACTTACATGCAGTTGCCAATATCTGCAATGTCAACAGACAATTTAAATTTCCAGCTGTTTTCCCCAACTCTTTTACCATTATGACCAAGAAGAGGGTGCTGGCTTTGTCAAGGACAGCTTTCTTTTCACATGAAATGATCAGAGAAAAAATATAGTGCACCATCACTGCCGTGAATTTTGGTATTAAGATATCTCACTATGATATGCTTAGTACTAATTTGATCCATATATGCAATAGTATTGATGCTATCAATTTAGGATTAGCCAATATTTAGACTATCAATGTTATTGCACCATCACACTCTTCATGCAAAACTACCCTAAAAAGGCTTTTTCTACTTTGATCTAATCTTCAGTACTTCCAGAGATACAGCAGTGTTTGTGATTCTATTACTGGATAATAATACATTGTTCCTCTTATCAAGCTCCAAACCAGTGCCTGCCTTGTTGAGCTCATATCTCTGAAACTAGGGACTCGAACCTTATTCTGAGACTTATCCAGTATCACCTGATCTCTGTAGATCCCTCACATGATATACTAGGATCAATAGAACCTTTCCTGAATGTTCACATGACTTTTCATGTTGCCCTCTGTCCATCCTAAAAGATGGAATGAGTGACTATATAATCCCTTCATTCCTTTTCTTAATAACTAAGCTTTATTCATATATCTATTATAAGTCTTCCTTTAATAGTCAACCAGTCCTAGGACAACAGGGTTAGGCTCTACCCTTACAGGGGTTCCTTTTCATATGCAATGACCAGAAAAAAATATGGCAAACCATCACTACAAATGTGATAGTCCAGGTTGCCCTGCGCAATTAACTATACTTGGGTTTACCCAAGTCAAGGAGCTCACCATTGAGCATGACTGTTTGGGCTCTTATATGATCATTTACTATCTTATGTGCTGGTACCTTTACAAAGCCATTCTTTTCAACAAAGACTTGACTTCAACTGAGCTGGTAACTCATGCTCTCCTTTACCTTAATAAGGATCAGAGAGAGGAGGTTGGAGAAAAGACCAGACTCCAACAATATGTGACTGATCAACAGTCAATTGATGCCAATATTGGCATCAGCTCTAGAAGTATTGATGAGCTTGTACTTTTGGAAGTCCAGAAGACTACCATGCTAGGAAAGCCCTTTTGCTACACAACAACAGGCAAGGTTCACCAAACCGTATTTTGTGCTTTTTGACACAAGAGGATCTTGTACGCCTTTTAAAGTGTGATACCTGGTTTGCCAAAGGGACTTTTGCCTCTTGTCCTAAGCTATTTTATCAGCTTTGGGCCATCCATGGTCAGGTCAATGAACATACAATCCCCTTTGTCTTCTTCTTTCTCCCTAATAAAAGGGAAGAGACTTACATCCACGCCTTGAATATACTCAAGCAAAAACTGGATGCCATCTTGCCTACGCTTGAAGAAGAGCTAACCAAGAAAAGGGGCCGCAATAAGAAGAAGGTCAGCCCAGAGGCTACCCAAGAGCAACAGACCATAACCAAAAAAACGCCTGAGTCCCTTCCTTATCATACCACGTTGATGGTTGACTTTGAGGCTACACAGGACAACACTTTTATCAAGGTATTTAGGAGCAGGCCCCAAGGCTGCTTCTTTCACTACCGCCAGGCTCTGCACAAGAACCTGATGAAAAAACCAGCCCTCAATAAGCTGGTATACAAAGATGATACAAAAGAGGTCAGAAAGATATTCAACTGCTTTCCTGCTCTGGCCATGGTCAGAAAGGAAGAGGTTAACCTTTTTTATGACAAGCTTCTCAATGACAATTACATTCTTGGGAACCAAGAAGCCTTTGCTCCTTTCATACAGTATTTTGAGCACCAGTGGGTAGATGTATTCCAGGGATATTGCCGCATCCGCAAGGGCGGCAACTCAATTAATTGGAACTGCTATAAGCAGGTCAAAGAAGGCATAACTAAGACCACCTCATCACTTGAAGGTTGGCATAATCAATTTTCCCATCTGGTTAAGGTAAAAAAGCCTATGTTTAATGTAATTGTCAACAAGCTGAATATTCAGCATGCTCATGGAGATCAGCTATACTCCCAGGCCGTCAAAGGCAAAGCTGTTGTATCTAAGCATGCTGACCAGCAGGTCAAATTTGCAAGTGTTACCAAGGAGCTTTTGGCCTATTACACCAGAGACGGCCACCTTACCCATCTCAAAGGAATTGCCACGGTCCTTGGATCTAATGTATAATCACTTTTTTAACAATAAATTTCTTTCAGATATTTGATTTTAAGTTTATTTTTAGTATACACATGTTTAATATAGAGTTAAAATTTAATACAGTAGTTTTAAAAGCTATGGCAACAAGCAAAATGAACTCAGATTTAAACAAAATCATTTCAGATTTAAACGAAATCCAAGTTGCATGAGATTCAGGATTCAAATAATTTAAATATTGTCGGTTAATAAATGAAATATCAAACCAAAAACAAAATTTCACTTACCCATTATACAAAATTATATCAAACATCAAGAGGTGTAGTTCAACCCACAAACAAAACAAACTGGCGCAACAAGTGAAATGGATGGATGCTATTCCGGAGTATATTATAATCCAATCAGGATTCATATGAGACACCAACAGAAGGACCAAAATGAAACAAAATCTGAGTACTCTAGAAGCAAGATTACACAAACACAAAACAAAATGAACTCACACAAGATGTGTAGTATGAGTAGCCTAAAATATAAAAATAACAGTATAACAGCCAATCAACAGCTATCCAATTTAGGAACAGAGGCGTTTTATTCATTTTCATGGCTCCAGATTTGTATGGAATGGTTTTGAGAACCTTCTGAATATGGACTTGATATTGCAATAAAAATAATTCATTAAATTTTAAAATTTCTACTTTTAGTGATTTTATCCTAAACTTTTTACAATGGTTTTCAATAGCAACATCTTCAACTGCACCAGCAGTCAAGCCAGCTTCAATGGAGGCAAGGCTCAGAACGTGGAGGCACCCGTTTATACCCAAGCCTTTGAGGCAGGTAACAAGGAAGCTGACCTGTTACTGTCCCCCGACCCATATGGCTTTGACTTGTTTGAGAGTCACTTTGTGTCTAGTGCTGCCCCCGCTCCCACACCCACCCCTGCACAAGCTGCCCATCAACTAACCAATCAGGATGACAACCTCAATTTGGAACAACTTCCCGCCATTGCCCAACCTGCCCCTTCCTCAGCCAATCAGGCTTCAGCTTCCCCCACCCAGCGCCCTAAGTGACAGATCATCACCGCCCAAATTCTTCAGGAAATTGTGGCACTCAACCTGCAGGGTCTGTCCTGGGATCAGATTGCAGACCAATTGCAATTTACCCAAGCTAAAGTCATGCGGGAATTCAACAGCATGATGAACAGGGGGAATTGGATTGGGGCGGCCAAGAAGCCCAAGAAGGCCCAAGAGTCCCAGATAACTGAGGCATACCCAATAATGCTTGACCTCCTCCAGCGGGACCCCAAGCTTCCCTTGAACCAGGTCTGAAAGCAACTTGCTCACCATGGCATTTGGGTGTCTGAGCGCATGGTGCAGCTCTGGTTGTACGGGAAGGTGGCTTCTGTACGGGTTCTTACCAATTTTGCCGGCAACCAATGGGATGGCGCTGAGAATTCCCCGTATGATCCCGCCATTGAATCCACCCTGGTCTGTTGCTTGACTAGTCTGTCAGATGATGTCATTTTCATCTGCTACTAAAAGCTATTGTTAGCTTTTGATGACTTTGGTGAACAAGGAAGAGCCACCACTCAAAAAGGAAGGAAGAAGGTCAAGAAGGGGACGTTTATTGGTGCATTTCTGGCTGTGTCAGCCAAGGGTTTTGTCTATTATCAGACAAACCCTGATTTTGTCAATGGGTACTCTTACAGCCACATCCTTGATGGATTGCTTGACTCCTGGGATGGCTCAAATTCCAAATACTGGGTTTTCTTGAGCCACCAGATGGAGGGAAGCTCCACTGCCCTTGAGGCCATCCAGGGACGCAGGCACCAGGCCTCAGTCTACCCTGCCAGCCATGCTGACGTCCATCTGGGAGATGTGGTCTTCTTTAAAATGGGGTCCACACTACGGGAGCGCCGCCCTCAGGCTTTCAACGACCTCTATCTTGGGGTCCTTGATCACAATTTTCTCTTTGGTTGCCAAATGGTGGCTGACTTGTTTGCGCAAATGGTTTTCCATGTGAACATGGGCAGCCAATAACGTAAGGATAAGTGCCTTCCACCTTGGGCAACTGCCACTTACCAGCCCATCCAGCCAATGACCGATGAGAAGTACAACAAGTGGTATATGGCGGCCATCACGTGAAATCCTCATGCCTCCACCCCCACCACCAACACCCCTAACCCGCAAGCCCAACCCACCCAATCCCAGACCCCCCAGGCCAGTACTGCCTCTACATCTTCCTTCCCGCGTTATTCTGCCTCCTAGGCATCACTCCCCCTGCCTCAATAAACCCCCTGTTGCCAAACAGTTTCTATTTATATTATCTTTTTTTGAATTTTAATTGTTCATGTTCTCTTTGTTTATAGTTGGTTTTATTCTTTATGTTCAGCTTATTTCTATAAAATCATATATTTACTATGGTGTGTATCTAGTTCCTGAACACAGTTATTTTTAGTACCAAACCACAGCCCCTTGTGAAAACATTAACAACAATTTGGTGATCAGCTAAATTTGAATTAGAAAATTATAGTGTTAACTATTTTTAGATAAAGTTGTTACTGATCCAAATTCAAAACCTTTATGATAAACTTTAAGCCAATCAGGAGCCAAGTGATAAAGTGATTGTTGTGACATAAAGGGTCATTCAATAATTTTTTGATGCATGTGCGCTAATTAATATGATTGGCTGGATGTTTTGCCATTGTACGCCATTGCCGCTGTGGCAAGTTGTTGGTGGACTAGTGCCTGATCAGCAGCTGATTGGGTACTAGTCCATCTACAACTTGCCACAGCGGCAATGGCGTACAATGGCAAAACATCCAGCCAATCATATTAATTAGCGCACATGCATCATTGAATTATTGAATGACCCTTTATGTCACAACAATCACTTTATCACTTGGCTCCTGATTGGCTTAAAGTTTATCATTAAGGTTTTGAATTTGGATCAGTAACAACTTTATCTAAAAACAGTTAACACTATAATTTTCTAATTCAAATTTAGCTGATCACCAAATTGTTGTTAATATTTTCACAAGGGGTGTGTTCCAGTGCTAAAAATAATATGGTAATCAAGGAAACAATGCCAACACAAAGCAAACAACACACATATTGAGATGTATGTAAAACATATACAAAATGGGTAAAAAGATGGGATAATGTAGTAAATGGGAAAACAAAAAGGAATAAACAAAGAGGCAATTGTATCAAAATAATACAGAATTTATTGGGGCAAGAGCTATAAAAACATATGAAAAGGTTAGTAAAAAATCAATGAGCAAATTGGAAAAACTTCTAAGAGACCTTGACTTGGCAATTGCCAAAATCAAAGAAATTGACTGCAAGGTCAAGGAAAAGATGAAGTCTGCCATCCTTGAAGGGGAAAAAATCAAAAAGGTGTCTGCCAAGTCACTCATGACCAAAATACCGGACACACCTGAAATGACAATAGAGCGCCTACTTAATATACAAAAAACAGTGGTTGAGGGGCTCCAGTTCAAGTCCTTTGCACTCTATGCGCCGTCTGTCTGGACAGATGACCCTGAGATGTATGCACATCTCAAACCTGTCAAGAGGGCCTGCAAGGAGGACACTGAGACGCCCGCACAGCTGCTTGCGCCAAGGATGGCATAGCCTGCCAAAGCCGCCGGCAAAGAAGAAACCCAAGAAGGTACCTAAGAAAATAAATTTAATGAAAATTCATAAATACTTATATTTTTTTTTAGAAGAAGTTGATGGTGAACTCCGCCGGGTCCTGGTCCCTTTTGTTCCCCCCATGTTCTACTCAAATTTTGCCACTCACGTGGCAAAGCAGCTTTTTCTGTCCCCCCCTGTCTTGCAGATGCTCAAAGATAGAATACACGGTGCATTCCCAATGTCCAGGGAGGCGTTTGCTGGGCTGATGCATGAGGGGGCATCTGAGTGGGCAGTTACTGCCTACAAGGATGCTCAACTGGTCCGCCTGGACCTGGTTAACCTCAGTGGAGTTTACACAGTAAACTCCATTGAGCTTTTTTGGGACGTCCTGGCAATGCTACCATTCAAGAATATACCGGAGATGAGACGGGCCCATGCGGCTGCTTGCTTCTGCTTCCTGGTGGAGCACACCCTGTCCTACTTGCTGGAGAACTTCGGGCGCGCGGTAGAAAAACTGGCTGTTGCGGATGCAACAGCCGTGAAGAAGACTAAAATCCTCCTGGCAGACTTCGGGCTGGCCTGGAGTGTCAACAAGATGGGGGTCCTGGCAGCTATGGAGCTAACCTTTGGCAAAACAAAACACAAGAAAAAAATAAGCTCAGTATACAATAAGCTGTGTGAGTTTATGGAAGCCTTTGCTGGACAAAGGCTTCACTTGGTGGTTTACCTGGGGTTTCTGTTTTACTTTGGAATGAGCGCCAGCGTGGAGGACCTGGATGGGGTCCTTATGGGGATCAACAAGGCCCAACTTGCTCTCAACAGGAAAAAAGTCCCCCAGGTTACAACTTGGTGGACCACGTGATACAAGACGCCCTGGTCCTGGCAGGAATCTACGGGTTTGCGGCCCCGCCTGAGACGCTGCTGCTTCACTCCCACCTCACCATCCTCCCTTTTACCAGCAGGCAAGAATGTTTTAACCAGGGTTTATCCACCGTCCACGGTGTGGCAGTGGAGGTTGTGCGCCACCTCTATTGTGGGGTGGGTACATACCGCCGAACTCACTATAGGCAATCTTGATAAATTCTCTCTTCCAAATAATTCAATTGCAATTTATAATATTTTTATTATAATAAAATTTTCTAATTCCTATTTTAGAAAACAAGATCTGCAGAATATATCCCAGAGAAGGTCTTAATAAAAGCATAATAATATATTTCAATAAAATCTACTTCTGATTTGGACACATTACATTAACTTTTTTTGATTATTATATTTATTTTCCAAATGTGATATTAATGTGTTTGCGTAATCCAGTATCAAGCATTTGGGATACCCTTAGATGGCATAATAAAATAATATACAATAAAATAAATAAATTACTTACATCTATTGATGGATCTTCTGAATGTGATTGCGGGCTTAGAAACATCTAAATATAAAATGATTTTTAATAAATCTTGAATAGTAAATTAGAGAATATAAAAAAGTCAGACAAGCTAAGCCTTTAATTGATTGGCTGGTTTGCAAGGCACGCGGGGATAAAAAAATCAGTGTGGCCATAGAATTTGGCCACGGTCTCAGCTGGGAGGGTATGGATCCCGGCCTGCAGCAAATCAAAAAGGTCCTCTGTCCCAGTTGGGGTTCCTCGCTTGACGACTTGCTTGAGCCACCCAAAGACTTCCTCAATTGGATTTAGGAAGGGCAAATAGGCGGGGAGGAAGAAAAGGCGCATATTTGCTATGGCCAATTGCTGGAGGCCCACTGCAATGCTTGTGCCAATTGATGGAAATTCTTCAAGAATATCCGCCACCTTGTGGAGACCAACGTTGTCCAGCACAATTACGTTGGTGAAGCCCAGGCTTGTGCACCTCAGGTGCTCCTGGACCAATCAGAAAAATGATAGGAAGGTCTGGCTATTGTGAGATCCCAATATCATTTGGCAGAGCTCAACCCCCTTTGGACCAAGGAGAGCCACCATTGAATAGGCTGTGACGCGGACTGCAGCACGCCGAGCCATCCCGTCATTGGAGCCTCTGGGGACATACCCATACTAATTGTGCATTGATGAGGCAAATGCTGATTCATTGATGTAGTAAAATTTGACTGTCCCCTTGGCTTTTAGGGCAGTATACGCCTCTGCGTATTTTCTCCGGGTCTCAATATTGGCTGGGCTGTTCCAATTGTATGGGGATATCCCAAGTTTTTTCCAGGAAAATTGCATTCCCTTGACCAAATGATAATAGAAGGAAATTGAGGCCTCAACCCCAAAGCAGACTTGACCATGGCCTGTATATTTGCCAGTTCAAGATGGCAATCTTGGGTTATCCACTGGCGGATTGCCCATTTGTGCTCCTTTGTGAGCATGGTTGACACGCGCAAGAATTTCTCCGCGGCAAGGACTTGACCCATGTTGAGGAACTTGTTGAAGGTCTTTGAGGCGTACTTGGGATCCACCCTGACAATGGGTGCAGCCGCCTTTTAATTGCCTGATTCACACATTAGATTAAGCAGGATGATGCGTTGGATGTTGGGGATGCGCTTCTGAGTGGGCTTTTTAGCGGTGGGGATTGACTCATTGGCATTGGGCAAGGCACAGGGCATAGGCACCTTGTTGTAGAAGGCTGCAACTTTCTTTACCACTAACTGTCCCTCATCAGTTTGAAAGAACTTGGGCTCCTTGTTGTCCTCCTGATTGCCATTGCTTATGTATGGCTCATAGCTAGTATCAAGTACAGACTTCACCTTCTCCAGCATGGCTGACGGGACCGACTCTTGCCGGTACACAGCGTCAAACACATATGAAGTAAGTTCTACCTCCTTGTTTCTAACCATTTTGGTAGTGGTGACCTTGGTTGGCTTCCAGGTCAGCTTGGGGACCCGAGGGTTTATGCTCTGCACCCTAGCAGCTTGTGCTCCTTGAACCGGCTGTGTCAGTGCAGCGTCACTATGGAACTCTCCTCTTCCGCCTCCCTCCTGAGTAGGCACTTGTGTTGTACTGAGTCTATTCTTTGACCCGCAGGGGCAACCGCAACCGCGGCGCACAACGGGTGCATTGGTACTCTGGTGTTGTGTTCCTTCCATTTTAAAATTTAATAAAATACTAAATAAATTTTAATTAAGTTACTCCCTAATTTTAATTTTTGCTTTTATCTGAATATGGATATTTAATTAGAGGTTTTCCCACCCAATATCCCAATTATAGATTTTTTATTTCTTAATTAGTTGTTTCTGGTTTACAATGCCTATTTTTGAATACCCAAAATAATTACCACCCTTTTCCCCAGATTTTATGCCAAATATAAGCACCCAACACAATATTTTTAAAATTTATGTTTCAGATCTTATGTCTTATTTTAGATGCCTTGGTATCATTCTTGATTATAATCCATTGCACAAACTGTGTGAGTGATTTTGTTTGTGGTTTGAGTTCCTATTGTGTTTTGTTTTTGGGTTGAGTTTTGACACACCTTTCTTGGGTGTATTTTGTCACCAATTCACATAGTAAACATATGTACACCGAAAGCCAACTCACACCATTTTGTTTGTGAATCCATGTATTTTGGATTGCATTTTAAATGGTTTTGCTTTGTGTGTGAGTGCTTTGTTGCTGTGTTGACCCATTTCGCCTATTAGCGCCAAAAATCCCTGTTAACAGAGTGTATATTTTAACCTGCTAGTTGAATTTTGTTTAAATTTGAAATGATTTTGTTTAAATCTGAGTTCATTTTGCTTGTTGCCATAGTTTTTAAAACTACTGTACAAAAATATCACTGTTTTAGGATGTGTTGACTTTGGAGCTTTGTGCACTATAGTTAGTATTAGCTGACCCCACATTTTTATTACAGATTTAAAAACCTTGGATGATTTTGAGTCTAGCTGTATGCTTTGTTTGAAACTTTTAATATGTATATACATGTTTAATATAGTGTTAAAATTTAATACAAAAATAGCACTGTTTTAGGATGTGTCAACTTTTGAGCTTTGTGCACTATAGTTAGCATTAGCTGACCTCACATTTTTATTAAAGATTTAGAAACCTTGGATGATTTTGAGTCAAATAATATGTTTTTTTATAGTTTTCAAAATTATTTTTAAGCTTTTATCAATATTTTAAGTTATCTGGCGCGGTTTAGCCAGAAATCCGGGATAGGGTTCGAGATGGCGTCTTTCTAGATAGTGTATCCCACCCTTTTTTGCTGCCTCAGTTTTGGGTTGTGTGTTTGATTTTGATTGTGTTTTATGTTTGGCTATTTTTGTAATCCAAACCTAGATAAAGGGAGCTTTTATTGAGTAAGTTGACCTAAAAGTGGAACCAGTTGAGTTTTGTTTTGAACTGAACAATCCCTGTTTATCTCAACAGATTGTAAAACTATTGTATAGATTTGGATTTGCAGGGCTACCTGATTGAAGTATACCTTTGAAATAAATCATGGTTAGGTTTGATGTTGATCCACAATTAAAATCGATCGTGCTTGGTTTGATTCTAGGCCTAAGCGTTCTGGTTCAAAGCTATTTGGCTGGTATGATATTGTGGTACTCGGAGTTTAAAGGCATCTTAAATCAGGAGGTATCCTTGACGTGATTTCATATCCCTTTTAGATAACTTGGGGCCATGTTTTTAAAAGCGTTGATTAAAAATGGGGTTTGATGTAGTATTTATTTGATGTGGTGAAAGAATAAAATTGGGTATCTCTACTGTTGTACCACCTGTAACTATTCTTCTATTTTTATTTTCCAAGTTGTCCCAAGGTTCAACGGTCTCAATCAAATTCTAAACCAAATCACACGGTTTGATTTTAGCCGAGTTTGTTTTTATTAAAATCCCAAACGTCGATCCACCTTGGCTACTTGAATCTTGAACGAATGCTACCGAAGCAAAGAAAACCAACGCTGTAGTGTTAATATGTGAAGTCAGGGAGGGTTTTACTTTGGTAAATGGGAGATCAGTTCAACTTTGAAACTCAAACCAGACATATTAAAGAATATCTCCAAGCTATGAGGTTGGACCCAACATCGTTCCAATCTCAGCATGGTAAAGCTAGAAATCACCATCGTGGCTTTGTTAGCGTTCGGTTTCCCAGTTCTGGGCCTTCGCCAAGAGGAGGCGAAAAATTCAAATGATCTTAGGCCAGTCAATCTTAGCCCCCAGGGCCAACCAGCCAACACTGTTTCCTCAGAGTTTGGTGCTACTCGAAGTCCACCAGCAGTTCGGGATGAGACAATTAATAGTAATAAGCTTCCACCTGATGCTCTAGAGAGCCTACTTACGCTAGATCCTTTACGAAATAAGCCCCTTCCGATAAATGAACAAAAGAACCGGGATATAAAATATAACATTGGCCCTAGACCTAACATCACTATGCCTCGACGCCGTCTAAGAGGAATAGCCAGCGAAGAGGAAATGGACCAACAAAGGATAATGTCAGAGAAGTATCATGAGCGCGAGAATGCTGAACTGAGCTATCACAACCACCTAAGCCACGGTGCTCACTCATCGTCTGATCGGGTAGTGGTAGGGTACTATGCCGACTGGAAAGCACGTGATCTTCCCCCAGAAAAAATCCCATATGCAAAACTTACCCATATCAACTACGCGTTTGCTATAATTAAGGAGGATACTATGGAACCTTATTTTGAGACTGATCATCTTTTACCCCGGGTAGTGAAGTCCGCACATGAAAACAACGTCAAGGTTCTACTGTCAGTTGGAGGGTGGACGGGCTCTAAACATTTCAGTCCGATTGTAGCAGATTCATCTAAGCGTACAACGCTTGTAGCCAAGCTAGTCGAACTTACAAACAAGTTTGAGCTTGATGGCATAGACATAGATTGGGAATTCCCTGGGCGACTAGGATTGTCTTGCAATGCATATAACAGTGCCAATGATTCAGATAACTTTATTGTACTTTTACGTGAGCTCCGCATGGCAATGGACGAAAAATTCTCAGGAACCAAGAAACTCATCACTCTGGCTGTGCGAGTTGAGCCTATCGATGGGCCAACAGGACCTATTGCAGATGCTTCTGAACTAGCAGCAGCAGTAGACTTTATTAACGTAATGGCCTATGATATCAATGGCCCCTGGAGTAGCACAACTGGGCCTAATGCACCCCTGCGCCACAGAACAGGGAAAGGCTTTCAGCTGAGCTTCATGAGTGCGGTAAAGTCTTGGCTTGGGGCCAAGTTTCCCAATGACAAGCTAGTCATGGGCCTTGCATTTTATGGCCGCTCATTCCAGGTGAAGCAAGAGACACGCTCTGAGGATTTCACCAAAGGCGAAAGTTTCTATATGCCGTTTTCTAAAACAGTCCCCCAGGGCGATGGGGACGATGCCATGTGGAGTGATCCCTGCCCTGGTGCCCCCAATACTTTCTCGGGAGTGTGGCAATGGAAGAACCTTCGTCAACAGGGGTTTCTTAGAACACCTACAATTGCAGGCCCGGAATGGTTTCGCTTTTATGACGAAGTGACTCACACCCCTTGGTTATATTCTTCTACCAAAAAATCTTCTGATAAGCTATGATGACCCACAATCCTTAAGCCATAAAGTCAACTATGCCAAGTGCCTTAACCTTCGCGGGGTCATGGCCTGGGCCCTGCACGAAGACAATTTTGAGCTTCTGGATGCTATTCAGTCTATCCGGAAGCAAGATATTCGTTCCCCCCACGAAACCTGCGAAATGTATGAAACAATCGATCGCACAGAATCTCAAGCTGCCCAGGCTAATCGAACGCTTGGAGCCATCAACAAGACACCGTTTTCTGCAGGTTCCTTTGGCTTCATGAGCGGTATTTCACGCCATCCTCCCGCCCGCAGCCATAGATTACTCCAACTTCCCGACAAAGTATTCTCCGCATAACTCTAATAAACTGCGTCCCCTATAAATATTTACACTTCAACTTACACCGTTTACCACAACTTTAAGCAGCCTTTTCATCAAATAATAATCATTGACATTTCAAAGAAAATGAAGCTTGTCAGTTTATTTAACACATGTCATCAAAGCTGATATACTAATTTACCTTATCACTATCCTATTCTATAATCAACTTACAAGTTCGAAGACCTCAATATTGAAACTACTCTGCACATAATAAACAGTATCCCTCGCTATAAAGTACAGCCACCTCAATTCGCTCTTCTTTTTAACTTATACCTCGGTTCAAATCACCAACCCTATCTTCACAAGAGTGTTGCAAAGCCTGCAACTATTTTACATTAGAACATGACTTACCCCAGAACCAAACATCAAGCTCCATAAAGTAGCCTTCTTAACACGGATCAAGTTTAAATGCCAACTGGGACAAGCCCTTCTCTCTTCTGAAGAAAGGTTTCAAACTCCCTGTCCACAAAGGCATTGATGTTATATTCCCATAGCTATAAAAATATATTGTCATTCATCAAACTTCATTGTTTTCTTCTCAGTTGACTCTAGTCTATAAGCCTCTTCTCATCTTTATGTCCAAAGATGAGCATGGGTACGATTACCCATTTGAAGACAAGCAAATTACCCTGATAATCAAGCGTTCTGCAGATTGCCAAAAGGATCACCGCCTACCAACTATTTAACACTGTCTATGGACTCCTCCACCAACTGGGTCTGAGATAGGATATCTATCACCTTGAAGCATACACCTATACTGTACTTTTCAGAGCTGTTGAGATGGGTGAATCAAAGTCGGAGCAGAGTAAACTAAAGATACACATGGAAAAAACATAGCATCAAACAGATGATTTGATCAACATTAATAGAAATTTAGGCTTCAATATGCAAATCAAATCAAAGACACAACATTCTATATCAAGCAAACAACTCACCAAAGTCACACAGTAAGATTAGGATCTTGAGATGCAAGCAAATTGTTGCAACCAAGATAGACTCCTTGCCCGCCAATGTACTTTACAATACTCAGGGGGCGCTCATAGAGGCGCCTCATGATATATCTAACAACATTGGGCATCCTGTCACCAATGTTGGAATATAGGCAATACCTTATAAATAGGATAGATGTCAATTCAATGGGCTGATCCCTTGACTAAAATATTTACAACTAGCATTCTATTTGGATCCTGCCACAGATCCACCCCTGATGGACTAATGGCTTCCCATTCTAGTATATTAATTACACTATTCCCAAATAAACTTATATTATTCCTATCTTTTGTCCTTTCTATTAGACTTTTGTCTTCCCCAATCTAACACTGTCAGGGAAAGAATCCCTGACTACCTTACTATTATTGACAGCCTTGGAAACAACATATTTTCAAACCCACACCAGAACAAATACTTGAAGGACACCCAGTCAAAAACACAATACAACATACTTAACAACTATACTTGGCTTTTGAAGACCTTTGGGAACCTGTTTTGAACCCAGGACGCTGCTAAAGAATGTATTGTTAGTACCAGATTATCACAAACCTTTGATTTACCTTTTTATTACCTTTCAATTCAATTGGTTTTCACTTTCAAAACACCTTTCAAATTCCAAAGTGTTAATATTAAGTTTGCAAACGTCACTTACTGCTTTGCTTCTGATTGGCTGCTTCCAGTATTCCAATCAATTGGTGACCCGCTCTCTCTGCTTTTAGGTCAAGCTCTGTACCCTTCAATACTTGATCTTCTGCCTTCATACCACTTAATTAGCATAACCATTGTGAGATCTTTCTGTTTCCTCTTATTACACCAGGCTAGTGTGAAAATGATTAAGCAATTATTTAAGTTGCACTTAAAAACAGGTGAATTTAAAATGATTAACTAGGTAAAGCATCTCATTTCCCAAACTCCTCTCAAATGCTTAGCCTTATTTTCAAGCTATATAAGCTCTAAACCTTTCTTCAATTCAAATGTTCCAACAATAAAGATTATTCCACTCCTTTCTACTCCTCCATTTTCTGATAAAACACAGTTTTGAAGCCATGAGAGGAATTCTATTCCTATCCTGGTTTCTAGCTTACTTCTTGCCAGTGGTATCGGCCTTGGAAAATCCAATACCTACAACTGACTGGTACAACTCCTCCCCAGATGACGCCCACCAGAAGGAATCCCTCGCCCATGGATAGTTCAAATACCCTTCTGGACATTGGGGACGTAAATTCCACTATGGTCGTTTGTTTACTACACCACCTACTGAACCTACTCTGGTTAGACCTTACGCCTCCTTTTACCTCTTGACGTATTTGGTGGTTTACTATCTACTTGGTTGTTTCAGTTCTATGTTTGGAAGATTCACTTACCTAGGACACCTTGGACATCTCACAATGGTCACAGTTCCTATTGGCTCAGTAATAGCAGGTCTGAATGTAGGGGCTTTGGCTCATCAGCTAGGGAGTTTATTCCCTGCCAAGTGGGTCCCTGACAAATACTGAACTATAGTTAGTTCACATGCGACAACAACCTACGCACAGCCAACAAACAAAAGGAGAGTCCCTCAGCAAAAAAGAACACATATCTTAATAAACAAGTCAATTGGACTAATAATCTCAACCCTCAAAGCAGAAGTTGTAACACTCAAGCAAACCAGATGGGCACTAACACTGCACTTGAGGAGGTAAATCAGATTAATTCTTAGAAAAGCCACCTTTCCCACATTACAAGAATTTTACAGGGACCAGTATGTGGATTCATTTACCATTATTCAAATACCCTCCAGCAAACTTATACTGTTTGCCGCCCAAACAGGAAATAAACACCTCATTTAAACTTCCAGTCTTTGAATATATCAAGGCACAGCACTATTTGACACTAGAGCAGGCCAATATCTTGTTGACAAGAGATTTGCCAACCTCATGAAACTCCCTAAAATCAAAAGCAACATAAAGCATTTAATCAAGGCAGACAACAGAATTGTCCCATTCAGCAGAGAGACAACCCCCTTCTGAGCCTAAATAGGGGATGCTCAAACCATCCTTAGCTGGACTATCATTCCAATATCTAAATACAATATAGTTTTAGGCCTAGATTAGATAAGGAAGACAAAACCTCACATCAACTAGGACAGCTATCCTCTGACTATACAGATATAAAAAGTGCACCATCATGTTTATCCTACACACCTTGACATCTTTATGAGAGATGGTGTATTTGTTAGAATCACATAAACAAAGGAAAGAAAGAATGCCAGTAAAATTGATTAGAATATCTGCACATACAAGGTTATCCATTTAAAAATAAAGAAGCCTGACAAGGGCATGATCTCATACATCAAACATTTGTCCAAGAATTTTCCTCTGCATTCCAGAAGAAGCTAATAGGGTTGTTATCTGACAGAGGTATTATGACAATCCACATGTGAGCGGTTTTTCAGGCAAGGGTTGATTTGGCTTCAAATAAAGACAGCATGATGAAGATTGACAGTGTGTTGTTGGTTGGTTGCAGGTCGAGGCCTAGTAGGGAATAATGGCTACTATGGAAGGTAAAGGCCTAGCTAGTAAGTAAAAAAGGACTACTGGAGGCAAATGTTGTCCCCACCAAGCAGGAGGTATTGGCTGCTGTGGGCTAGAGGTCCTCACCCAGCAGGGAACTGTGGCTGCTATGGGTGAGGAATGAGATAGCTCAACGGGGAACTTTAGCTGCTTGGGGTGGGGAGTGGTCTATCCTGGTGGGTAGCGTGTGCTATATAGGCTGGATGTTGTTTAGACCCTGGCAGGTAACAAGGGCTGCCAGGGTAAGAAAGTGTGCCAGCATGGTACATGATTTGGCTACCAGGGCTGTAAGTTTTTGGATCCCTGGCGGGTATTGCAGGCTGCCAGGGAGTAGAGGAGCTTTGAGAGTTCTACATACCCTGATGTTGTAACTGTGCTGTTTTAGCAGAGTTACAAGGAGAAAAATATTTAGAACTAGATAATAATCTTTATTGGGAGATAGTCATTATATAGTCATTGTGATAAGGAGCACCTTTTGGGGAAGCTTTAAATATGGAATTAGGAGAGAAGTATCTTTTATTGGATAATATTTTAGACTTATATAGATTGGGCTAGAAGGAGATTTATTTGGATCAAACCTAGGGATTGGTCATGTGTGGGCTGGGTTTGAGCCACTGGATACTTGGATTGTCATGTGATATTGCTTGCTTACCATTCTTGGTATGTTGAACAGTATATTAGAAGGGCATCAAATTGGGCAATGGCTGGATGTTAAGTAGGTTGGCGGTAGCCAGAATGCTTGTACACCCAGACTCTTGACACCCCCTTAAGGGGTTATCTGGTGCATCAGGAGGGGGCTTCATTTTAACAGCTGCCGCCTGATGCTCCTGGAGCTGTTTACTAGTTGGAACCAGTCTGGTTGAGTGTTCTCCTTTACTAAGGTGGAGATGGGTTCTGTGATATTTCTTAACAATTGGGGGTTTGGAACCTTGGAATTTTACTAGATAGGTGTTGTGATCTGGTCTGTACTTGGTTATTATTCCTGGCCCCTGTGTACTGAGTCTAGTTTCTTTATGTTGCCAGCTAGAATCCAGACGGGGAAGTCAATGGGAAGTGGTTCCTCTGTGGAGGTTACCTTTTGTGTTTTGAGCCTTTTTATTTCTGCTATTTTAGCTTTGAGGCAGATGTGTTGTAGGTTTGGTGCTTGCTCTACTGTGGGAGGTTTCCCCAGGGGAGCTTTATATAGGGCTGTTTGTTGTGGGTAATTATTTCTGGTTTGTATCCGTAGGTTAGCTCAAACAGTGAATAGCCTGTCCCTTGATTGGTGCAGACCCGGGATACTAGTAATGCATGTTTCACATATAGTGGCCATGTGTCTTTGGCTTTGCCATCCATTATTTTTTCTAGGGTCCTGATAAGGCTGACGTTTAGGCGTTCTACTCTGCTGTTGGCCTGTGGCCTGTATGGAGAGGTTGTGGAATGTTTAATGTTTTTGGATTTTAAGTTGTTGTTTACTATGTGACCTGATAACTCTGTTGCTCCATCAGTTATGATGTAGTCTGGAGTGCCATAGTTGGCTATTATTGCTTTGTTAATGAATTAGTTTATGGTTTCTGCTTTATGGACCTTTGTTGCCCAGCAGATGGGCCAGCATGTGGAAAAGTCAATAGCTACAATTAAGAAATGTTGGTTTGTCTTTGTTTCTGGGAATGGCCCCACTACGTCTAGCCCCAAAACCTTGAATGGTTCAGGGTCTGATACTGGGTTAACTGTTGGCTGGGAAGCCTTTGTGCTGGTGTATTTCTCGCACACTGTGCACTTTTTCAGAACATCAACTATATCCTGTTTGAGGTTGGGCCACCATACTATCTCTTTTAATGTGAGGTATAGGTTTTTAGCCTTTGTATGCCCTAGTAGGCGGTGATGTCTTAATATGGTGTCAACTCTTTGTGCAAGTGGGATGTAAGGGACATGTTTGTTGTTAATAATTCAGTATACAGTACCATTTGATACATGGGAATACTTTTTGTTCCTTACTAATGTATTGTGAGTCAGTTGGTGTGTTGAGGGGTCTTTCCCTTTGGTTTTATACTCAGTGTTGTACAGGTTTGGCCAGTCAGGGTCCAGGTGGTCAGGGTGATCCTCTCTAGGCTGACATGGTCTAGAGAGAGCATTAGCCGTGACCAGCTCTGCCCCCTTTTTTATTGGATGTCCAAATTAAGCTGTTCTAGCAGGGACATCCATTTGGCTTGTCACCGTGCAAGTGTGTTCTGAGTTTTGAAATATATTAAGGATTTATGGTCAGTTAATACTCAGACATTTAAATGTCCTTCTAAGTAACATCTCCATTTCTTGCATGCGTGATATATTGCTAGCAATTCCTTGTTGTGTATTGGGTATCTCTTCTCAGTGTTGGTTAGTTTTCTGCTTTCATAACATACTGGCAGGAAGTCTTGCTGCCCTGGCTGGAAGATGTGCAGGACTGCGCCAATGGCAGTGTCACTGGCATCTGACTCAAGCTTGTAGCACCTGTTTTTATTAGGGTATTGCAAGATTGGTGCTTCAATCAAAGCTTGTTTTAATAATTGGAAATTCTTGTTGCATTCTGGAGTCCAGATGAATTTCTTTTTGGAATTACCCTTGGTTAAGTCATTGATTGGTGCAGTTAGTTTCCCACAGTCTTTGATATATTTCCTTAGGTAAGCTACCATTCTGAGAAAGCATCTAACATGTTTAACGGAGTGGGACGTTGAATGTTATTTATGGCTTTAATTTTGTCTGGATCTGCTTTGATGCCACCGTCAGAGACAATGTGGCCCAAGAACAGGAGTTCCTTTTCCTTAAATTGGCACTCACTTGTTTTTGCGTAAAGTTTGTGCTTTGCAAGTCAATCAAGTGTCTTGCAGACATGTGTGAGGTGTTCCTCTTTTGTTTTTGAGAATATGATGATATTGTTGAGATAGCATAATGTATTTGAAAGACCATTGAGTGCTTGGTTTATCATGGTGACAAAAGTAGCGGGAGTGTTGGTCATCCCAAAGTTCATTACCCTACACTCAAAGGATCTGAATTGTGTATTGAACACAGTCTTTGGTATGTTCTTTTCCTTTAATTCAACTTGGTTATAACCTGAGGTGAGATCAATTTTGGAGAAAAATTTGTCTTCAGAGAGTCTTGCAAACAGATCCTCTATAAGTGAAAGAGGGTATTTATTCTTTACTGTGCTTGCATTTAGTGCTCTATAGTCAGTTACTAGACGTAGAGTGTCTTCCTTTTTCTTTACAAACAATACTGCTGCCCCCACAGGGATTCAGACAGGCAAATAAATCCTTTTGCTAGATTGTCCTCAATGTGTGTTTTGAGGGTTTGGGTCTCCATGGGAGAGAGTCTGTAGAGGGGTGCAGATTTAGACATGGCTTTACATAGGTCAATGCCATGTTTGACCTCTTATTCAGGGGGTAACTCTGTGAGTTCTTCTTTGAATACATGAGCGTATTCATTTAGGAGTGCCGCAAGTTCTGGGCATTGGATTTTTGTTGTTTGTATATTATTGAATTTGGTGTAACTCATTATGAGGAGGGTACTATCTTTAGTTAGACGTTCTGAGTTGTCTTGGTTTATGACCTGGACAAATACTGTGTCTCTTAGAATGAGGTCGTTGGGTTCTTTGAGGATGTTAAAATTGACTCTTTTGTGCTTGATGGTCATGGTTTTTGTTTTCAAACATACGCTGGGGTTCACTTGTGTGAACCATTCCATGCCTGCTACAATGTTGCAGTTTATGTTGTTCATAAAAAGTCCTTTGATGGACGTTTGTATGCCTTGGAGGTCAATTCTGAAGGGAGTTGTTTTGCCTTTGAGTAGAACCTTTGATTTGTCTGCCATCCTGGTGTACTTGAAGTTGGATTTGACAACTGGTATTTTGTACTTGGTTACAAATGGTTTGCTAACCATGGTGTGTTGTGCACCAGAGTCAAATAAAATTTTATGTGTATGTGATTTGTAAGTGCATGGGTAGACAAGAAGTTGTGGGCAATCTTTAATTTTTATATTCATAAAAATGGAGGATTGCAGGACACGGGGGATGCAAGCAGCAAAGTTTGTGCCTTGGTACAGTTTCTTATCAAGTTGGGGGGAGATAGGGGCACTTAAGCCTGTTCCCCCTCCTCTTTTACCTGTTCCTCTGTTTTGAGACCTTTGATGTCAGAGAATGTGGGGTCATATTCATAGCGGGTTGCTGTTTCAGCATTGTTTACTTCAGCGGTGTCCTCTTTCTTGGGACAGGAGCAGTTTGTGCTTTTGCTACAATTGCCATTGTTGCAATTGAAGTTGCTGTTGCTATGATTGGTGTTTTGAAGTTTGTTGCCATTGGAATTTTCTCTGCCATTTCCATTGCGTGCAGCATATTCCATGTTTGTGTGTTTTTCTGTGCTTGGCTTCTGCAATGAGCGCAGGCATGGAGGTGTTGGCCTCTGGACAGATGAGGGCAGCAACAGAGGGTTTCATTCTGTTGATGAATGAGGCTCTGGTATGTACGTTATCAGCTTGTGCTGGGTTTTGGATTTTGCGGTGTATTTCCTCAAATTCATTGGCATAGGCTGTGATAGTGGTCTTCTGAGGAAGATTGCTGAGCTGTATTGCAATGTCTTGGAGGGATTTGGTGACACAGAAATTGTGTGTGATGTCTGCTTTGAACTCTTCCCAGTTGCCAAGCTGGTTGTCAGTTTAAAAGCCAACCCAGGTGGCAAACCAGTTAGCTGCGGCCTTGTAAAGGCGCTTGCTGGCTTCCTGGACCTATTTCTCATGGGGGATGTGGCTGGCGCGGAGTTTAGCAGCTGAGTGGTCTAGCCAGTTGATGATGTTTTCCTTGTTTTTACCAAAGAACTTCTGATACCAATGTATTTGGTGTTGGTAACTTCATCTGTGATAGGTGGTTATATGTTTGTTTGTGGTTGAAGAAAGCGACTGTATTGAATTATCTTGGTGCATGCTTTGGGCATGACCAGACCTTCAAATACAGTGCATCCACTAGGTATATCTTTGTCAATGTTGTGGGCGCAGAAGTACGTTTTCCAGGTCTCATTGGATGTGGCCTGGTTGAGTACATAAGCAAAGGTGGGAGGGTTTTGGTCAGTTGTTTTCTCTTTAATGGGTTTGGTTGAAAACCTGTAGCTGCTACCAGTGATAAGGAGCGCCTTTTGAGGAAGCTTCAAATATGGAATTAGGAGAGAAGAGAAGTAGTTCTTTATTGGATAATATTTTAGACTTATATAGACTTGACTGTGGCGGGAATTTAGTCGGATTGAACCTAGGGGTTGGTCATGTGTGGGCTGGGTTTGAGCCACTGGATACTTGGACAGTCAGGTGATATTGCTTGCTTATCTTTCTTGGTATGTTAAACGGTATATTGGAAGGGCACCAAATTGGGCAATGGCTGGATTTTAAGTAAGTTGGCGGTAGCCAGAATGCTTGTACATCCAGACCACTAACATTTGTAAATCAAGGATAAGAGAAACATGATTGTGCTGATCACACGGCTGAATGGTGAAGAGGGTGGCTTGATCCTAGTAATGCTTCAAGCGCCAAAACAAGATATTCACCATAAGGGATCATCATTTGTTCATGTTGTTGGATTTGGGAATTTGAGTCAACTTCCTAGTTTGGCTTCAAGTGCATGGATAATCAGATTGCTGGTCACAAACCTGCTTACTTGGAACCTTGCTGGCAGGTTGAGTCTGCTGTTTTGACACACACACCCCAACTGAAGGACAGCCTTCTCTGGGGAAGGTTGTCAAGGAGTTTGTTGGGAGCCCGGGCACCATTTTGTACCAGCTGTTGTTTGGTGGCGGGTAGAATGGTCTCACACTGTTTTTGTCTTGATTTGCAGGGCCTTAGGCGGTTGTGATGGAGGACTTTATATTTCTTGCTTTTTCCAAGTCCATTCACAAGGTAAATGTTGTTTTTTATCTTTAGAATGATAGAAGGGCCCAATTTTTCTGGCTGTAATTTACTTTTATCAGTATTCATTACCCAGACTTTGTCACCAACCTCATGTCTGTTTTGGATGAGGACAAAGGTATTTTGGAGGCTTTTTTCCTCTCTTTCCAGTTGGTTGCTGTTGGCCTGTATGACTTGAGGGTCCAAGCAGGAAAAAACTTTACTGGGTATTTCCAGCTTGATTCCTGATAGTTCTTGGATAATATTGGGTTTTGTGCCATAGACTAACTCAAAGAGGCTTTTCCCAATAAATCTGTTTACGCAGGTCTGGCATACAAGCAATGCAGTTGGTAGCAGCTTGCACCAGTCCTCAGGTCTCCCAGCAGTGAGCTTGGCTAGGGCCTGCACAAGGCTGCCATTCAGCTGCTCCACACGTCCATTGGCCTGAGGATGGTAAGGTGTTATCACCGTGTACTGGACCCCATTCTTGGTGAGGTAAACATTTGTATCTTCAGAGGTCAATTCTTTGCTTCTGTCAGTTATCAGGAGTTCTGGTTTTCTGAACTTGCTGATGATTTCTTTTCCTATGAATTAACACATGTCATTGCCTGTGTGGAATCTTACTGCTTGTGCCACTGGTCATCAAGTGGCAAAGTCAATAGCAGTAATGATGTACTTTTTTGTTGTGTTTTACTGGCGTGGGTCCAACAATTTCTAGGGCCACTGTAAATTTACGCCTCCCCCTTGGACCTCTACTTCAATCCTCACCAAATTTTTGGGGATCTCTGTCATATTACTCCTGGATATTTATCCAAAGATTTACTAAAAACCCAGGGAAGGTCCTCACACTATTATTTGCTGAATTGGTTTGAAGATGCCCTACCCAACACACCCAAGAGACACCTCTGGTTAAATATCATGTGCAAGAGTGGCCAGGAGCAGTGGTAATAGCATCCAAGAAAGATTCCTCAATTTTAGATTGAGTCAGGTTTTCCTTTGATTTTGTCCATTTGAATTTTTACAGATTTTCCTGCCTCAAGAAATGCATCCACATTCCCTCATATCATTGGTTGATTAGTTTTGACATTCAAATTCCCACCCAAATTCCATTCCCTCCCTTTAAATGAAAGCAAGAGCTGTAAAAGACCTTGTTTCATCATTCTCTATTCTAATAAAGTTCAAAATTTGTTAGTTTAATTTGGCCTTCTGGCTTTGCCTGTTGCTTTTAGTGTTCAGCTAATCCCTTTCCCCCTTTGGTCTCCCAGGAATTTTTAGTGACAACCCTTTTTGGTTGTTGCTGAAATTGCAATTCTATTGTGGTTGAGAGCTAGGTTCTGTTCTTTATAACCTGCTCCCCAATTCTCATAGCCACCACCTTGAAGGGCAGTTGTGAGTGGATAAGAAGTACAAATTTAGGAGGGGTGTTGCTTTTTGCAAATTTTCCACATACTTTGCATTGCTCTAGGACTTCCTGGACATCCCAGTATAGGGTTGGCCACTATGCTTTGTGTTTAAGGAATTTGTAGAGGTTGCAGCTTTTTGTATGTCCTAGGTCCCTATGGTAACGTAGGATGGTGTTCACTTGCTGATGTGTAGGGATGTAAGGTATGGTGGTTCCATCAGTCATTTTGTGGTGTAAGGTTCTGTACACGTCTGCAAATAATTGTTTGTTCAAGATAACTGTCTCTTTTTTAATTTCAGTGGTCCCAGGGGGAAATCCCTTGTCCTTTGTTCAGAGTACCAGGAGAGTCCAGTCTGGGTTGAGCCTATTTTAACCTCTTGTGGCTCTGATGTACAGGTGTGAAAGTGAATCTGCCATGACCAGCTCTGGTCCAGGTTTATATAGGATGTTCATGTTAAATCTTTCTAGGAACACCATCCACCAATCTTGGTGGATGGAGAGTTTGCCTGTGTTTTAAAATATATGAGCAATTAGTGGTTGGTTAGGGCTGCAAACTCCTCCTGTTGCTCTAAGTAACAACAACATTTGACTAAACAATGCACAATAGCCAACAGTTCTTTGTTGTGTATAGGGTATTGTCACTCACCATCTTTTATTTTGTGTGATTTCTAAGCTACAGGTAGGAAGTTGCCATTGTTGTTTTTGATTTGTAGTACTCCTCCAATGGATGTGTTGGATGTGTTAGTTTTCATTTGATATTCCCCATTGTGTTTGGAGGTATTGTAGAGTAGGTGCAGTTATGAGCTTTTCCTTAAGAAATCTGAAACAAAGGTTGCGTTGGGGGGTCCATACAAATTTAGATTTAGTGCCAGTTATGGCAGACAGAGGTAAAGTCAGGACTCCACAGTCAGGGATGAACTGTCACACATAGGCAAACATTCCCAGGAATGTGCAGAGTTCAGACTTGTCTTTTGGAGGTGGCATTTTGCAGATGGCTTGAATTTTCTGATTATCAGATTTGATGCTTTCCTTTGAGACTGTGTGTCCCAAGAAGGGGAGCTTTTTGCAGAAGAACTGACATTTGGAGGGCTTATCTAGCAGTTTGTGTTGTGCCAGGGTGTTAAACACTGCTTCCAGGTCCTTGTGATGTTGCTCTATCAAAGGGCTGTAAACAATGATACAGTAGTTTTAAAAGCTATGGCAACAAGAAAAAAATCTTCAGATTTAAACAAAATGATTTCAGATTTAAACAAAATCCAAGTCGCGCAAGATTCAGGATTCAATTAATTTAAATATTTTTGGTTAATAAATGAACTGTCAAACCAAAAACAAAATTTCACTAGCCCATCATACAAAATTATATCAAACATCAAGCGGTGTAGTTTAAACCACAAACAAAATGAACTGACACAACAACTGAAATGGATGGATGCTATTACGGAGTATATTATAATCCAAGCAGGATTCATATGAGGCACCAACAGAAGTACCAAAATGAAACAAAATTGGAGCAATCTAGAAGCAAGATTACACAAGCACAAAAAAAATGAACTCACACAAGATGTGTAGTATGAGCAGCCTAAAATAGAAAAATAACAGTTTAACAGCCAATCAACAGCTATCCAATTTAGGACTAGAGGCATTTTATCCATTTTCATGGCTCCAGATTTGTATGAAAAGGTTTTGAGAACCTTCCAAATATGGACTTTAGATTACAATAAAAACAATCATTAAATTTTAAAATTTCTACTTTTAGTGATTTTATCCTAGGTTTTTTACAATGGTTTTTAATAAAAACATCTTCAATGACGCCAGCAGCCAAGCCAGCAGCAGCCAAGCCAGCTTCAATGGAGGCGAGGCTCAGAACGTAGAGGCACCTGTTTATACCCAAGCCTTTGAGGCGGGTAACAAGGAAGCTGACCTGTACCTTACCGCCAACCCCTATGGTTTTGACTTGTTTGAGAGTCACTTAGCGTCTAGCTCTGCCCCTTCTTCAACACCCACCCCTGCACAAACTGCCCGTCAACTAACCAATCAGGATGGCAACCCTGATTTGGAACATCTTTTTGCCACCAGTCAATCTGCTCCCCCCTCAGTCAATCAGGCTTCAGCTCCCCTGGCCCAGCGCCCCAAGCAACAAATCATCACTGCCCAAATTCTTCAGGGAATTGTGGCACTCAACCTGCAGGGTCTGTCCTGGGATCAGATTGTTGCCCAGTTGCAATTTACCAGAGCCACCATAATGCGGGAGTTCAACAACCTAATGAATAAGGGGAATCTTATTGGGACGGCCAAGAAGCCAAAAAAGGCCACATAGTCCCAAATAACTGAGGCCTACCCAATAATACTTGACCTCCTCCAGCAGAACCCCAAGCTTCCCTTGACCCAGGTCCAGAAGCAGCTTGCACACCATAACATATGGGTCTCCAAGAGCATGGTGCAGCTCTGGATGTATGGGAAGGTGGCTTCCATACAGGTTCTGACCAATTTTGCAGGTGAGCAATGGGATGGTGCTGAGGATTCCCCGTATGATCCTGCCATTGAATCCACCCTGGTCCAATGCCTGACTAGTCTGTCAGATGATGTCATGTTCATCTCTTACTATAAGCTATCCATAGCTTTTGATGATTTTGGCACCCAAGGAAAAGTTGCCACCAAGAATGGAAGGAAGAAGGTCAAGAAGGGGACTTTCATTGGTGCATTTCTGGCTGTTTCAGCCAAGAGTTTTGTCTACTATTGGACAAACCCTGAATTCATCAATGGGTACTCATACAGCCACATCCTTGGTGGATTTCTTGACTCCTGGGATGGCTTGAATTCCAAATACCAGGTTTTCTTGAGACACCAGATGGAGGAAAGCTCCACTGCCCTTGAGGCCATCCAGGGACGCAGGCACCAGGCCTCAGTCTACCCCGCCGGTCATGCCAATGTCCATCTGGCTGATGTTGTCTTCTTCAACATTGGAGATACACTACAGGAGCGCCGCCCTCAGGCTTTCAACAACCTCTATCTTGGGGTCCTTGATCACAATTTTCTCTTTGGTCACCAAATAGTGGCTGACTTGTTTGCGCAAATGGTTTTCCATGTGAACATGGGCAACCAATCATGCAAGGATAAGCGCCTCCCACCCTGTGCCACAGCCACCTACCAGCCCATCCAGCCAATGACTGATGAGGAGTACAATGAGCGGTATATAGCGGCCATCACGCGCAATCCTCCTGCCTCCACCCCCGCCCACAAACCCAACCCATCCAATCCCAGACTCCCCAGGACATCACTGCCTCTATGTATTCCTTCCCGCGCCATTCTGCCTACTAGGCATCACTCTTCCCTGCCCCAATAAACCCCTGTCACCAAACATTTTCTATTTATATTATCTTTTTTTGAATTTCAATTGTTCATGTTCTCTTTGTTTATAGTTGGTTTTATTCTTTATGTTCAGCTTATTTCTATAAAATCATATATTTACTAAGGTGTGTATCTAGATCCTGAACACAGTTATTTTTAGCACCCAACCATAGCCCCTTGTGAAAACATTAACAACAATTTTGTGATCAGCTAAATTTTAATTAGAAAATTATAGGTTAACTTTTTCTAGATAAAGTTGTTACTGATCCGAGTTCAAAACCTTAATGAAAAACTTTAAGCCAATCAGGAGCCAAGTGATAAAGTGATTGTTGTGACATAAAGGGTCATTATGTAATTCTTTGATGCATGTTCACTAATTAATATGATTGACTGGATGTTTTGCCATTGTACACCATTGCCGCTGTGGCAAGTTGTTGATGGACTAGTGCCCAATCAGCTGCTGGGTTAGCACTAGTCCACCAACAACTTGCCACAGCGGCAATGGCGTACAATGGAAAAACATCCAGCCAATCATATTAATTAGTGAACATGCATCAAAGAATTATTGAATGACCCTTTATGTCACAACAATCACTTTATCACTTGGCTCCTGATTGGCTTAAAGTTTTTCATTAAGGTTTTGAACTCAGATCAGTAACAACTTTATCTAGAAAAAGTTAACCTATAATTTTCTAATTAAAATTTAGCTGATCACCAAATTGTTGTTAATGTTTTAACAAGGGGCTATGTCAAGCGCTAAAAATAATATGGCAATCAAGGAAACAATGCCAACACAAAGCAAACAACACATATTGAGATGAGCGTAAAACATATACACAATGGGTAAAAAGATGGTATAATGTAGTAAATGGGAAAACAAAAAGGAATAAACAAAGAGGCAATTGTATCAAAATAATACAGAATTTATTGGGGCAAGAGCTATAAAAACATATGAAAAGGTTAGTAAAAAATCAATGAGCAAATTGGAAAAACTTCTAAGAGACCTCCAACTTGGCAATTGCCAAAATTAAAGAGATTGACTGCAAGGTCAAAGCAAGAGTTAAGTCTGCCGTCCTTGAAGGGGACAAATTGAAAAAGTGTCCGCCAAAGCACTCATGGCTAAGATTCCAGACACCCCTAAAACAACAATTGTGCAACTTTTAAATGTCCAGAAGCACATTGTGGAAGGCCTTCAATTCAATTCCTTTGCCCTCTCTGCGCTGTCTGTCTGGACAGATGACCCAGAAATGTATGCCCACCTAAGACCCGCAAAACGTACCCAAACAGATGACACTGAGCAGCCAGCACAACTGGTTACACCAAGAATAGCAAAGCCTGCTGAGGCTGCAGGCAAGGAGGAGACTGTAGAAGATAACCTAAAATTATAATTAATAAAAATTTCCAAATACTTACCTTTTTTTAGAAGAAGTTGATGGTGAACTCTGCTGGGTCCTGGTCCCTTTTGTCCCTGCCACATTCTACGCCAACTACGCCACTCATGTGGCCAAGCAGCTTTTACTGTCCCCCCTGTCTTGCAGGAGCTTGAAGACCGTATCCACGGGTCTTTTCAGATTTTGCGGGAGGCATTGGCTGGGCTTACGCATGCCAAGGGGGCATCCAAGTGGGCAGTTACTGCCTACAAGGATGCCCAACTGGTCCACCTGGACCCAGTATCACTCAGTGGAGTTTACTGTGTAAACTCCATTGAGCTTGTTTGGGACGTCCTGGTGACGCTCCCATTCAAGAATGTACCGTAGATGGGCTGGATATGCGGCTGCTTGCTTCTGCTTCCCGCTGGAGCACACCCTGTCTTACCTGCTTGAGAACTTTGGGCGCGTAGTGAGCAAATTGGCTGTTGCAGATGCAACAGCTGTAAAGAAGACCAAAATTCTCCTGGCAGACTTTGGGCTGGCCTGGAGTGTCAACAAGACGGGGGTCCTGGCAGCTATGAAGCTAACCTATGCCAAGACAAAGCACAACAAGAAGATAAGCGGTTTATAATAAACTGTGTGAGTTTACAGAAGCCTTTGCTGGGCAAAGGCTTCACCTTGTTGTTTACCTGGGGGTTTTATTCTTCTTTGGAATGGGCGCGTTGGTTGAGGACCTGGACAGGGTCCTTCTGGGGATCAACGAGGCCAGGCTCTTCCTGGATGGGAAGAAGGTCCCCCCAGGTACAACTTGGTGGACCACGTGATACAAGACGCCCTGGTCCTGGCAGGGATTTACGGGTTTGCAGACCCGCCTGAAAAGCTGCTACTCCATTCCCACCTAATAATACTCCCTTTTACCAGCTGCTGTGAATATTTTAACCAGGGTGTATCCACTGTCCAAGGTGTGGCAGTGGAGTTTGTGCGCCACCTTCATTGTGGGGTGGGTACATACCGCCAAACTCACTACAGGCGTTCTTAATAAATTCTCTCTTCCAAATAATTCCATTGCAATTTATAATATTTTTATTATAATAAATTTTCTAATTCTTATTTTAGCAAACAAGATTTGCAGAATATATCCCAGAGAAGGTCTTAATAAAAGCATAATGTATTTCAATAAAATCTACTTCTGATTTGGACACATTACATTAACTTTTTTTGATTATTATATTTATTTTCCAAAAGTGATATTAATGTGTTTGTGTAATCCAGTATCAAGCATTTGGGATACCCTTAGATGGCATAATAAATAATATACAATAAAATAAATAAAATAATTACATCTATTGATGGATCTTCTGAATGTGATTGCAGGTGTAGAAACATCTAAATATAAAATTATTTTTAATAAATCTTGAATAGTAAATTAGAGAATATAAAAAAGTCAGACAAGCTAAGCCTTTAATTGATTGGCTGTTCAGCTAGGCACAAAGGAATGAACAAATCAGCGTGGCCATAGAATTTGGCCACGGTCTCAGCTGGTAGGGTATGGATCCTGGCCTGCAGCAAATCAAACAGGTCCTCAGTCCCAGTTGGGGTTCCTTGCTTGACAACTTGCTTGAGCCACCCAAAGACTTCCTCAATGGGATTTAGGAAGGGCAAATAGGTGGGGAGGAAGAGAAGGCGCATATTTGCCGTGGCCAATTGCTGGGGGTCCACTGCAATGCTCATGTTAATTGATGGAAATTCTTCAAGAATATCTGCCACCTTGTGGAGACCAACATTGTCCAGCACAATTCCGTTGGTGAAGCCCAGGCTTGTGCGCCTCAGGTGCTCCTGGACCAATCAGAGAAATGACAGGAAGGTCCGGCTATTGTGGAAGCCTAGTATCATTTGGTAGAGCTTGACCCCCTTTGAACTGAGGAGAGCCACCATCAAATAGGCTGTGGCACGGACTGCAGCATGCCAAGCCACCCTGTCATTGGAGCCTCTGGGGACATAGCCATATGCATTGCACATTGACAAGGCAAATGCTGATTTGTCAATATAGTAAAATTTTACTGTTTCCTTGGCTTTGAGGGCAGTGTACGCCTCTGCGTAGACTTCCAGGTCTCAATATTGGCTGGGCTGTTCCAATTGTATGGGGATACCCCAAGTTTTTTCCAGGAAAATCACATTCCCTTGACCAGATGATAGTAAAAGGAAATCAAGGCCTTGATCCCAAAAGCAGACTTGACCAGTATCAATGAACTTGTTGAAGGTCTTGCTGGCGTACTTGGGATCCACCCCAACAAGGGCCGTGGCCACCTTGTAGTCACCCAATTCCTGCATTAGCTTAAGCAGGATGATGCTTTTGATGTCAGGGATGCGCTTCTGGGCGGGCTTTGTGGGTTCAGACAAGCCAGGATCCTGATTTATGACAGGATTGCAAGGCATGGGCACTTTGTTGTAGAAGGCTGCAACCTTTTTGAGCACTAGCTGTCCCTCATTGGTTTGGTAGAACTGGGGCTCCTTGTCATCCTCCTGATTGCCATCACTGACGTAGAGCTCATAGCTAGTATCAAGTACAGACTTCACCTTCTCCAGCATGGCTGACGGGACCAACCCTTGCCAGTACACAACATCAAACACATATGAAGTAAGTTCCACCTCCTTGTCTCTAACTTTCTTGGTGAAGGTAATCTTGGTGGGCTTCCGGGTCAGCTTTGGGACCCAAGGGTTTATTCTCTGCACCCTAGCAGCTTGTGCTCCTTGAACCAGCTGTGTCAGTGCAGCGTCACTATGGAACTCTCCTCTCCCTCCTCCCTCCTGAGTAGGCACTTGTTTTGTACTAAGTCTATTATTTGACCTGCGGGCAACCGCAACTGCGGTGCACAACGGGTGCATTGGTAGTCTGTTGTTGTGTTTCTTCCATTTTTAGAATTTAATAAAATATTTAATAAAACTTAATTAAGTTACTCTCTAATTTTAATTTTTGCTTTTATCTTTTTATGAATATTCAATTATTATTTTTTCCCACCCAATATCCTAATTATAGATTTTTTATTTCTTAGTTGTTTTTGGTTTTACAACACCCATTTTAGAATACTAAAAAAAATCCACCCTTTTCCCCAGATTTTACTGCCAAATTCAAACATCCAACACAATATTTATAAAATTTATGTTTCAGATATTGTGTCTTATTTTAGATACCTTAGTATCATTCATGATTACAATCCATTGCACACATTGTGTGAGTGATTTTGTTTACATTGTGAGTTGCTATTGTGTTTCATTTTTGGATTGAGTTTTGACACACCTTGCTTGGATGTATTTTGTCACCAATTCACATAGTAAACATATGTACACCAAAAGTCAACTTACACCATTTTGTTTGTGAATTGATGTATTTTGGATTATATTTTGAATGGTTTTGCTTTGCGCATGAGTACTTTGTTGCTGTGTTGACCCATTCTGCCCATTAACGCCAATAAACCCTGTTAAAAGAGTGTATATTTTAATCTGAGAGTTGGATTTTGTTTAAATCTGAAGAATTTTGCTTGTTGCCATAGCTTTTAAAACTACTTTATTGTCCAGGTATACTAGGGCATGTTTGCCAATATGGGGAGCAAACACCTTGTTCTTGAAAGTCACAAAGGTTGAAGGCGTGTTTGTCATTTCAAAATTGAGCACCACACACTTGTACAATCTGTACTTAGTGCAGAAGGCCGTTTTGAGTATATTTTCCTTCTTGATGTGTATTTGATTATAACCTGCAGTTAGGTCTTTTTTTGGAGAATATGGTGGTGCTGCCTAGGGAATCAAAGAGGCCGTCAATGAGTGGGAGTAGGTAGCAATTCTTGATGGTGACTTCATTGAGGGCTTGGTAATCTTTGACCAATTGAAGGGTACCGTCTTTCTTTGCCACAAAAAATACAGCAACGCTAAAGGAAGACTGTGAGGGGAGGATAATTCCTTTCTCAAGTACCTCCTTGAGGTAGGCACATAGGGTATTATATTTGTTTGGGGTGAGTTGGTAGATGAGTTGTGCTTTAGGTACTTCTCCTTTGATTTGGATGAAGTGTTGTATATTTTTCTTGGGTGGTAGACCTGGTAGTGCCTCTTTGAAGATTTCAGGATGGTGGGCCACAATGTTGCAATATTAAGGCATAGTGGTATCTTGGTGATCTTTGAAGTGTATGATCTTGTATTTTCAGGAGTCATAATCAATTTCCTTGAGGTTCTCCTTTTTGTCCAGGGTTTCAGTAATGTGTACAAAAACATGGTCACACAGGAGTTGATCCACTGAGTCAGGGTAGATCTGGTGATTGACGCCTTCATGCTTGATGGTTAATACTGAGGTTGCCCAGTCTATGTGGGGATTATTTCTTTGTAGCCATTTCATTCCCAGTACAACATCAAATTTGGGGGATTTGATGACAGGTTCCTGGATAGTGGAGTGCAGATTCTCTAGCATGATGGAGAAAGAGGCTGTTTCCTTTATCACAGCAATGTGATGTTCATTGGATAGGACCACTTTTTTAATCCACAAAGGATTAGTGGCCAGCTTGAACTTGTCTATAAAGCTGCTGTTGACTAGGGTTTGGCCAGCACCTGAGTCCAGGAGCACTGAGCCTGTTTAAATGCAAAAGCAGGAAGGATAGGACATCAGTTTATTGGGATGTCTGGAAATGGTGTAAAGTACTGGATCTTCCAAGGGCACTTGGATCATTAATCATAGGTCCATGTCCTTGGGGCGTTACTCATTGTTGGGCAAGTTGGAAATGGTGCAGGGAGAGCTTGGCTTGCTTAATGCTCTTCCTGGGCTTTTCCCTTGTCATGATTGTCTTGAGTGGCAGTGATACAGAAATGGGTACAATTTGACTGCTCATTGTTCCTGTTTCTGTGCCCATTTGAGACTGCAGGCTTATGGTTTGAGTTGTTGTTGTTGTTTTCAGGAGGTGGGCAACTGGTACGCCCAGTTGAGTGATAATCCCTGGGTCTCTCTCTTCTCAGTCTACGCTTTGTGGAGGGTGTTTTATGTTTGTTCTGCTTTCTCTGCCTCTCAATAAAGGCTCTTTAGATTGATCACTTGGTACAGGTTGATGTGTCTCATTATGTGCAACTTAAGTGTGTTGTAGTACATGAGATGTGTAGCTGGAGTGTCAAATACCATATCCGCAGGGGCACATAAGCAGAGTTCTTCATAAGTGTGTGAGTTCCTTTAAAGTGCCTTTCTGGGTCAGATTCTTCATTTGGTGGATAATCATGAGGGCAGTGTCCTTCAATAAAAACTGTACCAAGAAGTCTTGTTTGAAGTGTCCCAGTCTTTCACAGTATGGCCTTTGTGCCACTTGTTACACCAAGTGCCTGCATTGTGTGTGAGCCAGATAGATATCTCTACAATCCATAATTGTTGTAGGCATTCAATCTGCGCCAGTTTACTTTGGGCAGATTGAATCCAAGCTGCAGTGTTGTTGTTGTTGGCCCCAGAAAATGGTTCCAAGGCGGCACTTCAAAGTTGTTAGGCCACGTAGGCGGGCATGGTTCCTTCCTCAGTTGTGGCTTAGGACGGAAAGATAGGTGCCTGGAAAAACCCTTGTGCTGACAGGGTGTTGAAGGCGGGTACCAGTATAAGCATGTTCTGGTATATTAAAAACTCTTCTAGTATCTTGGTACCTGGCAGGTATGGCATCCACTCTAGAAGGAGGCCAGACATGATTCTATCAAGGATTTGTTGACTGCAGCAAGTAAAGACAACAGGAGAAATTTTGAGAGATAAAGTAGGATGGAAACACTACTTCTGCTACCAATATTTTAACTGAGCTGTTTTAGCAGAGTTACAAGGGAAAAATATTTAGAACCAGATAATAATCTTTATTGAGAGATAGTGATTATATAGCTATTGTGAATCAAGGATAAGAGGAACATGATTGTGCTGATCACACAGCTGGATGGTGAAGGGGGTGGCTTAATCCTAGCAATGATTCAAGCGTCAAAACAAGGTATCCACCATAAGGGATCATCATCTGTTCATATTGTTGGATTTGGGAATTTGAGTCAACTTCCTAGCTTGGCTTTGAGTGACTGGGTAATTGGATCACAGGTCACAAACTTGTTTACTTGGAACCTTGCTGGCAGATTGAGCCTGCTTTTTTGACACTTATACACTTACAGAAGGTCTGTGAGTAAGCACTCTACCTAACGGCCTGGTAGGATGTCTTCATTTATGTCCCTATGGGAGATCTGAGGAGGTCTCAAATTGAGCATTAGAGGTCATAGATTTGCTCAGGGGCGTCACCAAGGCGGTTGCTTGAGAAATCAGCTGCAGAACTTGGTGTGATCAGGCCTGTGGGGAGTAAAGCTGATTACTTTGTGACTGAAAGCTCAGAATTAATCACCTGGGTGAATAAAGACAACTGCATAGACTTTAGTGATATATGGCTGAATGGCCTAAGTGGTTGCCACTTGCAAGGGCCCAGTTAAATGCCAGTAACAATGTAGACTCATGCCTGGGTCTACAGGTTCTGGTAAAGGGGACTGAGATTGAGAACTGAGGTGGTTCATAGTGTGGAATCAGCAGTGACAACTAGTAAGACAGACTGTATGATCACAATGAAGAATAGTTGGGGGACTGTTAGATCATGTTGAAGTAAAGGAATAGCTGATAATAATGAAGGATTGGTAAAGGACTAGCTGATCAGAATTCAGGATTGAAGACTAGCTGGAGGACTGGAAGACCAGGATGTAGGAATATCTGAAGGACTGGTCTGAGCTGTTTGATGACTGGAAAAGGTTGTTTTATAGACTAAAAAGGGCTGTTGATGGATAAGGAAGGACCAGAAGATCATGATGAAGGGCTAGTTGAAGGATCAGAAGATGATGAGACAGGACTAGCTGTGTTGTAACTGTACTGTTTTAGGAGAGTTACAAGGGGGAAATATTTGGAAACTAGATAATATTCTTTATTGAGAGATAATGATTATATAGCTAATGTGAGTCATGGATAACAGGAACATGATAGCGTTGATCACATGGTGGGATGGTGAAGGGGGTGGTATAAAGTCACTTCCCCCTTTAGCCCTGGATAGGAAAATCTTCCTGCGCCACACAAAGAAATCTGCTCAGAAGCTGGCCAAGCCCCTTAATTCCCTTGAGGATTTAGCCCATAAAATTGATGAGAGATTTGTGTTGGCATATCCTTCCCAGGTGGTAAATACCAATGTGATGAACTTGGTTCCCACTTGCAAGAAATCTCTGATTAATTAAGACTATTTTTTTGGCTTAGGCCTGTCCACACTCTAAATTAATTAAGTCTAAGCATTCAGGTCGCGCTACTGCCAATTCTTTAAATGCCAATCCAACTGGATTTAATGTTGATTTGAATCACTCCAGTGACGCCAGCCAATCAGAGTTGAAGCCAGAAATTATTGAAAAACCCTCCAACACAATTGATAAGCCTTTTCAAAATTTCTCTGCTGCCCAATCAGACCCATTTTCTGGGTCATGTGACCTTTCAAATCTGAAGCCTGTCCCTTAAAGCAAGGCAGGGGACTTTTGGTCCCCTGTTTGCTCATTTTATCAAATTAAAGTTTATACTTTTTAAAACTGATCAGTTGGACACTTGGGCTTTTTTCTCAGTCCTTTATTGTTTCCTGGCTTTGTTAGTATTTGCTTCATCATTCCTTACCTTGCTCTCTTTTACTTAGTTCCCAGTGTTATCTTTGGAGCTCCTAGAGTTGAGATTAACTTTGTTAAAACTGCTTACCTCACTTGCTTTCAAAAACTTAACTTGAACTCTAAAATTAGTATTCAATCTTTAATATATGCTTACTTTAGTTTTGATTCTTCTTTTTGTTTGCTTTTTCATATCCTCCTTTTCACTATACACTTTGATAATACTCTTTTGCTTTACCTACAAGTGTATAACTGTAAATTGTTGCTTTACATCCTTGAACACCTCTTGCGGGTTCCCTTTTTCTCTGTTTCTTGTTTTCTCCTCTGCCAAAAAGGCATCACACCACCCAAAGATTTTTGTTGTGCTTGTGTTGTAAATACCGCTATTCACCATGTTTTGATTTTGCCTTTGGTGGGCCATTTTGAAGACAAATCTCTTGCTCTCGCTTTTGCCTCTCAAAATGAGTTGATGACTGAATCAGGAAATACAATTTTTCATTTTCTTGACTCTGCGCATCTCAATTGCCCCACTCATGCTTGTGGCAAGTGATCCTACCGTCCTGATAATGTTTTGTGGTATTCCTAACCACTATATATTACATTTCATATTCACCAATAAAATCTAAGTTCTATTCACATTTTTGCCTTTGTGTCTCCAAGTACTTCTGCGCCTCTCTCTAGCCATGACTAGTAGAGATTATTCTTCCAGGGCAGCAAGGTAATTGCATAGCCTTCCCTTTCATCTAACCAAGACTTAGTAAAAATCCAATCCTAAGGTTAGGATTTCCTGTTGTGTGTCTGTGCCGCGCCTCAGAACACAACAAAAATGGTGCTCACTACAGGGGCTATTAGCCCCTTGGTTATCCCTTTTACATCCACATTTTCAAGTCCTTTGCCTCCGCCTATATAAGAGCCAACTTCACCTGAAATTACTAGTCCTCCTATTGAGGAAGATATTGCCAACCCACCTATTGCCCCCACTATACTGAACCTCAGGAATGGTCCCCGCTTAGTTGCTTACCCCATGGGTACCCTTGACTTGGAAAAAGTCATGGCAGTAGTCCTTGGGATAGCCCTTGGGATAGCCCGTGAAGAAGCCATCCCTTGCCTTCAGCTGCAGTTCAGTCAAGTGGAATACTACAAATTGATTTTGGCTCCTCTAATTCCATAGCATCTCCTCTCAGCGGCTGGCTCTGCTGAGCACTTACTATTGTCCTTTGTGCAGCCTGCCTTGGCCCACCATCAAATGATGTTGGGGCTCCACGTCCAAGAAATCTTGTCTCTACAAGCAGAGGTTACTCATCACTGGGATCAGTTTGCTGCCTACTAACAGTGTATTCATTCCCTGTTTTCCTTGGTATCTGACAATCAGCGCAATTCTGTTACCTCCCAGACCCATTTGGTTAACTCTGTCAAAGGCATGCGCCAGTCTATCTCCAAGCACATGAGAGAGCGTCTACACAAGTTTCACCAGCTAGAACAACCCTGGTAAACTCAAGTAGATTCCACCTTAAACGCTTATCTCACCGACTTTGAAAGACTTGTGCAACAGCTCAATGCATTCAGCATGTATTCTTTTGAGCAGCTACAGCAGGTAGCAGACTTTGCTGCTAACGGCCTTAATGAACTCAGTGCAGTGTTTGATCAAGAAAAAGCTGCCACCACTGCTGCTATAGCCATACTCAAGAGTCAAGTTAATGAATTAGTTACACCCAAGCCAGATGTTCTGCTTTCTCCCTCTTCTGATGACTTGGCAGATTGAGAGCAGAGAATATAGGACGCTATTTGAGAGCTATGTACAACTATTTGCAGTCAAGAACGTCCTGTTGAGGCTCCTCAACCTGACCCCCAGGTGCTTGAGTTGACTGCTCAAGTTGCAGAGCTACAGTAAGAACTTGCCGCCCTACGTGAAATGATGGCAACTGCTGCTAGTCCAGTTGGGGTTGTCAATGAAGATGGTTGCTGCCCTGGCTTACCAGGAGCCCCTCAAATCCAATGTGCTAGGGAACTAATTGCCCTAGCTAACAAGGTGGATCAATTGAAGCAGGACCATACTGAACTGGATAGAGATGTACAAGAGATGAATGACATGATTGACTCTGTGAATGATAGGTTTGCCCCTTTCCTCTCAGTGGGGTCATCCCTTACTTCTCATCTGGATGAGCTCTCCACAATAGTGACTACCCAAGGTCAACACTTAGATGCTACTGCACAAAAGACCACTCAAGCTGTCAATACAGGTGCCCGCACGGTTGAGACCCTGACTACCCTTGAAGAGAGTGTTTGTCAGCTATGGGCTAGACAGCCCCCCTCTGAATCCAAGGCAGAGTTTTCCCTGTGTATAAACGTACTCAATAGCAACAATGGTGATCCAACTCCTGAAGCACACTTCAAGCCTACCTTTAAGCAAGTCTTTGACCCCAGAACCTTGACCATTGCAGCCTTTCTAACTATCTACAAAACTGCCATGAGACAAGCATCAGACAAAGTTAAGAAAGAACATATTCTGACCTGTCTACATCCAATTTGCCAGGAGGTGATTGTGATGGAAATCACTGGATAATATGAAGCCATTTCTAAATGATGGGGAATTACCACCCAAATCCAAATAGAATTGATGATTAACCACCAACGCGGCTTTAAATATATTTTTGTGAAATTTCCAATTGAAACTCCAGGATTAAGTAGAACAATCAATCCCAACCAGAATAAATCAATATAAATGACCTGGGAAAGCATCAATGCATCTTCAGCGTAGAATTCTGAGCATTGAGAAGTGACAAATTTTTCATTTTCCAGAATGGGGGGAGGAGCTACAAAATTGGCTGGCATGAAATTAACAATTTGCGGCGCTGACAACAAAGTTCCAGATGCTGGGCCCCATCTTCCTGAAATGATTCTGTTCAGAATCAGATTGTACAGGATATACCACAACAACCCAAGCACAGGATGCATTTTAAAATTTAAAATTAGAACTTGGGATAATTGATTTTTATTGAGTAAATTTAGAAGGACTCAACTCTTAGAATTGAAACAGGGAAAATTATTCAATATATATCATAAAAATTAACTAAGCAATACCACCTGAGTCTTGATATCCTATTCCTTTGGCATCTTCAAGTAAGTATCTAGTCCAGGTTGCAAAGAACCCTTGTGTGACCAGTTTCTGACAACCATGCTGATTAATGAGCTTATATTGGGTGACCCTCATATTACGTCAATTCATCAACATCAGTTTACAAGGGGGAGCTGGTTTCAGCTGGCATACTGGAGCAGCTGTGACCCATTTTCAATCGACTGTTTGGTTTAAATCCGTTAACTTGGTCAATTTTGATAAAGATTTCCCAGCCTTCCGTGCTTTCTTACTTGGACGGACAATACCCGGCATTATGGAACTTACTGTGACATTACCCTCTGCTTTAGCCCTGGGCACAATACCACCATCTGAGAGATGGGATAAAGAGAAATTCTTATGGGCAGGTGGGAGTTTCATTGCGGCAAGGGTAGGTTCAGGGTGTCTAATAGCAGTGGGATTGCGCTTGTAGAACTTGTGGATCAGATCAGAGGAATTTGAACAATTGTAGTGGGGAACCCAGGAGTTTTCAGAATCAGGATAACCTTTCCAAGATACCAAATATTCCAACCGGCAACAATTCTTGTGGGAAGCTAGAATACAATTTAACTTGTACTCAGGTTCTCCTTCCACAAGAATGGGTTAGGAAGAGGGGGTCTCTGTTCCTTTGAAGGGAGTAAGGAGACATTCATAGAAGGTGTGGAAAATCTTGAAAGCAGGAGGTAAATCCAGCCAATAGGCAGAGGAACCAATCTGACGTTCTACCTTGAAGAGACCAACTTGCTTGGGACCCAATTTACAACATGGAACTTTAAGTTTCATGTTGCAAGCATTGAACATGACTAGATCACCTGGCCTGTAAGTTGGACCTTCCTGGCGCTTGCAATCTGCATATTCCTTGTAAGTTGTCACGGCGGCGGCAAGAGTAACTTGGAGCTCCTGATGGACCTGCTTCAATTCAGCAGCTTGATCAGTTGCAGCTTCCACGTTGCTAACCAAATGAGGACCCATGTTAGAAGAAGGATTGTAACCCACATTGGCATAAAATGGCAATACTTGAGTTGACGTGTGTGGGGCGTTATTATATGTGAACTCTGCCATGGGTAGATTATCACACCAGTCATCTTGTTGTGCATTGGTGTAGCAGCATAGGTAGACCTCCAAACTTTGTTTTACCCTCTCCGTTTGTCTATCAGACTGGGGGTGAAAAGCAGTAGAGCAGCACAATTTGATACCAAGGATTCCAGTAAAAGCTTCCCAGAACTGAGCAATAAATTGAGGACCACAGTCACTTACAATCTCCATTGGGATGCCATCTAGAGAGAAGATTCTGTTCACAAATAACCTAGCGGTTTCCACTGAAGTAATTGTGGTTGAGCAAGGTACAAAGTGTGCCATCTTTGTGAAACAATCAACTACTACCATGATTGCGTTAAACCCATTGGAATTGGGAAGCTCACCAATGAAATCCACCAACACAGACGTCCAAGGGCCCACAGCAGGCTGAAGTGGGACCAGTAAACCAGTAGTCTTATTCCAACTGGCCTTGGATCAAACACATACCAGGCAATCTCAAACAAAAGCGGCTACCTGCACAGTCAAACCTTTCCAGGAAAACTGGCAGCGGATAAGTTCCACTGTCTTGTTTTTCCCTGGATGACCAGCTGTTGGACAGGTATAATTAGCCTCCATGATTTTATCCCAAATAGTGCCTTCAGGGAACCACAAGCAACCTTGATGATATAGGACTGAACCAATCTTATGATAACCCTGAGGATGACCTACTGGGTTTGCACATGCTAGCTCCAATAACCTATCATAACCTTTGAACAAAGGTTGCAGAAACTTAACCTTGGAATACAAGTCCAGGTCTGAGCCCTCAGCTAAGGACATGGTGGCCAACATAGCCAGTGGAGGTAATACAAAAGGCACCACAGCTTTGTCTGGAATCATAGTATGTGTGTTAAACTTGGCGTTCATACTAGCATCTGGGAGATGTGAGGGATTCCTGCTTAGAGCATCGGTCAAGTGATTGTCAGATCCCTTAATAAACTTGTAGCAGAACTTGTATCTTGTCAGATCACCATGCCATCTGGATTGGCAACCCGAAAAAACCCTGGGTTGTCAATAATATAGAAGAGCTTTGTGGTCAGTTCTTACTACAAATGGATGACGTGCCAACATGAGATGGTGGTGCCAATGCTTTAACAATTCCACTACAGCCAACAATTCCTTGTCGTAAATCATGTAGTTGCGTTATCAAGCCTCCATCTTCCGGGAGAAATACCCTACAGGTCTCTCAATCCTGTCACTAGCCATTTGCAACAGCACACCAGCCACAGCGTATTTAGATGCATTGGTGGAAACAACAAAAGGAAGCTCAGGATCCACATATCTTAGCACTGGGGAGGACAACAAAAGAGCATTGACTGCTGAGAAGGCACTTGCACACTCAGGCGTCCAGACTAAAGTTGTCTTTCCACTAGCTGAATATAAAGGGGAGGCCACCTCAGACAAGTGGGGAGTGATTTTCTTCAAGAACGTACATGTACCCAGAAAACTACAAAGTTGGGATACCGTCACAGGTGTAGCATACTCTCAAACCGTAGCTTCCTTGTCAGGGGTAATGGTGTGGCCATCCTCAAAGATAATATTACCCAGAAAGGTAACCTTACATTTAAAGAATTCACACTCCTTTTGATGATCAAGTTTGCTTGGAGAATGCACTCTACAACTGCCAAAAAGTGGGCCTTATGGGACTCCTCATCCGTAGAAAACACCAAGATGTCATCCATATATGTGATGGCACAAACACCTAGGAGATCTCCCAGGACTGAATCAATCAACCGCTGAAAGCAAGCCGGGGCATTATTCAATCCAAAAGGCATTACACAGAACTGGAAGATACCCTTCTTGGTTCTTAATGCTGTTAACCATTCCATTCTTTCTGCAAGCCTGATTTGATTGAAAGCATTCAACAGATAAAGTTTTGAGAATACCTTGGCCTTCTCAACACATATAGAGATCTGTGCTTTGAGAGGTAAAGGATAAGGATCTGGAATTGTAATGTTATTCAAGTTCCTGTAGTCAACACAAGGACAAAGGGACCCATCAGACTTCTGAACAAACAATAACAGAGAGCAGATTGACAAAGCCTTCTTAAAAATGTAGCCTTTTGCCAACATGTCACAAGTCCACTCTTCCAAACATGCATCTTCCTTCAAGGTTAAAGGATAAATAGGAGACACAATTCTGATCAGATCAACAGTGACCTTAAAGTCAAAGTCAAACTGAGTGTGCTTGGGAAGGACTTTGCCTCTGGTGGCGTCAAATGCCGTGGACAAGGGTTGCAAACATGCCGGTAAATCTGAACTTACGGGGATAGGGACAGGAAACAATTGTATGGTATGTGATGATTGCTCCAATTCAGACATATCCAACAGCAGAATACAAATAGTTATACCTGAGGAGTGTTCCACCTGTAGCTCATTTTTCTCTAGTAACATTGATACATTATGATCTCTTCACCAACTCACTCCCAAAATTATAGGATACATAAGGGTAGGGCAAACAGAAAACCTTGCAGTAAAAGACTGGCCTGCTACTACAAATGTCACTGGCTTCTTCAGCTGGAAAGAGGGAAACTTTTGACAATTTCCACCCCTAACTAGCATTCCCAGATGGTACTTGAGTTGTAGCAAGTCGGCAGTTTCCACACTCATAAATTTTTTGGAAGCACCTGTATCTAACAAGATGGCTGGCTGATAGATAGTCTGATCATTATTGATGCTACCATGAAACAAGAAGTAACCAGAAGTGGATTTATTTACAGCAAAGGTAGCATTCTTGGCAGGGTCTTGTTTTTCATCAGCAGTACAGACAGCAGCTAAGGAAGCAGGATGCTCCTGGAAGTAACGCTCAATCATTTCTTGGACAACAGCTGGAGGAACAGGGTTATCACAATCAATGGGGACAAGGGGCAACTCCCCGGACATAATAACAGAGGATTTTGCAGGTACGACGTGCTGAAGCATTGCCAAGGAACTATCAGGAACAGACACTACGGGGGCCTCCTTTACATCACCAGGTCTGTTCACCACCGCCAATTGTAGTTGAGGCAAGCTAGGGGGAAAAGAATCTTGGCTTTGGTTGGAAGAAGCTACCAAGAATCAAGGACCAGAAAACCAGGAGCGCACAGCAGGTTTATCCTTAATTACCAATGTACCTTGTTTGGAAGTAGACAGATTTGAGACCAGAGAAAGAATTTGGCTTACCAGGGCCTCAGTTGTGGTTAACGGGTAATCCCAAACCGCCAAATCCTGGGAAGTCTGGTCAACTGCTAACCACAACGCTGAGAGTTTATTAACCTCAGAAACATCAATTGTATGGCAGTAAGCAAGAAACTGAGGAAGGAATATTGAGAGCAGAGTAGTATCCTTTTAAAGGGCGTACAACTTACAATATATGTTGAGCTCCTCAATAGATACAACCAAATTTTTTAACAAAGGGTATAGAGATGCACTCTCAGTTAAAACACGTGGATTGCGCTCCACCGCAGACAACAACCATTCTCAAGCATCTTCAGAAACCTTTGTCATCACATGGTAAACTTGGGATTTGTGACTAAGGCTAGAGCCAGAATAAAGTGATAATGCTGACAAAACTTCATGCAAAATTTCATCAGTGGGTGGGGCAGGAAAATAATCTGGATGCCAAAATGGCATTTGCAACGGAAATAGGAAACAGAGGATCCAGTCTCTACAACTGCAACCGGAGATGGAAACCAAAAATTAAAGAAAAGTCCAAACTGAAAACTCAGAAATGAACTGATGCAAATAAACTGGTAAACGCAGATATCTCAACAGAGCAGGAGAAAAGAAGCACAAATTCATGATGAACTGCTTCCAAAAACTCAGATGTAGAAGAGTTGAGTAATGTGACAGAAATCACTGGATAATATGAAGCCGTTTCTAAATGATGGGGAATTACCACCCAAATCCAAATAGAATTGATGATTAACCACCAACGCGGCTTTAAATATATTTTTGTGAAATTTCCAATTGAAACTCCAGGATTAAGTAAAACAATCAATCCTAACCAGAGTAAACCAAGATAAATGACCTGGGAAAGCATCAATGCATCTTCAGCGTAGAATTCTGGGCATTGAGAAGTGACACAATTTTCATTTTCCAGAATGGGAGGAGGAGCTACAAAATTGGCTGGCATGAAATTAACATTTTGCAGCGCCAACAACAAAGTTCCAGATGCTGGGCCCCATCTTCCTGAAATGATTCTGTTCAGAATCAGATTGTACAGGATATACTGCAACAACCCAAGCACAGGATGCATTTTAAAATTTAAAATTAGAACTTGGGATAATTGATTTTTATTGAGTAAATTTAGAAGGACTCAACTCTTAGAATTGAAACAGGGAAAATTATTCAATATATATCATAAAAATTAACTAAGCAATACCACCTGAGTCTTGATATCCTATTCCTTTGGCATCTTCAAGTAAGTATCTAGTCCAGGTTGCAAAGAACCCTTGTGTGACCAGTTTCTGACAACCATGCTGATTAATGAGCTTATATTGGGTGACCCTCATATTACGTTGATTTATCAACATCAGTTTACAAGGGGGAGCTGGTTTCAGCTGGCATACTGGAGCAGCTGTGACCCATTTTCAATTGACTGTTTGGTTTAAATCCGTTAACTTGGTCAATTTCAATACAGGTTTCCTGGCTCTCTGTGCCTTCTTACTTGGACGGACAATACCCAACATTATTGAACTTACCGTGACAGTGATGGTGCCTGAACTACCCACCATTGAGACGTGGGAAGATATGAAGCAGCTTCTTATTGACAAGTTTGGTGGTGAACTTAGCCTGGAAGTAAAGAAGGACACCTTCATGCATATTGCTTTCAAGCCTAAAGAGACACTAGCTGAGTTTGCAGACTGATTCTACATGGAAGGACAGCAACTGATAACAAGCAGACAATTGACAGCCCATGAAGCTTACATGGCTTGCGCTTAAGCCCTCAAAGTTAATCAGCTGCTGTGCCTTCACTTCAAAGCCCATAAGGCTATGCTTTCCTTATGAAGAGCATAAAGACACTGTTGCAGGATATGCACCTTACCCATTCTGGAGCAGTTGTTAGGTAAGGTTGAGCTACTTCTAACTCTGGTTTGTCTTCCCGTGGTCCTTGCATTCTTACCATGAACTTTCAAAATCCTCCTCAACGCCAAGGTTAACACAACTGTGGTCAGATAGGTCATCATTCTTGATTCTGTACCAACCCACGGGTTGAAGGAGCTGATCTGAAAGAGCAGGCAGGAAAATAACAGTCAACCTAGAGGCAGAGACGCTCTCAGTTGACAATTCTTCCCAGTCTCTTTCAATCCCTCCATCTATATCTGACTCCAAGCCTGCTGATAATGAGGCTTCTCCTATTCTCCTCTTATTCCACAATATCTCTGACAACTCTAACCTGGATGACTCTGATACTGACAACGCCAAGGCATATGGGTACTCTGTCCTGGCTGTTCCTGAAACCATTACGATCCCCTATAAGTTGCAATCAGGAAAGACTACAACTACCGCTAAGCCTTTGCCTGAAGCCAAAGAAGTTGTCTCTTGCCCTTACCTCACTCAGGCTAAGAGGTGCCCTGTGCTAGTGGAGTTGTCAGAAGAAGCTGCCAAGGTTGCTGACGCTGTATTCAAGAATGTATCTGTTTTGCTCCCTCTCAAAACTGTTTATAAGGAGTTCCCAGGATTAATATGCATGGTTGAGAAGTGGGATAAGGAACTAGCAGAGGCTCAAGATATCTTGGCTGTCCTTCCACCCTTTGGTTGCAATACCACTTGAGTAGAGATATCCATTCAAAAAATGAAGATCAAGGACGCTCTAGACACTGGCTTGCCAGTCAACGTTGTATCCTCCAAGCTTGTGAAGAAACTCAAACTTGCCCCTGACCTTAATTATCACCAGATGTATGGCACAGCTGGACTGTCTATGACCCGCGCCATAGGGGCGTACTCTGCTCTACCCATGCAGTTTGGCAAGCTTCTCCTAGCTGCGCCAGCAGTTGTCTTGGAAAACAAGAGTTACAATCTCTTAGTTGGCACCCAGTTCCTTAGGGAATATAATGGGATAATCAACTTAAAAGATGGTTACCTCTCTATTCTGGGATACAAAGTCCCTCTGATCTTTGAAGAGCCGGTTAAAGTTCCCAGGAAACGTCTCAAGACATGCACCTTGGAATATCCCACTGGGGTTTTCAACCTCAAATATTGCACCCACTCTTCAAAAATTAAATGTCCACCCATGACTTGTCCTGCGTCTAAAGGGATCCCTCTCCTAGCCACGTCTGCTGTCACCATCTCCCCTGGCTCCCAGGCCATCCTAGACTCCCAGATATCATATGAATGTTGCAACCAAGATTTAGACCTTGCCTGCTAACATATCTTACAATACACAGGGGGCGCTCAATGAGTTGCCCCTTGACGTATCTAATGTTATGAATGAATCTGAAGTCAATGTCAAATGGCAGGCACTTCATCCTAATTAGGAGTGTTGCCAATTTGACCTGCTGATCCCCACACAAGTTATTCCTTGGCTCCAAACCCTAAATGGAACTCCCCACTATGCCACCCCCTTGTGGCCTTGTAGCTTCTCTATTTAGTATATTAGTCACAATATCCTACAATAAACAACACCTTATTCTTATTATTCTGTCCTTTCCTATTGGACTGTTATCTTCCCCAATTCCAAGTACTGGACCCTCATTGGTTCAGTTGCAACAGTGGTAGCAGAAGTAGGTTCCAAGCTATTTCAAAAACAAAATTCCCCCCAAGAAAGGATGGAGTACGGGTCGCATGGCTACTCCACAACAAGAGATGTTCCTTCCAATCCCCAAGGGGGACATTCCCAAAGGTTATGTCATCTATCAAGATCAGCTAGTCCTTACCAGTGTATACAATTGACTCCGCCTCGGGCAGCGTGACACTAGTCTCACCCCGCCACAGTTGGATCTGTTGCAATGTATGCTCAACCTCCAACTAGAGTCCTTTACTGGCGGTGTCAAAGGAGCTGACATTGTCAGTTGGCTCCAGTCCACCAAAACGCGCCTTTGTATCTGTCAGGTGCCTGAGTCCAAGTGGGTTGCCACCGCATCTGGCCGCCTTATGGGGCCTGCCGCCGTGTGGTTCACCAACTGGGCCAGCCAGGAGTTTGACGTCACCTGGACAACCTTTTGAGATGCAGCCAAGTCCCAATATAGTGAAAACTTCTCTCCCATTATCTTGGGGACTCCCCTCTTAGCCATCAAGCAGACTGGTTCCGTCCCTGAGTATCTCGCCGCTTGGTAACAAACCCTTGCTGCTGCTCCCAAAGCAGTGACCAATGGGAACGCCATGTTGCTCACTCTCATTATCAATGGGCTAAAACCCCATATCTGCAAGTGGGATACCGTTGGCTGCTGTACCTCTATTGACAACTGCTATAAAGCCATTGTAGAGGCCAGTAACCAGGCTTCAATGGGCTTCCGCCGCACCAACAAGACTCCACCCCAACCACATCCTGCACCTAACAATGGCCAAGGTCAAGTGGGCTGTCGCCAACTGTGCCAGCAGGAAATTGCAGCTAAACGCCCCCGCAAGGGGGAGCTCCAGCTAGCGCTAATTGAGGACCAGGGAAAAGCCCGGGGGTTGTAACAACAAGAGGCCTTACAACCCCAACTGACCCGCCCTCTCAGCCCTTGCTTGCAAAGAGCTCCTGCAACTACAATCTTCACGAGGTCAAAACCCTAGACGTTTTTCAGGTCCATAGCGGCGACCCCGTGTTGCAAGCCGCTCATTCCGCAAATAAAGTAACACACTTGTCCTATCCCTTCTGTTTCCGTGGGAACACCCACAAGTTACTGGTAGATACCGGGGCTGATCACACCATGGTAGATCAGGCGTTTGCTGACTCCCAACAATTAGACCAAGTACCCAGCAGATTCAAAGCAGTACACGTAGCTGATTCCCGCAGAATTGCCATAACCCACAAGACGCTACCCTTCTCTGTAAGGATGGGGAACGTCCAGGTTAAGCTCTCTGGGCCAATCATGGCAGGCCTCAGCCACAACATAATTGCTGGCCTCAACTGGCTCCGGCATAACTGCCCTTACATTGACTGGAATACCTCTGTCATCACCCTCAATAGAAATGGGGTGGGTTTTCAGATTTACCCCATGGAAATGAACAAACTACTACATGACACTGTGTTTGTCAGAATGACAGAAACAGACTCATAGAATTTCAAGGGGGAGACTAGACTTTAACCAATGTTCAGTTGAAGTTATTTGTGCAGAACCACCTGCAGCCCCTCCCTTGTCAATATCACCACCACCAGCGCTAGCTGCACTCCTTGAGGAGTACAAGGACGTATTCAGTGAAACACTCAAACAACTACCTCTGCCTTGGGAGATCCAGCACGCTGTACAACTTCAAGGATTGTTACTGAAAGCACAACCATTATACTGTTGCACACCAAAAGAAGATGAAACCCTCTGCCAGCACCTTGTGGACGCGCTTAATAGGGATTCATTTGCCCTATGCTCTCTTCATACAGAGCGGCAGTGTTCTTTGTAGCTAAGAAGGATGGGTCTCTTTGCCTGGTCACAGACTACCGCGCCCTAAATGAGGTGACAGTTAAAAATAAATACCCCCTGCCGCTGATTGACAACCTGTTTGATACACTTGCAGGCGCAAAGGTCTTTAGCAATAGTTGATCTCACTGCGGGGTACAACCAGGTCTGCATTGCACCAGGAGATGAGGCAAAAACCGCCTTCTTCACACGCTACGGGTTGTTTGAGTGTTGTGTCATGAACTTCGGAATGATCAACGCTCCCTCCACCTTTGCCATGTTAATGAACGAAGCCTTTGAGGAATTGATTGGGAAGTGTGTGGTGGTGTACCTTGACAACATTATTGTCTTCAGTCAAGAGCAAACCACACATCTCCAACACCTCTGTGCTGTCCTCAACACCCTTTGGGAAAACCAGCTAAAAGCTAAACCCTCCAAATGTGAGTTCTTCAAGTCAGAGTTACTATTCCTTGAGCACGCCATCTCTGCCCAAGGGATAAAGCCCAATCCTGCCAAAATCAAGGCAATCACTAGCATGCCGCCTCCCACTGATGTGGGCCAAGTGCAAACATTCTTGGGCATGGTTGCCTATGTACGCAAGTTCATCCCCAACTGCAGAGAACTAATTGCACCTCTCACTGAGCTCCTCAATACCAAACAGCGCTTCCATTGGACCCCCACCAGAGATCAAGCCTTTGAGACGTTGAAACAAAGGCTCACAACAGCACCATTACTGCAGTTTCCCAGCCAAAATTGACAGTACAAACTCAAGACTGACACCTCTGACAGGGCCATAGGGGGTGTGCTAAGGGTAGTAACTAACAATGGCGTCTTCTTCCCTGTAGCATATGAGTCCAGGAAGCTCACTAACTCAGAACAATGTTACCCCATCCATGATAAAGAGCTGGCAGCCATTGTACACTGCGTTGAGAAGTGGCACTGTTACTTGGAAGGTGCGACCTTCCCACCCTGCGTTCTGACAGACCACAAGTCACTTCAGTACTTTAACACGCAGTCCCATTTGACACGCCGCCAAGCAGGATGGGTTGAACGCCTATCCCCCTATCAATTACGCATCAAATATAAGCCTGGAAAGGAACTTGTCACAGCCGATACCCTTTCACAACTCTACGTAGCGTCCATCACTGGGGACAACGGTCTGGACCCAGTCTGGCCCATGCTCTACCTGCGCCCTGAGGCAACCCGCTACAAGGGCCTTAACTTGGTCACCATCTCCAAGCTGAAGGACAACAAAAGTCAGTTCACAATTGATGCTGGAAACGTCTGCCACCGGGTAGAGACAGGTGAAAAGACGCCTTATATTCCCACCACACAACAAGGAGACACCATCTTGCACTACCACCAAACCTTGGGTCACATCAGAGGGTGTAACCTCTTTGAGATCATGAAACGTAAGGTCTGTTGGCCGCGCATGCGCCAAGAATTTGGACCTCCTCAAGACGTGCATGTTGTGTGAAAAGAATACGTCCAAACCTGCACCTCCTAAGTCTGTCCTACCCATCAAGGGTATGGAACACTTTGAACAGTGGGCCCTTGTCATTGTGGGACCGCTCCCCAAAGACAGACTTGGTAAGAAGTATATTATCACCACTATTGACTACTTCATGTGTTGGCCAGTGACCTGGGCCACAACCAACCACACCGCCACCACTGTTACCTGCTTTATTGGCAAAGAGATTGTGGCTTGCTTTGGGCAACCCAAGCCTCTTATCACAGATGGCGGGCCCAAACTTGTTGGACACATCATGAAGGCATACTGTGTCAAGAACGTGCTCCAACATATAATCACAACCCCCTACCACTTGTAAGCCAACGGACACGTGAAACAGTTAAACGGCTCCCTGGTTCAACTGATCACCAAACTCTCACAAGAGCATCCTAACACTGCGTGGACTGAACATCTTCTCACCGCCCTACTGATCCTGTGAGCAAGAATCAACAGGGGCACTGGGTTCAGCCCTAACACCCTGGCCTTTGGAACACCTGACGGTCTGACAGGGGTTGAACAGGGGAAACTGCAATCCAAGGTTCCCAACAAGCCCCCCTTGGTGCCAACTCCCTCCCTAGTCCAATGGTGTGCCAAAGCCTGAGAGAGCAAACACAAGCGGATTGCAGGAGGGACAAAACACCTCAAAGCTAGATACGCCATAGGTGACCCCGTCTACACCCTCAATCCCAATTCTGCCAAATTAGAACCCAATCACCTAGGGCCCTTCTAGGTAGTTGCTGTCTATGACAACCACACCTACCAACTTGAGGACGCCCAGGGAAACACCAAGAAACTTCACCACAATTGCTTGCACCCCTGTGGTACTATCCCCACACAAAGGTTGTTTGTGCAGACCTTCCCAGACTTTCTGCAGACTCCAGTCCTGGTGTCTGACAACAAGCAGGGGGCAAGGGGGGTGTTGCAACCAGAATTCAAACCTCGCCTGCTAACGTATCTTACAATACACAGGGGGCGCTCAATGAGTTGCCCCTTGACGTATCTAATGTTATGAATGAATCTGAAGGCAATGTCAAATGGCAGCACTTCATCCTAATTAGGAGCGTTGCCAATTTGACCTGCTGATCCCCACACAAGTTATTCCTTGGCTCCAAACCCTAAATGGAACTACCCACTAAGCCACCCCCTTGTGGCCTTGTAGCTTCCCCATTTAGTATATTAGTCACAATATCCTACAATAAACAACACCTTATGCTTATTATTCTGTCCTTTCCCATTGGACTGTTGTCTTCCCCAATTCCAAGTACTGGACCATCATTGGTTCAGTTGCAACATGAACTACCTGAACAAACCTTCTTGGAGTTGTACTATCCCCCCTTGTTAGGGCGCAATAAACCTTATCTCTGTCCTGGGATCCTAGATGTCTCCCATAAGGACCCTGTTTAATTGTTGTTATCTAAACTGGCTGCACTCCCCATGACTGTGTCTAGGGGGCAGGTTGTTGGATATGGCAAGTTTTTGAGCGCTCCTGATGTCCTGTCTCTTCATCTCTTTGGCACATTCCAAGATTTTAACCTACCTGAGGATGAACCCCAAGTCATATCCTTGTTCACTGCGCAAGACTTTCCACAGCTGTCCCTGGTTCAACAGAAAGAGGTGCTAGACTTGCTAGACCAATTCTCCAACATCTTTGCAAAGGACAGTACCAACTATGGGTTAGCCAAAGGTGTTATCCCTCAGATTGACACTGGCAACGCTCCTCTCTTCCATGCTAAACCATATCACCGCAGCCATGTAGAGGACACCCAGGTATCTAAAGAGCTCAAACAACTGTTGGATGCTGGGCTTCTGGCACCTTCCCAAAGTCCTTGGGCATTCCTGATACTCATCTTAAAGAAGAAAGATGGAGGTCATAATATTGTGATGGACTAATGCCAATTGAACTCTTTGACCAAGAAGGACTCATACCCCTTGCCTCGTATCAATGATGCTCTCCAACGTCTTGGAGGCTCTAAGTTTTTCTCCACAATGGATCTGGCATCTGGATATTGGCAAGTTGACTTATTGCCCAAGGAATGCCAAAAAGCCTCGCTCATTACCTCTGAAGGGCTTTTTGAGCCTACTCACATGCCGCAGGGACTCTTCAATGCCCCAGCCACCTTCCAAAGGGCCATGGACTCCATCCTCTGTGACTTGAAGTTGTTGTGCGTCCTAGTATACTTGGATGATATAACAGTTTTCAGTGCTACCCTCACCAACCACCTGGCTCATCTCAAAGAGGTGTTCCTAAAGATTTGGGAGGCTGGCCTTAAACTAAAACCTTCCAAGTGCGCCTTCTTCAAAAAGCGTCTTGAATTCTTGGGCCATGAAGTAACCCAGACTGGGATTTGCCTAATGACTAAGAAGGTTGAAGCCATAAAAAAAATGCTCCCGCCCACCAACCAGCAAGAGGTACAAGTCTTTCTAGGGATGATGGGCTACTATAGACAGTTTATCCCTGACTTTGCCAATACTAGTGAACCTCTAGTCTAGCTTTTACGTAATGTCCCTTTTGAATGGACCACCAGTCAGCAGCAAGCCTTTGAGACCCTTAAGCAAAAACTCAAAGAGGCGCCAATCCTAGTGTATCCTGACTACAATAAGGAGTTCATACTATACACCAACTCTAGCAATCTTGCTATTGGGGCTATTCTGGCCCAGCTGGACAACAAGGGTGTAGACCATCCTGTGGCTTACACTTCCTGTGTGCTAAACAAACATGAGAAGAACTATAGTGTCACAGAGAAGGAGTGTCTCACTGTGTTGCATGCAGTCAAGCAGTTTTGTCACTATGTATATGGTACCCACTTCACAGTTGTCACTGACCACACTTTGCTTAAGTGGTTACAACAGCTTAAGGAGTCTGAAGGGCGCCTAGATAAATGGGCTCTATGTCTACAAGGATATGACTTCATGTGACCGTACTACAGTCACTGCTGAGCGTTTAGCCAAATAAATGCTCCAAAATATAAATATGTTCTGTTTTTGCTGTTTATTACATATAGATAGGTTTGTTTGGAATTCTTGAGGAAAAGTTTACTAGAAACTGGATATCTATGTTTTATAAAAGAACAGAATATGGATGTTTAGTTAAGTTAGGCTAACTAAAAAGAATTGAGGCAATATTGGCCAAATCAATCTTAGAGACTAGGCGTCTCAAAATGGGTTAGTTAATCAAGAAGATTAATTAATAAATACAGGATATAATTAATGAGGATTTAATTATATTAAAATGGCCTTGACTTTGTCAAGAAGTTTGATTAAAGTTAACTGTGGGAACCCCCCCAGAATTTTGGTTAAAAGCGCCGTGTCAGCAAATTTATTGGGGTTAGAGGCGCCGCCGCACCACCTAATGAATTTGAGATGCGCCAAGGAGCCGCTATCAAATTTTCTCAGGCGCTGGGGCGCCGCCTGGGAAAATTGCTGGGCGCTGCAGTGGCGCCTGGTTTGAGTTTCAAAGCAGTTTAATGGGTTTTAAAGGCAAAAAACCATTAAATGCAAAAATAACTAAATAAAGGCAAGGATGCCTAGGAATTCAGGTTTGATCAGCTGGTTCCCAGTTGGAACAATGATAGCTGAGTTTGGGATGTGCAATCCACAGGGTTTTGGCGCTAGGAGCTGGGGAAGCCATGCCAAATTGATACATTGGGTTGAATGGAGTCAGGTAACTTCTGCCCATTGTAGGTCAATTCTTATAGGTTGAGAATTGTTGGTGATCTTTCAGGTAAAGATCTATGTTGGATGACTTGAATGTCATAGGCCACGTGACACAAATCATTGGTTGATTCAGGAACCAGAGGGGTTTTCAGTTGTGTATGCCCCAAATGGTATATAAGCAAAAACAGTTAAACATTAAAAAAATATATTCATTGTCGGTTTTGACGCTTTCCCCTCACCTATTTTTCAATTGTCATGCCTTCTTTGTTAAAATTTAAGAGAGCCAAGTTTGGTGTCCTTTGTGTGGAAACTGCTTCAGCAAGAAATGAGGCTCCTACAAGTACATTGGAAGAAGCTTGGACCAGCCTGGAGGTCACTAAGACTGTTCCTGCTGAATCTTTAGTAGAAGTAAAGGCTGCGTTTGAAGAGCTGTATTCTGATTACTTTGCAAAGGAAGGGACTCCTGTCCAAGGGAACTGAATTTATGCTTGGGATGCTTGGAACTTGTTGGTAGGATGGGATGAAATCTTGCAACAAGTAAAAGAGATGGCAAATCGTGAAATTGAGGCGTTGAGAGCACAAGAAGAAAAAAGCGTTGAAATCATGGCTTGTTGGCGGGATGACAATAAAGTGTTATCCAAGAAAATTGCCTCCATGGAGGCAAAGCTCCTTGAAGCTTTGTCCCAGGAAGGTAACAGCAATAAGAGTCAAGGGCAGGATAATGGTAGGATGGACTGGCTAGGCCTGGATCTGTCACACTTCACTGTGCTCCATTGCCCTGGGATTTAACACCAGAACACTGATGGGCTCTCCAGAATGCCCATTCTTGCTTTACATCTTGCAGAGGCTGATTGGTTATACAAACTAATTGGGTACCCTTCTTCTTGGGAAATTGAGACAGAAGAGGTACAACTAGCCTTGTCCAAGCTATCCAAAGATACCCTCATACACAACAATCAGCTCTTCAAGAAGGTATGAGACCAGTATCTGCCTTATGTACAACCCAGTCTTTGCCTCTTGTTGGTGTTGCAAGCTCATAAAGAGACTGGGCATGGAGGCATTGCCAAGACCTTTGACTGGCTTCAAAAGAATTACTTCTGGGAGAACCTTTGCCTGCTGATACCAGACGTCATAGCTAGCTGCCACAACTTCCGGCTGCAGAGGCCTCAAGCTGCTGCCCATAAGTTCAAATTAGTTCCCCTGCAACATGCTTTTCATACTGTCAGCATTGACGCATTAGGTCCTCTCCCCCGCTCACGTTCTGGGTGTTGCTTTATTATGATTGCTGTTGATCACTTCAGCAAGTAGGTAGAGGCTTGCCCTACAAAGGACATCACAGCTAAGACAACTGCTGCCTTCCTGTTACAAGATATTTTCTACCGCCATGGCTGTCCTCAAGTGTTGCTCTCAGATAATGGGACTAACTTTAATGCCAAGCTGGTAACATCTGTTGTCAAAGCTTTGGAGTCACACCAGTCCTTCTCTTCCCCCTACAATCCTTCTAACAATGGGACAGTTGAGCGTGCAAAAACAACACTGGTCTCTATCATGAGGAAGCTCATCTACTCTGACGCTGCCAACTGGGACCTATAGTTACCTGCTGCTCTCTTCATGTACCGCCTTAGCAAACATTGTGTCACTGGATATTCTCCTTTTTCTGTGTTATATGGGCAAGAGGATACTACCCTCTTGCTCTTGGGGGCCCCCTGCTTACCTCTGATAAGGCCATGAATCCTGACAACCACATCAAGGATCTAGTCAACCGCATAATTGATATACAGGCTACTGCCTACACTTCTGCATACAAGACTAAGATGCTTGAGCTTTCTCCCAATAATTCTGGATGCTCCCCCTTTCCTGAATTTGATGTTGGTGACCATGTACTTTACTACCAACACAGAGTGGGTGGTTGTGTGCATAAGTTGGACTCTCTGTGGATCAGCCCTTTAGAGGCGACCTTTAAACAAGGGTCTGAATACACTGTAAAGCTTCTCTCCAGTGTCCGTCCTTTTGCTAGGATGCACGCAAAGTTCCTTTGTAAATACCACCCCCCTAAGGCCAATACAGGGGAGGGCAATGTTGTGAATACCGCTATTCACCATGTTTCAATTTTGCCTTTGGTGGGTCATTTTGAAGACAAATCTCTTGCTCTCGCTTTTGCCTCTCAAAATGAGTTGACAACTGAATCAGAAAATACAATTGTTTGGTTTCTTGACTCTGCGCATCTCACTTGCCCCACTCATGCTTGTGGCAAGTGATCCTACTGTCCTGATAGTGTTTTGTGGTATTCCTAACCACTATATATTACATTTTGTATTCACCAATAAAATCTAAGTTCTATTCATATTTTTGTCTTTGTGTCTCCAGGTACTTCCGCGCCTCTCTCTAGCCATGACTAGTAGAGATTATTCTTCCAGGGCAGCAAGGTAATTGCATAGCCTTCCCTGTCATCTAACCGAGACTTAGTACAAATACAATCCTAAGGTTAAAATTTCCTGTTGTGTGTCTGTGCTGCGCCTCAGAACACAACAGCTTGTGTCTCCCTTTTTAGAGTAGAATGCTGGCCTTGTTTCTGAAATTTTTGGCCTTTACCCTGGCCCCTGCCCTGGTACTGATTTGGACCACTTCCCCAGAACTATGGAATCACATATCCCATTCTCTCCACTTGGTGGGAAGCAACCCCAGTAATTTCATGCATATGTTCAAGGACCTCCTTGGATGGGCACAGTACATCCTTGCCACTAGTGAGAACTTTGTGAGAAGCCTCACCTGTGACAACCTCAAACTTTCTGTCCTAGAAACATGCTTTGCTACACTGCCACACCAACCCTCCCAGATCCCCCCTCCTGAAGTCCTTGTTGCTCAGGTCCAGGAGAGTGGGTTGGGTACCCAAGAGTCCCCGCCCAGGTGTGCTTCCTGGCTCCTTAGTGGAGTGATTCTGATGGTTTTGGACTCCTACTTCCCCCGGTTATCTGCCACGTCCTCTCTATAGACACCCCTTCAAGTGTCCATACCAGTCCTGCACTGGATGGTGTCATGGTGGGTCCTCCCTCCAGGATGGGAGCAAAACTTAGTTAGTTTAGCCCCCCTCTCTCACAGGTGGCTTGATCCTGGTAATGAGTCAAGCGCCAAAACAAGGTATCCACTGTAGGGGATTATCATCTGTTCATGTTGTTGGATTTGGAAATTTGAGTTGACTTCCTAGTCTGGCTTTGAGTGACTGGATAATTGGGTTGCAGGTCACAAACCCACTTACTCAAAACCTTGTTGGCGGGTTGAGCCTGCTGTTTTGACAGCTGAGAAAATGAAAGATGGCTTAGAAGGACTAGCTGAAATTAATATAGGAGCTAGAATGCTGGTTTTGGTTTCTTAAGAAAGAAAGTTATAAGAAAAAGCAGTTAAATAATGATTTAATGCTGCCAATAATATGATATAAAGATTGTATTAATCATCATATAAAAAGAGGAGGAGATAGGATAATTTATATTGTTTTTAAATTGTAAATTTATTTAGAATTTATTGAGTATGAAGAGGCTGAAAGAACGCCAGAAACAGGATGGAGAAACTGTGGGAATGAGTGCTGGAATTTTGCCAAAATGATTAGGAGAGACAAAAGGCAAGCAACAGGCAAGTTCAAAGTGGTAAAATGGTTGAAGAAATGCAGGAAAACTCAGAGAAACGTTGAAGAATTGAGGGTTCAAAAATCCCCTGTGTAAAACATTGGCAAAAGTGCTTGTGTTTTTCCAGAGAAATGTGACAGGAATTACAGCAAAACTGTTTGAAACACGGAGCATGTGACTGTAATAAAGTCACATTGGGCTGTGGTTTCACAAAGAGGTTGAATTGTGATGAATTTCATAGGTTGAAATTCAAAACAATAGGATTGGCCTTGGAGAGGCTTTTCAGCGTAGTAGTTGATACCCAGGAATCAATTAGGCTGTACTAATTGAGGGCCATAATGAATAATCTGAACGGTTCAGATTATGAGACTAGGTGTCTTAAACCGTCTAATTAACCATGGAGGTTAATTGATACCCAGGAACCAATTAGGCTGTACTAATTGAGGGCCGTAATGAATAATCTGAATGATTAAGATTATGAGGCTAGGTGTCTCAAACCAATTAATTAACTGGGAAGGTTAATCAATTGATACTCTTGAATATGATTAATGAGGATCTAATCATAGGACCAAAATGGACTTGACTGTGTCAAGTAAAGACTTGTTGTCTTCAAATGGATTAATTAATTGGGAAGATTAATTAATATATGTTGGGAATATAATTAATGAGGATTTAATTATATTGTTTATTGCTTGACTGTGTCAAGAAGTTTGGTTAAGGTTAACCAAACGTAAACCCCCAAATTGTGGTTTAAAAGCGCTTTTTGGAAATTTTGTTAGGTTAAAAGGTGCCGCCTAATTGATTTGTAAAGCGCCGCCTGGGAAAGTTCCTGGGCGCTGTGGTGGCGCCTGGTTCAAGTTTCAAAGTGTTTTAATGGGTTTTTAACGTGAAAAAACCATTAAATGCAAAAAACGGCTAAATGTAGACAATGGTGTCTATGCATTTATGATTGATCAGCTGGTTCCCAGTTGGCAACCACCAGAATTAACTCATTCTGCAAGTCAACTTACTGAATTTCAACAATTTATCAACATTCAGTAAGCCAACATTATTTTAGTATTTATCTGTCAGAATTGGGCATTTTCAAAACTAAGCTAATTTTTCATAGTAAATTATTAAGTCAGAATTGCAAAATTAAAAAGTAACAGGCATAATGTTGACACCATTTAAACAAAGGCTTAATTTTAAGCTAAAAAACTATATAATTTACTATGAAAATGTAAGTTTCTTTGTACTTTTACATTAGGGTCAACTCCAGTAAGTAATATTTGGATGTCAACACCAAATAAGAATCCATAAATTTCTTAATAAAATACACAATATTCTAAAAAAAACTACTTTTTATATTTTATACTACTATTTTTATTAAATATATATTAAGATAAAAATTGAACAAAGACATATGCCAACTTTCAGAGTGTTATTTATATTATTTAGATATTTACTGTTATTTTAAACTCACTGGATAAACTATAGCTTATTTCTGGAAGTCCACTTAAGCCAAAACGCATATGTTAAAACTAGAAATTATATATGTATTTATAATGTCAACTTTGTGTCAAATTGACACGTCACCTAAATTGCAACAAAGGAGTTTGGCTAAGCAAACAAAGTGACATAATTTAAGCAATATTTAATACAGTAGTTTTAAAAGCTATGGCAACAAGCAAAAATTCTTCAGATTTAAACAAAATGATTTCAGATTTAAACAAAATCCAAGTTGCGCAAGATTCAGGATTCAATTAATTTAAATATTTTTGGTTAATAAATGAACTGTCAAACCAAAAACAAAATTTCACTAGCCCATCATACAAAATTATATCAAACATCAAGCGGTGTAGTTCAAACCACAAACAAAATGAACTGACACAACAACTGAAATGGGTGGATGCTATTCCAAAGTATATTATAATCCAAGCAGGACTCATATGAGGCACCAACAGAAGTACCAAAATGAAACAAAATTGGAGCAGTCTAGAAGCAAGATTACACAAGCACAAGAAAAATGAACTCACACAAGATGTGTAGTATGAGCAGCCTAAAATAGAAAAATAACAGTTTAACAGCCAATCAACAGCTATCTAATTTAGGACCAGAGGCATTTTATCCATTTTCATAGCACCATATTTGTATGAAAAGGTTTTGAGAACCTTCCAAATATGGACTTGAGATTACAATAAAAATAATTCATTAAATTTTTAAAATTTCTACTTTTAGTGATTTTATCCTAAATTTTTTACAATGGTTTTTAATAACAATATCTTCAACGGCGCCAGCAGCCAAGCCAGCAGTAGCCAAGCCAGCTTCAATGGAGGCAAGGCTCAGAACGTAGAGGCACCTGTTTACACCCAAGCCTTTGAGGTGGGTAACAAGGAAGCTGACCTGTACCTTACCACTGACCCCTATGGCTTTGACTTGTTTGAGAGTCACTTAGCATCTAGCTCTGCCCCTGCTCCCACACCCACCCCTGCACAAGCTGCCCGCCAACTAACCAATCAGGAAGAGACAATCCTGATTTGGAACATCTTTTTGCCATCAGTCAATCTGCTCCCCCCTCAGTCAATCAGGCTTCAGCTCCCCTGGCCCAGCGCCCCAAGCGACAAATCATCACTGCCCAAATTCTTCAGGGAATTGTGGCACTCAACCTGCAGGGTCTGTCCTGGGATCAGATTGCTGCCCAGTTGCAATTTACCAGAGCCACCACAATGCAGGAGTTCAACAACCTAATGAATAAGGGGAATCTGATTGGGACGGCCAAGAATCCAAAGAAGGCCACGGAGTCCCAGATAACCAAGGCCTACCAAATAATGCTTGACCTCCTCCAGCAGAACCCCAAGCTTCCCTTGACCCAGGTCTGGAAGCAGCTTGCACACCATAACATGTGGGTCTCCAAGCGCATGGTGCAGCTCTGGATGTATGGGAAGGTGGCTTCCATACAGGTTCTGACCAATTTTGCAGGTGAGCAATGGGATGGTGCTGAGGATTCCCCGTATGATCCTGCCATTGAATCCACCCTGGTCCAATGCCTGACTAGTCTGTCAGATGATGTCATGTTCCTCTCTTACTATAAGCTATCCATAGCTTTTGATGATTTTGGCACCCAAGAAAAAGCCACCATCCAAAATGGAAGGAAGAAGATCAAGAAGGGGACTTTCATTGGTGAATTTCTGGCTGTTTCAGCCAAGGGTTTTGTCTACTATCGGACAAACCCTGAATTCATCAATGGGTACTCATACAGCCACATCCTTGGTGGATTGCTTGACTCCTGGGATGGCTTGAATTCCAAATACCAGGTTTTCTTGAGACACCAGATGGAGGGAAGCTCCACTGCCCTTGAGGCCATCCAGGGACGCGGGAACCAGGCCTCAGTCTACCCTGCTGGCCATGCAGACGTCCATCTGGCTGATGTTGTCTTCTTCAACATTGGAGATACACTACAGGAGCGCCGCCCTCAGGCTTTCAACAACCTCTATCTTAGGGTCCTTGATCACAATTTTCTCTTTGGTCACCAAATGGTGGCTGACTTGTTTGCGCAAATGGTTTTCCATGTGAACATGGGCAAACAATCACGCAAGGATAAGCGCCTCCCACCCTGTGCCACAGCCACCTACCAGCCCATCCAGCCAATGACTGATGAGGAGTACAATGAGCGGTATATAGCGGCCATCACGCGCAATCCTCCTGCCTCCACCCCCGCCACCAACACCCCCCACCCACAAACCCAACCCATCCAATCCCATTCTCTCCAGGCCAGCACGCACTCTATGTATTCCTTCCTGTGCCATTCTGCCTAATAGGCATCACTCTTCCCTGCCTCAATAAACCCCTGTCACCAAACATTTTCTATTTATATTATCTTTTTTTGAATTTCAATTGTTCATGTTCTCTTTGTTTATAGTTGGTTTTATTCTTTATGTTCAGCTTATTTCTATAAAATCATATATTTACTATGATGTGTATCTAGATCCTGAACAAAGTTATTTTTAGCACCTAACCATAGCCCCTTGTGAAAACATTAACAACAATTTGGTGATCAGCTAAATTTTAATTAGAAAATTATAGGTTAACTTTTTTTAGATAAAGTTGTTACTGATCCTAATTCAAAACCTTAATGATAAACTTTAAGCCAATTAGGAGCCAAGTAATAAAGTGATTGTTGTGACATAAAGGGTCATTCAATAATTCTTTGATGCATGTGCGCTAATTAATATGATTGACAGGATGTTTTGCCATTGTACAACATTGCTGCTGTGGCAAGTTGTTGATGGACTAGTGCCCAATCAGCTGCTGGGTTAGCACTAGTCCACCAACAACTTGCCACAGCAGCAATGGCGTACAATGGCAAAACATCCAGCCAATCATATTAATTAGTGAACATGCATCAAAGAATTTTTGAATGGCCCTTTATGTCACAACAATCACTTTATCACCCGGCTCCTGATTGGCTTAAAGTTTATCATTAAGGTTTTGAATTTGGATCAGTAACAACTTTATCTAAAAAAAGTTAACCTATAATTTTCTAATTCAAATTTAGCTGATCACCAAATTGTTTTTAATGTTTTCACAAGGGGCTATGTCAAGCGCTAAAAATAATATGGCAATCAAGGAAACAATGCCAACACAAAGCAAACAATGCATATTGAGATGAGCGTAAAACATATACATAATGGGTAAAAAGTTGGGATAATGTGATAAACGGGAAAACAAAAAGGAATAAACAAAGAGGCAACAGTATCAAAATAATACAGAATTTATTGGGGCAAAAGCTATAAAAACATATGGAAAGGTTAGTAAAAAAATAAAATGAGAGAACTCAAAAAGCTGCTAAAAGACCTTGACTTGGCAATTGCCAAAATTAAAGAGATTGACCGCAAGGTCAAAGCAAGAGTTAAGTCTGCCATCCTTGAAGGGGAAAAAATTGAAAAGGTGTCTGCCAAAGCACTTATGGCCAAGATTCCAGACACCCCCGAAACAACAATTGAGCAACTTTTAAATGTCCAGAAGCACATTGTGGAAGGCCTTCAATTCAATTCCTTTGCCCTCTCTGCGCCGTCTGTCTGGACAGATGACCCAGAAATGTATGCCCACCTAAGACCCGCAAAACGTACCCAAACAGATGACACTGAGCAGCCAGCACAACTGGTTACACCAAGAATAGCAAAGCCTGCCAAGGCTGCGGGCAAGGAGGAGACTGTAGAAGATAACATAAAATTATAATTAATAAAAAATTTCCAAATACTTACCTTTTTTTAGAAGAAGTCAATGGTGAACTCTGCCGGGTCCTGGTCCCTTTTGTCCCCACCACATTCTATGCCAACTATGCCACTCATGTGGCCAAGCAGCTTTTCCTGTCCCCCCTGTCTTGCAGGAGCTTGAAGACCGTTTTCACAGGTCCTTTCCTATGTCCAGAGAGGCATTGGCTGGGCTGATGCATGAAGAGGGGGCATCTGAGTGGGAAGTTACTGCCTACAAGGATGCCCAACTGGTCTGCCTGGACCCGGTATCACTCAGTGGAGTTTACTGTATAAACTTCATTGAGCTTGTTTGGGACGTCCTGGTGACGCTTCCATTCAAGAATGTACCAGAGATGGGCCAGGCTCATGCGGCTGCTTGCTTCTGCTTCCCGTTAAGGCATACCATATCTTACCTTCTGGACAACTTTGGGCGCATGGTGGGCAAATTGGCTGTTGCAGACGCAACAGCCGTAAAGAAGACCAAAATCCTCCTGGCAAACTTTGGGCTGGCTTGGAGTGCCAACAAGACGGGGGTCCCTGTAGCCATGGAGCTGACTTTTGCAAAAGCCAAGCAGGACAAGAAGATAAGCGCGGTTTATAATAAACTGTGCAAGTTTACAGAAGCCTTTGCTGGGCAAAGACTTCACCTTGTTGTTTACCTGGGGTTTTATTCTTCTTTGGGATGGGCGTGTTGGTTGAGGACCTGGACAGGGTCCTTCTGGGGATTGACAAGGCCAGGCTCTCCCTGGATGGGAAGAAGGTCCCCCCAAGTACAACTTGGTGGATCACGTCATCCAGGACGCCCTGGTCCTGGCTGGTATCTATGGGTTTGCAGCCCCGCCTGAAAAGCTGCTACTCCATTCCCACCTAACAATACTCCCTTTTACCAGCCGCTGTGAATATTTTAACCAGGGTGTATCCACCATCCATGGTGTGGCAGTGGAGGTTGTGCGCCACCTCCATTGTGGGGTGGGTACATACCGCCAAACTCACTATAGGCAATCTTAATAAATTCTCTCTTCCAAATATTTCCATTGCAATTTATAATATTTTTATTATAATAAAATTTTCTAATTATTATTTTAGCAAACAAGATCTGCAGAATATATCCCAGAGAAGGTCTTAATAAAAGCATAATAATATATTGTCAAAACCGCAGGCTTGACCCGCCAGCAAGGTTCCAACCAAGCAGGTTTGTGACCTGCAATTCAATTACCCGGTCACCTGAAGCCAGACTAGGAAGTCAACTCAAATTACCAAATCTATCAACATGAACAGATGATGATCCTTCACGGTGGATACCTTGATTTGGCGCTTGACTCATTATCAGGATCAAGCCACCACCACTTCCATCCAGCCGTGTGATCACCAATCATGTTCCTGCTATCCATTGATTCACAAAAGCTATATAATCACTATCTCACAATAAAGATTATTATCTATCTTCTAAATATTTTTCCCCGTGTAACTCTGCTAAAACAGCACAGTTACAACATTGGTAGCACAGGTAGGTTCTCCATCCTACTGTATCTTGAAAAATTCTGCCTGTTGCCTGCATACGCCGCAACCAACAAATCCTCAACAGAATCATGTCTGGCCTCCCACCCAACTGGACTCTATATACTCCTGGTACCAAGATACCTGATGGTTTTGTTCTCTACCAAAACACGGTGATCCTGCTACCCGCCTTCAACGCCCTGTCTGCCCAAGGGTTCTTTCAGGCACCTTCCTTGATGCCACCACCAGCTGACAAAACCACCATGCCCGCCTAAGTTTCACAAAGAATTTGCAGTGCTGCCTTGGAGCCCTTTTCAGGGGCCAACAACAACAATGCTGCCGCATGGATCCAGTCCGCCCAAAGCAAGCTGGCTCAGATGGAATGCCCACAGCAATTTTGGATTGCAGAGATTTCCATTTGCCTGACCCATGACGCTAGCACCTGGTGTGACAAGTGGCACAAAGAGCACACTGACAAGAACTGGGACACCTTTAAACAGGACTTCTTGGCAAGATTTGTGCTTAAGGATACAGCGCTCATGATCATACGTCAAGTAAAGAACCTGACCCAGACAGGCACTGTTAAAGAACTCACCTGCGCCTACAAGGAACTCTGTCTCTGTGCCCCATCCAACATGGCCTTTGACACCCCAGCAACACACCTCATGTACTACAACGCCCCAAGTTGCACGTGATGAGACATGTGAACCTGGACCAAGTAATCAACCTGCAAAGCCTGTACCGTTAAGCAGAAAAAGCAGAACAAACATCCAACGCTCTACACAAGGCACAGACTAGGAAACAAGAAATGCCCAAGGACTCCCATCCAAGCGGGCGCTCCTCTTGACCACCCCCTGGAGGCAACGGCAACAACAATAACCACAAAAACACGGGTTTGAATGGGAATGGAAATGGGAATAACAGCCAGTCAAATTGTACCCATTTCCGCGTCACCTCCACCCAAGGCAACCAGGATGAGGGAAAAGCCCAGGGAGAGCACTAAGCAAGCCAAGCTCTCCCCACGCAACTCCTGACTTGCCCAACAATGAATACCAACCCAAGGACGTGGACCAATGTCCAATAATCCAAGTACCCTTGGAAGACCCAGTACTATACACCATTGCCAGACATCCCAATAATTTGATATCTTACCCTTTCTGCTTTTGCAGTTACACAGGCTTGGCACTCCTGGACTTGGGCGCAGATCAAACTTTAGTCAACAGCAGTTTTGTGGATAAATTCAAGCTGGACACTAATCCTTTGCGGATTAAAAACGTGGTCCTGGCTGATGAACACCACATTGCTGTGACAAAGGAAACTGCCCCCTTCTCTTTCATGCTTGAGAACCTTTACTCCACCATCCAAGGTCCTGTCATTGACTTCCCTAAGTTTGACATTGTACTGGGACTGGACTGGTTACAGAAAAAAACCCCACATGGACTGGGCAACCTCAGTGTTGACCATCAAGCGTGAAGTTGTCAACCACCAGATCTACCCAGGAATCTGTAGACCAATTCCTATGCAACCACGTCTTTGTACACATCACAGAGACTTTGGAAGAAAAGGAAAGCCTGAAACCAATTGACTGGGACTCCTGCCAGTATGAAATCATACATTTCAAGGACTACCCAGACACCTCCACGCCTCAAGATTGCGACATTGTGGCCTGTCACCCAGAAATCTTTAAGGAGGCGTTACCTGGGCTACCCCCTGAGAAACACATCCAACACTCTATCCAACTCAAGGGGGCTGTACCCAAGGCACACCCCATTTACAGGCTAACCCCAAACAAGGACAACGCCCTGTGCGCCTATCTCAAGGAGGCACTGGAAAAAGGACTTATCTGCCCCTCACAGTCCCCCCTTTGGGGCTGCCGTATTCTTTGTGGCTAAAAAGGACGGTACCTTATGCCTGGTCACAGACTACCGCGCCTTGAATGAAGTCACCATTAAGAATTGTTATCCATTGCCATTAATTGAAAATCTCTTTGACGCCTTGGGAGGTGCCTCTGTCTTCTCCAAGATTGATCTAAAAGCAGGCTACAACCAGATTTGTATCAAGGAGGAAGACATCCCCAAGACAGCCTTCTGCACCAAGTACGGTTCCTATAAATGCGTGGTACTCAACTTTGGCATGACCAACACCCCATCCACCTTTGTAACCTTCATGAACAAAGTATTTGCGCCACACATAGGCAAAAACGCCCTAGTGTACCTGGACAATATTATTGTCTACAGCCCCTCAGTGGAACAGCACCACAAAGACCTGGAAGAAGTCTTTGCAACTCTGGCACAACACAAACTGTTGGCCAAGCCCTCCAAATGCCAGTTCTTCTGAGAGCAACTACCCTTCTTGGGACACATAGTCTCAAAAGACAGCATCAAGCCTGACAGTCAAAAGATACAAGCCTTCTGCAAGATGCCACCTCCAAAGACAAATCAGAACTCAACACCTTCTTGGGAATGGTGGCTGTCACAGATCCTGAATGGATTAGACATAAAATCATCCATCTAGGGATTAAGCAATGGAACAATCACGCAATTGCGCTATTGCATCCCAATTCTAATAGTGATAGAGACGTTTAAAATGCGCCAAAAACGGGTGTTCAATTTGCCTTTTGAGTGCGCACAAAGCACGTGCTTTACTTCCGGGATTATAAATAGAACAACTAAGTTATTAATATCCACCTCCTTAAGGAAAGCCGCAAGGAAGCGGTCATTCTCTTGCACGGGCCTTTTAGCTGTGCCACTCTACTCCCCTCCATTTGGCAAGTCCTTCTTTCTGTGCCTCCCTGCCTCTGGTGGCAATTCCCCTGCCTTACACTATATAGGTGTGATGCTATCTAAATAAATACCAGTTTTGTCAATACACCTTTTATTCTTCTGTCCTTCATAGGCTGCCACTATACCATCAACAGGTATAGTATTAAGAATTAGGTCACTGACTAACTATTTGTAGAAACTAGCAACCCTTTGCTGCAACTTTTACAACAGTGGCCTATGTACAACAATTCATCCCTGACTGTGGCGTCTTGACCGCCCCCTTGTCCGCCGTAATAGGCACCAAGTCCAAGTTTGTATAGACCCCCCAACGTGACCTCTGTTTTAGACGTCTCAAGGAAAAGCTCACAACAGCTCCCATCTTACAATACCCCAAACAAGACGGAGAGTACCAGATGGAAACCGACGTTTCAGATGCATCCATTATAGAGTACTACAAATTAAGAATAGTGATAGTGACTTCCTGCCCGTAGCCTACAAGTTGCACAAACTGAAAGATGGCAAGTGTCAATACCCAATCCACAAAAAAAACTGCTGGCCATTGTACACTGCCTAGTCAAATGGCACTGTTACCTGGAATGGCAGGAAGAATTCACAGCACTAATTGATCATAAGTCGCTCATCTACTTAAAGACACAAGCAAGCCTGTCACGCCGCCAAGTGCAGTGGATGGAAATCTTAGATAGATTTAACATGCTCATCCAATATAAGCCCGGGGCCAAGCTTGCCATGGTGGACGCCCTGTCCCGTCTGTATGTCCGCACTTCTAGGGGAGAGAATGGGCTCGACCCAGACTGCTTCTCCTAGTGCTCTGTACAAAAGACAAAGGGTTTCCTGCAGGCACAACCAATATCACCAAAGAAACAGTCATCAATAATGAACACCTCTTTGCTGATGTATATGGAACCCTTCACAGAAAGATGTCAGATGGCATAACTATGCCCTACATCCCCACACATCAACAAGTCAATACCATTATTTGCTACCACAGAGATCTTGGACATACCAAGAGCCTAAATCTATATGAATTCCTAAAACATAAAGCCTGGTGGCCAACCTTATACTGCAATGTCCAGGAAGTGCTAGAACAGTGCGAGGTCTGTGAAAAGTTTGCCAAAAGCAAAACCCTGCCTAAGTCTGTACTCCCCATTCAAACCCAACTACTGTTCAAAGTATGGGCTATTGACATTGTGGGCCCCAAGCCAGGAAAGCAAAACAACAAAAAATACATCATCACAACCATCAATTTTGCAACAAGGTGGCCAGTAGCCCAAGCAGTGAAAACACACACTGGTAATGACGTCCGACAATTCATTGGCAAGGAAATAATCAGCAGGTTTGGAAAGCCAGAACTCCTGATAACCAATGGAGGCAAAGAATTGACCTCCAAAGACACCAATGTTTACCTCACTAAGAGTGTGGTCAAACACACCATCACAACACCATACCATCCACAGGCCAATGGACATGAAGAGCGGCTTAATGGTAGCCTTGTGCAAGCCTTAGCCAAACTCACTGCCGGGAGACCTGAAGACTGGTATAAGCAGCTACCAACTGCATCACTTGTGTGCCAAACCCAAGTGAACAGATCCACCTGAAAAAGCCCGTTTGAACTGGTATATGGCACACAGCCAAATATCATTCAAGCATTGACAGGACCCAAACTGGAAATTCCAAGTCAAGTCCCCCCTTGCTTAGATCCTCAAGTAATAGAGGCCAACAGCAAACAAGCAGCCAAAGAAAAGGAACACTTACAAAAGACCTTTGTTCCCATCTGCCAGAGACATGAAGTTGGGGACAAAGTCTGGGTCATGAATGTTGATAAAAGCAAACTACAACCCAAAAAAGTAGGACCAGCAATCATTCTAAAGGTAAACGACAATAACACTTACCTCGTGCAAGGGCTTGGGAAACACAAGCAAGACAAGGTCTTATACCACAACCGCCTACGACCCTGCAAAGCAAGACAGAAATAACAAGAAACTGCCCTGCCTGCCACCAAACAACAACTGGTTCAATATGGCGCCCGGGCTCCTGACAACCTTCCTGCCAACCTGCCCCCAGAGGAGGCCAACCTTCAGCCGGGGGGGGTGTCAAAACTGCAGGCTTGACCCGCCAGCAAGGTTCCAACCAAGCAGGTTTGTGACCTGCAATCTGATTACCCGGTGACCCGAAGCCAGACTAGGAAGTCAACTCAAATTACCAAATCCGTCAACATGAACAGGTGATGATCCTTCACGGTGGATACCTTGATTTGGCGCTTGACTCATTATCAGGGTCAAACCACCCCCTCTTCCATCCAGCCATGTGATCACCAATCATGTTCCTGCTATCCATTGATTCACAATAGCTATATAATCACTATCTCACAATAAATATTATTATCTATCTTCTAAATATTTTCCCCGTGTAACTCTGCTAAAACACACAGTTACAACAATATTTCAATAAAATCTACTTCTGATTTGTACACTTTACATTTAACTTTTTTTTGATTATTATATTTATTTTCCAAATGTGATATTAATGCATTTGCGTAATCCAGTATCAAGCGTTTGGGATACCCTTAGATGGCATAATAAAATAATATACAATAAAATTAATAAATTACTTACATCTATTGATGGATCTTCTGAATGTGATACCGGTGTAGAAACATCTAAATATAAAATGATAATTAATAAATGTTGAATAATAAATTAGAGAATATAAAAAAATTGGACACACTAAGCCTTTAATTGATTGGCTGTTTGGCTAGGCACGCGGGGATGAACAAATCAGCGTGGCCATAGAATTTGGCCATGGTCTCAGCTGGTAGGGTATGGATCCTGGCCTGCAGCAAATCAAACAGGTTCTCGGTCCCAGTTTTGGTTCCTTGCTTGACAACTTGCTTGAGCCACCCAAAGACTTCCTCAATGGGATTTAGGAAGGGTAAATAGGCGGGGAGGAAGAGAAGGCAATATTTGCTGTGGCCAATTGCTGGGGGCCCACTGCAATGCTTGTGTTGATTGATGGAAATTCTTCAAGAATATCAGCCACCTTGTGGAGACCAACGTTGTCCAACACAATTACGTTGGTGAAGCCTGGGCTTGTGCGCCTCAGGTGCTCCTGGACCAATTGGAGAAATGACAGGAAGGTCCAGCTATTGTGGGAGCCTAGTATTATTTGGTAGAGCTTGACCCCCTTTGGACCAAGGAGAGCCACCATTGAATAGGCTGTGGCGCAGACTGCAGCACGCCAAGCCATCCCATCATTGGAGCCTCTGGGGACATACCCATACTCATTGCACATCAATGAGGCAAATGCTGATTTGTCAATATAGTAAAATTTGACTGTCCTCTTGGCTTTGAGGGCAGTATACGCCTCTGCGTAGTTTTTCTGGGTCTCAATATTGGCTGGGCTGTTCCAATTGTATGGGGATACCCCAAGTTTTTTCCAGGAAAATTGCATTCCATTGACCAGATGGTAGTAAAAGGAAATCAAGGTCTTGATCCCAAAAGCGGACTTGACCATAGCCTGTATATTTGCCAGTTCAAGATGGCAGTCCCAGGTGATCCACTGGCGGATTGCCCATTTGTGCTCCTTGGTGAGCATAGTGGAAACGTGCAAGGATTTCTCTGCGGCAAGGACTTGGCCAGTATCAATGAACTTGCTGAATGTCTTGCTGGTGTACTTGGGATCCACCCCAACAAGGGCCGCAGCCGCCTTGTAGTCACCTGATTCCTGCATTAGCTTAAGCAGGATGATGTGTTTGATGTCAGGGATGCGCTTCTGGGCGGGCTTTGTGGGTTCAGACAAGCCAGGATCCTGATTGATGACAGGCTTGCAAGGCATGGGCACCTTGTTGTAGAAGGCTGCAACTTTCTTTAGCACCAGCTGTCCCTCATTGGTTTGGTAGAACTGGTGCTCCTTGTCATCCTCCTGATTGCCATCACTGACGTAGGGCTCATAGCTAGTATCAAGTACAGGCTTCACCTTCTCCAGCATGGCTGACGGGACCAACTCTTGGTGGTACACAACATTGAACACATACAAAGTAAGTTCTACCTCCTTGTTTTTAACTTTCTTGCTGAAGGTAACCTTGGTGGGCTTCCAGGTCAGCTTAGGGACCCAAGGATTGATGCTCTGCACCCTAGAAGCTTGTGCTCCTCAAACCGGCTGTGTCAGTGCAGCTTCACTATCAAACTCTCCTCTCCTGTCTCCTTCTTGTGTAGGCATTTTTGTTGCACTAACTCTGTTTTTACCTGCAGGGGCAACCGCAACCACAGCGCACAACAGATGCATTGGTAGTCTGTTGCTGTGTTCCTTCCATTTTGAGAATTTAATAAAATATTAAATAAAACTTAATTAAGTTACTCCCTATTTTTAATTTTTGCTTTTATCTGTTTATGGATATTCAATTATTATTTTTTCCCACCCAATATCCCAATTATAGATTTTTTATTTCTTAATTAGTTGTTTTTGGTTTTACAACGCCCATTTTAGAATACCTGAAATAATTTCCACCCTTTTTCCCAGATTTTATTGCCAAATTCAAACACCCAACACAATATTTTTAAAATTTATGTTTCAGATCTTGTGTCTTATTTTAGATACCTTGGTATCATTCATGATTACAATCCATTGCACACATTGTGTGAGTGATTTTGTTTACATTGTGAGTTGCTATTGTGTTTTGTTTTTGGATTGAGTTTTGACACACCTTGCTTGGGTGTATTTTGTCACCAATTCACATAGTAAAAATATGTAAACCAAAAGTCTACTCACACCATTTCATTTGTGAATTGATGTATTTCAGATTATATTTTGAATGGTTTTGCTTTGTGTGTGAGCTTTCTGTTGCTGTGTTGATCCATTTTGCCCATTAACGCCAATAAACCCTGTTAACAGAGTATATATTTTAACCTGAGACTTGGATTTTGTTTAAATCTGAAGAATTTTTGCTTGTTGCTATAGCTTTTAAAACTACTTTAGGAGAGTTACTATAAAAGAACACTGACTTCCTGAATGTCAACACCTTCACTGGTTTATTAGTAAAACACTGCCGCTTAACAAAAAGCACACATACAATGGTATGATAATTCAGGCCAAAGTACCCAGGACTGTACTTTAGACTCCCTTCTACAATCCCTATAATCTAGTTTTTATAAGTTACATATGCAAATCTTTAAAAAAAATTTAAATTTAAAAATAATCAATTTTGGCTTTAAAAAACCAACTTCAGAAAATATTAACCAAGCTTTATAAGTGATTTACATAGTGTTTTTCTATTTTAATGCTGACTGTCAGTATGTTGATAGTCAAAATTAAAGCGTTTTTTATGCTGAAAAACTAAATTAAATATTTTTGACTATTGTGACTACCAGAATGTCAACTTTTTATTAAACATGGTTTTTTCTATTCTTCACTAATAAACTAGCTCTAAAATTACTTTCCATACTTTTATAAACTATTTAATTCATAATAAAAATAACACAAGTGATTATTATTTAATTTTATTCATGTTTCACATTATTATTCTTACTTTATGAGATATACTCTAATTATTGTAGGACAAATCTTCCAAGAAGCCACAAAAGAACCCCAAGTCAACCAAGAAAGTGCCCAAAGCCTCTGGAAAGGCCCAAAGTCCCTACCCCAACAAAAAACCAGCCAAAGAGCCCTCAAAGAAACAGAAGACAAAGGGGAAGACCCAAGACCCTGAAAGCAAAGAGCCCTCCCCTGACCCCTCCTCTTCTCCAAGCTGGTACCAATCAGAAGAAGATGAGGTTCCACCAAACAAGTAAGGAAGAAAGGAGATACCCAAGAGTCCAGAACCCCAGTCAAGCCCAGATGAATCAAGCTCAAAGGAATCAAGCTCATCCCAGTCCAAGAAGCGCAAGAATCCAACTCCAGATAATTCCCCTCCACCGCCCAACAAATCTGCACCTCCATCCTCCTCATCAAGTATCAATAAATAAGATCCTGATGATTACCTGTCTGACTATCATCAAGCACCAATTGGCCCATGGGATCCCCTAAAGGTTCACAATATATGTAACGTCAAAGGAGAGCTTAAGCTCCCAAAGAAGTTTCCTCGGGTTTTCCCTCTAATGTCTGTCAAAGGAGGTGTAAGTTTAGTCTGTGATGACTATGTTTTCAATTGCAACAATAAGAAGAGATCAGGAAGAATAAAGCATTATGTATGTGAAGATAGAAGCTGTGCTTCCAGAATCAATACAGAATGATGGGATAAAGTCACTAGTGAAAAAGGAGAGCACACATGCAATGCTCCAATAAATCTTATTGAAAAGCTTCTAAAGTGGTACCTCTACCAAATGGTCCCAGTCTCCAAAGACATCAAGGCTTCTGATCTGGCAGTTAAGGCCACCACACACCTAAGTAATGAGAACCTGAAGCTCATCCCTGACCGCGACCAGTTAGTGAAGTACATATGTGACAAATGCCGTGACCTAGTCCCCCATAAGAAATCAGCTATGGTTCAAGGAGAGTTAGTCTTGACAGAGGAGTTAATGATGTTCAATGGTGATGAGGTATTCCTTTTACATGATGATTGTCCTACAGCAGAGGCAAGAATTATATGCTATTCTACACAACAAAACCTGGAGCAGTTGAGGGATTCAGAGACCTGGTTACGTGATGGTACCTTTGCAGTATGCCCCCGCCTTTTTACCAACTATGGGTTGTACATTCCCTCATTGAAGGCAAGGTGCTCCCATTTGCCTACTTTCTGCTTCCTGGGGCAACAGAAGAGATCCACACAAGGGCCTTTAAAATCCTTCAGGAGGGCATCAAAGCCCTACCCAGTAATAAAAAGAGTCCCCCAGCCATAACACTAGAGCCAATCCAGATGATGATGAAAAGGATGAAGCCACCCTTGCTGAAGAACAAGAATCTCATGATAAAGCACTTGGCCCCTCAACTATAATCATGGACTATGAAACTGCCTAGTATAACGCTTTTGTAAACACCTTTGATGGAGAGGTCCATGGGTGTTTTTTCCATTATTGGCAGGCTGTTAATAGGCAACTAAAGGGTCTACCTGAGCTCAGCAGGCTCCACCATCTAGGTACATCAGGAAAGTACAATTTATTAATTCAGCAGTTTGTAGCACTAGCCTTTGTAAAGCCAGAGCATGCTGGACAAGCCTTTGACCTCCTATGCCAGGATCCATATGCCAAGAAACATGAGGATGCCTTCTACCCTTTCATTGAATATTATGAACCACAGTGGATTGAATGTAAGATCACTAAGTGCCAGAGCAAGCCCAGAGCCAAAGCCAACTGGAACTGCTATCAGGCAGTTCTTAAGGATGAGATGAAAACTACTTCATCTTTGGAGGGCTGTCATAAGCATATCAAGTCCTCCTTTGGAATCAAGCCCAGGTACAACACCTTCTACAAGCACCTCAAAGTTCAACAGGGGAAGACTGCTGCATCCATCAGAGATATTGAGAACCGCCCATCCAAGAAGAAGAGAACCACCAAAGAGAAACAGTATCAAGAGAAGATCAAGGACGTTGTCAAGGCCAAATATAAGCTTTCAGAGATTGGGGAATACATCAAGAAGATTGTCACAGTTCTTAATGGCAACCAGGTGATCACAGTCTAGCTTTCAATTAAATTTATTGAGTATTGCCTAATTTTTTATATATTTCCTATATGTTAAGTATAATATTTTTAAATAAATGGTTATTCTAAATAACTCATTAATAATTTATGATACTGTTTTTATAAAATCATTGATTTTCTATTGATAGTTTGATGCTTTAGACTGTATTACATGGCCTATATTGGTATTTTACTAGTAAATTATATGTTTTTGAAAGTTTTCAATATAGAAAAAACTTTATATTACTGTTTCTGATTATTAAATTTTCCTATAATACGTAAAATTTTATGTAGTATCTTTTTGTGTATTGGATTTTTTTTGTTTTTATAAGTGGGAAAATATTTATTATAGTAAAGATAGCTAATTTCATAGTGAATTATTTTTGAAGTATATTTTTATGGATTTTTCAACTGTCATGTATAATTTTTTATGGGTTTTTTAAAATCTATGTTATCACATTACCCTAAAAAGTATTTTGAAGCTTAACTTTTATTAATTAAGATGTTCAGGGAACAGGTTTCTGCTTATTAAAAAAGTGTCGACATTTAGTAGTCTGCATGAGTTAAAACTTAGTTCTGACTTTTCAATGCTGTCATCATTAAAGTATTTTTAATTATGATTATTGACATATATTAAGTTAACTTGCAGAATGAGTTAATTCTGGTGGTTGCCTCCCAGTTGGAACAAGGATAGCTTGGATCAGGGATATGTATATTCCACAGGGTTTTGGCGCCAGAAATCTGGAATGCTTCAAGCCAAACCAATACATTTCCACGGAAGGAATCAGGTGATTCTGGGATGTATTAGGGAACATTCTTATAGGTTAAGAGTGTGAAGATCTTTTTAGTAAAGATCTGGATTGGATGATGCTGTTATGTCATAAACCACATGATAGGAATCCAGGCATGATTCCGGAACCAGAGGGGTTTTCAGCCAAATGTACCCTGATTGGTATATAATGGAAATATGATAATAATTAATAAAAGATGATACTTATGTGTGACAATGGTTGCTTTCCCCTCAATCTTTTTATGATTTGTGTTTTTGGCTTTTAACTGAAATAAGACTACCATGGAATGAAAGAGATGGTCTGCAGCTAAGACTATGGGAAGTGAAAAATGTGGAAGTGATCACCAGATGGCAACAAGTTTAACGCCAAGATTGCTTGCCCGGAATCTAAGCTCATCAAAGCTTACATAAAGGATTCCCTGACAGACTTTAAAAGAGTCAGTCCAGGATAATGAAGAAGCAAGCATGAATTTCCTGGATCTGTCACAGAGCAGTTGTTTATCTGAAGCAAGACAGCTTTGGGTTCAATCCATAGTCAAGAGCAAGTCATTTGGGTAAACTGTTTGGCAAAACTATTGAATTGAGGCGTTTGATTGGCTGTGAATCAAAGCATATTTGATCAGTGTTTTGAGGGCTTTAACTGAAAATTTAAAGCCTAAAAAATGAGGAGCAGAAGCAGAAAATTTGGGGCTTTCATTAGCTTAAGTAAGTTACAAAGATTGATATATTGTAGAAAAAGGAAAAATGGATAGTTTAAGCCTTGAAAACAAGAGTTCTGAGAGAGATTTTGGACTGAAACAAGGAGCTATAAAAGGGGAATCTATCTGAGGCTTTTTAGGGACTGGATCAAGTGGATTACAAAGACCATAAGACTACAGAAGGAGCTGAAGACCAAGATAAAGGTGCAGAAGCCCAAGATAAGACAGCTAGAGCTATAAATAAGGAACTGGAGCTGGGGTAAAGCGCAGGAGCCCAGGATTAGAGTGAAGAAGCCCAAGACTAAGGAGCAGGAGCCCAAGACCAAGTACAAGGAGTCCAAGATATTTTTGGAGGACTCCAAGTATTGGTAAACCCATATTGTTTCCCTGAACCCCTTGGCCATATACCATAAGGTTTCTAAGGGGATCTTCCTTCTGAGAGTGAATAAAAGCCCATTTTGGCCCCTATACATATTTCTGAGATACATTTTTCTTTACTAGAGAATGAAACCCCCTTCCAGCTGGTCCCTAGCTATGGCCTAGGACATATTTTGGGGACTGGTAGACAGAAACCCCACAGGTATTCAACACAAAATCAGCCTAAAAGAAAGATTTCCTAAAGCTCAACCCACCTATTGCCTAACGCTACAAGAGAACAACATTCTAAAAAATTACCTAGATGAGGCCATAAAAAAAATTACTCATTTGGTCATCCAAATTACCCTTTGGTGCAGCTGTCTTCTTTGTGGCTAAGAAAAATGGAAGTATACACCTTATTAACAATTACAAAGCCCTTAATAAGGTCACAATTAAGAGAAGGCATTCCCTGACTCTGATTTATAACTGTGAGGTTACTTCTCTCTTTGGCCTTAGACAGGACAATTCCCCCCCTGCTGCACCAAGAAAACTTCCCAAAAGCCAGTTAAACCACTCAATTCTTTGAAAGACTTGGCTCATATCATGGATAAAAATTTGTGCTAGCTTACCCCACAAATTCACCAGTCTTTGCGCCTCCATCCTGGGAAAAAACACATATTAATTTAGACTATTTATTAGAATGGTGTTGTCAGATTTTAAAACAAATCAAGGATAACCAATAACAGAGGACCATATTATTGTCAAAAAATCCAAACTCACTTGAAGGAAATGGGATTTCAAATCTATCCAAGGCACCCAGCCAAACAGATGGGACATTATTTTTCTTGTTATGCCTAGGCGCCAGATTGGTTATTTTATAACTTAATCACATTATTCATATTCAAATTATTCAGAAAGAGTAAAATACAATCAATCCCAAATATTTAATTGATCTTGGGCTTGGTTGATTTTTTAAAAAATAATTCATTGATTTTATAATTGAAAATTGCAACTTATAGTACTACTGAAAATATCTTAAGTGCTACTACAAACCAAAAATATTTATGATGAGTTGCATGGGAGAGTAATAGCAGCCCCAAAGCTATAAATGCTATTACCCTATCTTTGGCTCATCATAAATATTCTTAGTTTGTTTCAGAAAAAAAGGTTGTTGTTTTTGAAAGACTGATAACTCTTTTTAAAATATACCCTCTAGTAAGCTGCCCTACTTCATGAACTTGCCCCAATACACTACTAGCATCTTCTGATATTTTTGTTTCTCTGGTATCATCACGTGATTTCAAATGATAATTTATCTCAGAATATTCTGAGAAGCTTTCAAATGTTAAAGGTGAAGTATATAACTTCCCATCTTTCATCAAATATGAAAGATTAATGTGCAGATTTTTAACTTCAAGCTCTCTTTTTATAGGCCTAAATTTCCTTTCATAAATATAAAAAAATGCTTTTTGGGAAACAATTGAACCAGTTAAAGCTGAATTGATATAATTCTTTTCTTCTTTCTTCTTTCTCACAAATATTTTTTAGATCATTAATGTTGTTAATATAAAGTACATTTTCTTTTTCCTTTAAAATTTTTGATATTACACCAAAGTGCCCATCAACAATGCTTTTTCCATGGCATTCAACAAAACGGTTATATTTTATAGAACCTTTAATATATTTAGGTGCCTCTTTAAATAAGTAATATAAAAATTCATATGATCTAAAATTATTTCCATTATCCGCCCATACTTTTATATTTTTTATTTTTTTAAATCTATCTAATTTAAGAAGACTTATTAGACATTCACCTGAAAATAAAGAATCATGTGATAATATTTGAGACAAAAAATCATGATATTCATATTTAATTTTATTGTTTTCTTTAAAAACTAATGCAAACCCTAATAATGAGATTGGTTTTTTTGAATAAAAACAATTATTGGTCTCAATTGGACCACCTCCAACCTTTAAGTTTTCTTTATAATCTATAACTACAACACAAGACTCATCATCTAGTTCATTAATATCTTTTTTATATTCACAATTTTGATAAACATAAAAGTCTTGGTGCTGATTAATAGTCTTTAAGTCATTGTCTATAGATTCTGGTAATGGTAAGTTTTTACTTTCACATTCTTCCTTCTTTTTTTCTAGTGAATTTTTTAAATTACAAATATTGCACATATTGGTTTGTTTTTTACTTTTTATTATATTTTTAGGGAGTAATTTATAGTAAGTGGAAATTGAAACTGAAATTTCATTTTTTATTTTCATATTTTCATATATTTCTTTTTTTGTTTTAAGTAGAGAGTATTTAATTTCAGTTGAGTAATTACTCATCTCTTTTTCTATATCTTTATAAATTTTTTCAGGCACTTTTTTTGTAAACTGGCTTGTTTCAAAAGAATTTTCCAGCAATTTTTTAATTATTTTTTTAGTTATTTCTTTTTTTTAATGAATAGTTATTATTTTTTGGCTTTTTTTGTTTAAGCTTACATTTTTATTTTTATTTATTTTTCTTGAGTATTCAAACTCACTTTTGGTTATATTAAACCCCATATCATTAAGCTCTTTTAAAGAGTAACTGGAAGTAACCAGAGATTGCAAGGCTGGGAGATGTTTTTGGGGAAAAGATTTCATGAGATCCTTTAAGTTTTCAATGAACTCATTGCCTTTTTGATTTTGAATAGTTGGCAGGAACTGAGCTTTCCCAAATTCAGTTTGAGTAAGGAAGTGCTTGATGAAATTATCAAGATCATCACCAGCAATAAATAGGAATGCCTTTTTTAACATTGCAATTCTCTCTCTTTTTGTTGAAGCTCCCAAGGAAAAAAAGGGTAGCATGGAAGAAGTAAATTTAACTGAGGACATGGTAGTATTTTGAATATGTAATTAGGTCAGATCTCTGATGTGCGCCTTAATGATGGAATAGTTATGATCAGAATGTGGTCTTTGAATGGGGTCTTTTGGATTAGAAGCTTTGTGGTACTTTAGCTCTTATATACCAAGCTAAATGACATCATTCTGAAAGAAATGATGTGATAGCTTTTATTATAGTTTGAACTTGAATTTATGTTTGCAGAAATTAATTAAATACCCAGTTTTCATGCACAAGTGATATATGTGAAGCAGCTAAGCATTATTATTACATCATATCCTCTTTGTAATCAATGCAAATCAATTAAAATGATGTATTCAGTTAATTGTAACTCTTCCACATATTTTTAAAATGATAAAATATTAAAGAATTCCATTTAAAGAATGCTTAATTTGAGGTTCAAAGCTCACTTGAACCTTAAAATCAATCTAAACAGTGATAAAAACATCCTAACTTCAAACTATCATAAAATCCTAGAGAATTGAGCTTTTTAAATAAAATAAAATGCAAAAATAAAGCTCTCAATCTTATCTTTAATTTTGTTAAATAAAAAACATATGTTGTGTATTGAAAAAAGAGTATTTATTAGCTTTGAAGTGATCTACTTTATATCATTAGATATAATCATATAATAAAATCTGGATTATGCTCTTTTAAATTACTTTTGCTTTAATATTGAGCATAGTAACATATTAAATTTTTACACCAATAGAAATATAAGATTCTTAGCTTTATTTTGATAGCTTACAGTGTGAAAAAATATTAATTTTTTATTGAGTTATTAATGTTTTAAATATAAATTGTGTAATTAGTTACTTTTTCAAAATTGAACTGTGTTATGCTGCGACTTGAGCAGCATGTGCATTAGAAAATGGCCTAATCCCTAAAATAATGACCCAGATGATCAGACAAAAATTAGTGAGAGACCTCCCACTTCCCCTGTCTTAGGTATGAAAATTTTTTCTGGCCAACCAGATGACTTGAATTTGCCACCTGACCATTCAGGCCTGAAACCCCCTTAAATCAAATAAGGGGACTTCCAGTCCTCTGCTTGCTAATTCTCAAAAATAAATTAAATTTGGTAGTTCAACCTAAATTTGGGTCATTTTTGAACTCTGGTTTAGAGCCCTCTAAATTTGAAGTGTTAGTTAAATTATAGTCTTCTTTACCTTTATCCTGATCCCTTTGACTCTAGCCACCTTTACGGTGCTTCTAAGCTTGATGTTGGAGCTTATTCAGTATTTTAATTGCTTTTGCTTACAAATTTGAATTCTGATCTACAATTTGATTTAAAATTTAGTATAAATACTTGCTATTGTCAAAACCGCAGGCTCAACCCGCCAACAAGGTTCCAACCAAGCAGGTTTGTGACCTGCAATCCGGTTACCCGGTCACCTGAAGCCAGACTAGGAAGTCAACTCAAATTACCAAATCTATCAACATGAACAGATGATGATCCTTCATGGTGGATATCTCAATTTGGTGCTTGACTCATTATCAGGATCAAGTCACCCCCTCTTCCATCCAGCTGTGTGATCACCAATCATGTTCCTGCTATCCATTGACTCACAATAGCTATATAGTCATTATCTTGCAATAAAGATTAGTATATATCTTCTAAATATTTTTCCCTGTGTAACTCTGCTAAAACAGCACAGTTACGACATTGGTAGCACAGGTAGGTTCTTCATCCTACCGTATTTTGAAAAATTCCGCCTGTTGCCCGCACACGCTGCGGCCAACAAATCCTCAACAGAATCATGTCTGGCCTCCTGCCTGACTGGACTCTGTATACCTCTGGTACTGAGATACCTGATGGTTTTGTTCTCTACCAAAACACGGTGATCCTGCTACCCACCTTCAACGCCCTGTCTGCCCAAGGGTTCTTTCAGGCACCTTCCTCAATGCCACAACCAGCTGACAAAACCATCATGCCCGCCTATGTTGCACAAAGACTTTGCAGCACCGCCTTGGAACCCTTTGCAGGGGCCAACAACAACAACGCTGCCGCATGGATCCAGTCCGCCCAAAGCAAGCTGGCTCAGATGGAATGCCCACAGCAATTTTGGATTGCGGAGATCTCCATTTGCCTGACCCATGATGGTGGCACCTGGTGTGACAAGTGGCACAAAGAACACACTGACAAGGACTGGGACACCTTCAAACAGAACTTCTTGGCAAGGTTTGTGCTTAAGGATACAGCACTCATGATCATATGTCAAGTAAAGAACCTGACCCAGACAGGCACTGTTAAAGAACTCACCTGCGCCTACAAGGAACTCTGTCTCTGTGCCTCATCCAACATGGCCTTTGATACCCCAGCAACACACCTCATTTACTACAACGCTCTCAAGTCACACGTGATGAGACATGTGAACCTGGACCAAGTTACCAACCTGCAAAGCCTGTACTGCAAAGCAGAAAAAGCGGAACAAACATCAAACGCTCTACACAAGGCACAGACTGGGAAACAAGAAAGGCCCAAGGACTCCCATCCAAGCAGGCGCACCTCTTGACCACCCCCTGGAAGCAACAGCAACAACAATAACCACAAACCCACGGGTTTGAATGGGAATGGAAATGGGAATAACGGCCAGTCAAATTGTACCCATTTCCGCGTCACCACCACCCAAGGCAACCAGAATGAGGGAAAAGCCCGGGGAGAGCACTAAGCAAGCCAAGCTCTCCCCACGCAACTCTTGACTTGCCCAACAATGAATACCAACCCGAGGACGTGGACCAATGCCCAATGTTCCAAGTACCCTTGGAAGACCTGGTACTATACACCATTGCCAGACATCCCAAAAAATTGATATCTTACCCTTTCCGCTTTTGCAGTTACACAGGCTCAGCACTCCTGGACTTGGGCACAGACTGAACTTTAGTCAACATCAGCTTTGTGGATAAATTCAAGCTGACCAATAATCCTTTGCGGATTAAGAACGTGGTCCTGGCTGATGAACACCACATTGCCGTGTTAAAGGAAACTGCCCCCTTCTTTGTCATGCTTGAGAACCTCCACTCCACCATCCAAGGTCCCGTCATTGACTTCCCTAAGTTTGACATTGTACTGGGGCTGGACTGGTTACGGAAAACAACCCCCACGTGGACTGGGCAACCTCAGTGTTGACCATCAAGCGTGAAGGTGTCAACCACCAAATCTACCCGGACTCTGTAGACCAACTTCTACAAGACTATGTCTTTGTACGCATCACAAAGACCTTGGACGAGAAGGAAAACCTGAAAGCAATTGACTGGGACTCCTGCCAGTATGAAATCATACACTTCAAGGACCACCAGGACACCTCCACGCTGCAAGATTGCGACATTGTGGCCTGTCACCCAGAAATCTTTAAGGAGGCATTGCCTGGGCTACTCTCTGAGAAACACATCCAACACTCTATCCAACTCAAGGGGGCTGTACCTAAGGCACGCCCCATTTACAGGCTGACCCCAAAAAAGGACAACACCCTGCAAGCCTATCTCAAGGAGGAATTGGAAAAAGGACTAATCCGCCCCTCACAGTCTCCCTTTAGGGCCGCTGTATTCTTTGTGGCTAAAAAGGATGGTACCTTATGCCTGGTCACAGACTACCGCGCCTTAAACAAAGTCACCATTAAGAATTGTTACCCATTACCATTAATTGACAATCTCTTTGACGCCTTGGGAGGTGCCTCTGTCTTCTCCAAGATTGATCTAACCGCAGGTTACAATCAGATTTGTATCAAGGAGGAAGACATCCCCAAGACAGCCTTCCGCACCAAGTACGGTTCCTACAAATGTGTGGTACTCAACTTTGGCATGACCAACGCCCTGTCTACCTTTGTAACCTTCATGAACAAAGTGTTTGCACCATACATATAGCAAATACGCCCTAGTGTATCTGGACAATATTATCATCTACAGCCCCTTGGTGGAACAGCACCACAAAGACCTGGAGGAAGTCTTTGCGACCTTGGCACAGCACAAACTGTTGGCCAAGCCCTCCAAATGCCAGTTCTTCTGGGATAAACTACCCTTCCTGGGACACATAGTCTCAAAAGACAGCATCAAATCTGACAGTCAAAAGATACAAGCCATCTGCAAAATACCACCTCCCAAAGACAAATCAGAACTCCACACCTTCTTGGGAATGGTGGCCTATGTATGACGCTTTATACCCAACTGTGGCGTCTTGACTGCCCCCTTGTCCGCCATAACAGGCGCCAAGTCCAAGTTTGTATGGACCCCCCAATGTGACCTCTGCTTTAGACGTCTCAAGGAAAAGCTCACAACAGCTCCCATCTTACAATATCCCAAACAGGACAGAGAGTACCAGATGGAAACCGACACTTCAGATGCATCCATTGGGGGAGTACTATGAATTAAGAATAGTGATAGTGACTTCCTGCCAGTAGCCTACAAGTTGCGCAAACTTACGGATGGCAAGTGTCAATACCCAATCCTCAACAAAGAGCTGTTGGCTATTGTACACTGCCTAGTCAAATGGCGCTGTTACCTGGAACGGCAGGAAGAATTCACAGCACTAACCGATCATAAGTCGCTCATCTACTTCAAGACACAAGCGAGCCTGTCACACCGCCAAGCGCGGTGGATGGAAATCTTAGAAAGGTTTAACATGCTCATCCAGTATAAGCCTGGGGCCAAGCTTGCCATGGCAGACGCCCTGTCCTGTCTGTATGTCCACGCTTCTAGGGGAGAGAATGGGCTCAATCCAGACTGCCTCTCCTAGTGCTCTGTACAAAAGACAAAGGGTTTCCTGCAGGCACAACCAATATCATCAAAGAAACAGTCATCAAGAATGAACACCTCTTTGCTGATGTATATGGAACCCTTCACAGAAAGATGTCAGATGGCACAACTATGCCCTACATCCCCACACATCAACAAGTCAATACCATTCTTTGCTACCACAGAGATCTTGGACATACCAAGAGCCTAAATCTATATGAACTCCTAAAACATAAAGCCTTGTGGCCAACCTTATACCGCAATGTCCAGGAAGTGCTAGAACAGTGCAAGGTCTGTGAAAAGTTTGCCAAAAGCAAAACCCCGCCTAAGTCTGTACTCCCCATTCAAACCCAACTACTGTTCAAAGTATGGGCTATTGACATTGTGGGCCCCATGCCAGGAAAGCACAACAACAAAAAATACATCATCACAGCCATCAATTTTGCAACAAGGTGGCCAATAGCAAGCGGTGAAAACACATACCGGTAAAAATGTCCAACAATTCATTGGCAAGGAAATAATCAGCATGTTTGGAAAGCCAGAACTCCTGATAACTGATGGAGGCAAAGAATTGACCTCTAAAGACATCAACGTGTACCTCGCCAAAAATGGGGTCAAACACACTGTCACAACACCATACCATCCACAGGCCAATGGACGTGTAGAGCAGCTTAATGGTAGCCTTGTGCAAGCCTTAGCTAAACTCACTGCCGGGAGACCTGAAGACTGGTATAAGCAGCTACCAACTGCATTACTTGTGTGCCAAACCCAAGTGAACAGATCCACTGGAAGAAGCCCGTTTGAACTGGTATATGGCACACAGCCAAATATCATTCAAGCATTGATAGGACCCAAACTGGAAATTCCAAGTCAAGTCCCCCCTTGCTCAGACCCGCAAATAATAGAGGCCAACAGCAAACAAGCAACCAAAGAAAAGGAACGCTTACAAAAGACCTTTGTTCCCATCTGCTAAAGACATGAAGTTGGGGACAAAGTCTGGGTCATGAATGTTGACAAAAGCAAACTACAACCCAAAAAAAGTAGGGCCAGCAATCATTCTAAAGGTAAACAATAATAACACTTACCTCGTGCAAGGGCTCGGGAAACGCAAGCAAGACAAGACCTTACACCACAACCACCTACGGCCCTTCAAAGCAAGACAGAAACAACAAGAAACTGCCCTGCCTGCCACCAAACAACAACTGGTTCAATATGGCGCCCGGGCTCCTGACAACCTCCCTGACAACCTGCCCCCAGAGGAGGCCAACCTTCAGCCGGGGGGGTGTCAAAACCGCAGGCTTGACCTGCCAACAAGGTTCCAACCAAGCGGGTTTGTGACCCGCAATCCAATTACCCAGTCACCTGAAGCCAGACTAGGAAGTCAACTCAAATTACCAAGTCTATCAACATGAACAGATGATGATCTTTCACAGTGGATATCTTGATTTGGCGCTTGACTCATTATCAGGATCAAGCCACCCCCTCTTCCATCCAGCTGTGTGATCACCAATCATGTTCCTACTATCCATTGACTCACAATAGCTATATAGTCATTATCTCGCAATAAAGATTATTATATATCTTCTAAATATTTTCCCCGTGTAACTCTGCTTAAACAGCACAATTACAACACTATATTTTTGAATTCACTGTGTTTTTGCTTTGGTTTGACTTTGTCTTCTCTTATCAAATGTTTAAAGTTACCCGCGGCTCTTTTAAAGTTGTTGTCAAGCAGAAAAGCCTGTTTTCCCTTGTTGCTTTAAAAGCACCCCTTTGCTCTACATTTCTGGGACTAAACCCCCCCCCCAAAAAAAAAATCCCCACACAAAAACTCCAACTTGGCAGGGGTTTATCAAAATGATACTTCCTGTCATAAAATTTGTAGTGTTTTCTGTGGCGCCAGCTCTGATGCTTCTGTGGACTATCTTCCCCAATCTCTGGACCCAAATTTCTTCTTCTGCTTGCCTTTTAAAAGATAACCATACCAGACTCCTGCACTTGCTGGATGACCTCCTGGATAATGCCACTGGCCTCCTTTCCTCTGATAAGATTTTGGTCAAAAGCCTTACCTGCAACAACCTGGACTACTATCCCCCAACCCTGATCTAGTTACTTATTTCACCAAAGAAGTTCCTGAGACTATTTGTCCCCTTCCAGTGGAGAAGCAATCTGCTCCTCAGGAATTTCCCACAGCACCAGTAAGTGTTCCAACGTGTACTCCATGGGTGCTTACCAGTCTAGTGTTGATGAGATTGAACACTTACTTCCCTCAATTGTCCCCTGTGTCCTCCTTATGGCCCCCTTTAGAGTGGCTATCCCAGTGTTTCACTGGATGACATCTTGGTGTTTGTCTCACCAGGATGGGAGTCAAACTTAGTTAGTTTAGCCCCCTCTCTCTCACAACAACCTCTTTGAGGCTTTGGGAGGATCACATTTCTTCACAAAGATTGTCTTAATTGCTGGATATCACCATATCCAAGTTATGTCTGAAGACATTCTAAAGACATTGTTTAGAACCAAATACAGGTTTTTGATTTTGTGGTCCTTAATTTTGATATGACAAAGGCCCCCAGTACCTTTGTGACATTTATGAAAAAACTGTTCAATAACCACATTAGTAAACACACTATAGTTTATCTAGATTCCATAATTATCTACAGTCCTAGCAAGAAACAACGCTGAAAAGACGTCTGCATGGTACTAATCACACTACAAGACAACTAATTAGTGGATAACCCGTCCAAGTGTGAGTTTTTTCCAGAGTTGTCCTTCCTAAGGAATATTATTAATAAGAATTGAACCAACCCAGACCCCAAAAAAATAAAAGCTGTAAGATCTTGCCCTATAAGTCACAAGATTAAAAACTAAGCTGTGCAAGGTGTTTGGATTAAGATTTAACAAGTAAAGAAATGTTAGAACTGTCTGTAAAAGTACTTTCAACAGACCTGCTAAACCCATGTAGGTTGACACAAAAGGGGTTATTAAATTGACTAATCCTAAGAAAACTATGTAAAATAGGCTATTGAAAAAGGATTTATTTTTAACTAATGAAATGTTAATGTCAAGATATTACATGTGATAATATCTTAACATGAAGGATGAAAGGTTATCCCTCATGTAAAAAAATGGTGACAACAAGCCAATTGCTTGTTGTTGGGCTATCTTCATTTCAATAATTATAACAACTAAGGGGGGAACTTGTAAATTTGAGGAGAAAATTTAGTAAGGTTGTTTTTTAAAAAATACTAAAGGCTTCTGGCAATATTGGAAGAAGAAGGTGTGAATTTTGAAAGTAAAATTTGAAAGACTTAAAAGTTAATCAAAAAGATTGAAGTAAAAATAAAAAAGGGTTAGGGAAAACCACTTAGAATTTCAGCTTATTGACTTGCTCTTCCAAATGTCTTTATTTATAGTAAAAATGAGTGGCCTCTGGGGAAGATCATCCAGGAGAAACAGGGAGTTTGTGGCAAGGCAGAATGATAGTCCTGGTGAACACATGGTGAACATTATAAACAGAGCTTGATAGTAACAACCTGTAGATCTGCAGCTATAATGGTGAGGAAAATCAATGGTTATGTTAGCAGATGTAAAGTAAAAGAATCATTTATTTTAAAAATAGGATTTATAAAGAAAAGTTAAGAATTTGTGTGTGTGCCCAAAAAAAAGCAAAAATGGACCCAGAAGCAAAAGAAAATCAAGGTAATTGATCTTTAGAATACAAATAATAAATTCTCAAACTAATTTAAGTTTAAACTTAAGTATTGCTCTTTAAATAGCCTGTTCTTTGGGGAAGGGCATGAAAAAAGCCATAATCAATATTCCAGCAAGCAAAATAAGAGTGAACTCCACATCTTTCTGGGAATGGTCACATATATCAGAAGGTTTACCACAGACTGGGGAGCACTGAATTCCCCACTATCTGCAATCACTGAGAAAACAACCAGACTTTTCTGGGCGCCATTACAAGAACAGCCTATCTGCTAGTTAAAGGACTTTATGATCACTGCGCCTATACTACATTGCCCCAATTGAGAAGGAGTCTAAAAATTGAAAGCATACACTTCCAACTATGCTATTGATGTAGTGCTTAGAATACAGACAACAGACAATGAATTTCTTTCCATTGTATTAAGGTCAAGAAAGCTCTCAGATGATGAACAGAGATAATTCATTCATAGCAAAGAATCAATGGCAATTTTCTATTGTCTAATAAAATGACGCTACTATCTGAAAGGCACATAAATATTCAAAGTCTTAACTTACCACAAGTTTTTAATGTTCTTCAAAAAACAACAACACCTTTAATGAAGCAAGCTGAATAGATGAACCTTATCCAGAGGTACCCTGTGATCATCAAATAAAAATCAAGCAAATATTTACTTACAGCAGACACTCTCTCAGGGTTGTACCATAAACATCTACTCTGCACAAATATTGAAGACCCTGGTTGGCCCATGTTAATAATTATGAGTCTCCAAGAGAAATTATCACCTGATACTTTAACAGATATACAAGAAAAAGTCTTCAAGAACAAACATCTTTTCAAAAACTTATATGGCACCCTCTATCACATATTGCCAAATAAAGAAACAGTACCATACATCCTGACAACACAAAATATTGACACAATCCTTTGTTATCATAAAGACTTAGGACACACCTATAGCCAAAACCTACATGAGTATCTTAAGACCTGCTAATGGTGGAAAAACATGTTGGATAACATCAAAGAAGTCCTTGACCAATGAGAAGTATGTGAAAAGTATCCCCACTTCAAGGCACTTCTCAAATTCATAATGCCAGGCTCTATCACCCAACTATTCAAATTATTGGCATTATACAATGTGAGACCTATACCTTGAGATAAAAAAAGCAAAAAATACATCATCACAGCCATTGACTATGCAACAAGGTGGCCTGTGCCACAATCCACAAAAAAACTCAAAGGAAATGATGTGAGACAATTTATTGGCAAGAAAATTGTCATGGATCTGAATTTACTAGGGGTTTGATTGGCCCGGTAAATGATAGTTTGCAGATTGATTCATGTGAAAGCCTTTGCTTTTGATTTTGACCTGTAGAGTTCTTTTTACCCAAATATGGGTCAACATTAATATCTGAACCTTCTGGATCCTTACCAGCCTCTCACCACTTGGAGTATCTTCACTAAGGCTACTTGGGTTGAACCTTTGGGTATAAAATCAAATATCCCTTACATCAAATAAACTAAGCTCATTTGTGCTCATTAATTTTGACATTGAACCTTCAGTGCTCACCTTTTATTTGCTAGAAATATATATATTAACCATACTCAGATCAAACAGGCTTAAAGCCAGAACCTCAAGTCTGACATATTTAAGACTTTTGCCTGAATTCTTTGTTATGTCAAGTAACAAGGCGCAACTCTGCATTCAGCATCCCAGGGGAGATGATGCAACATCTTTGTTTATGTCAGGGCCCAGAATGCCCTTGACAATCAGCTGGCCTTCCTAGAGGCAAAAACCCTCACAGCTTGGGAACCCCTACCAAGTATCTCCCAGAGCAAGAAAACCCCCCTTTTGACTAACAAATGGCCTGGTATCAAGAGGCACACGAGCCTCAATTACCTGGCTTCAATTCTATTATCAAATTTGGGCCTCTCAACTATCGGGAAATGGTACATCAGGAGTGTGATTGTTCAATTGCGCAATTGCGCAATTGGGCGCTTGATCTCTTGTGGGATCTATAAATAACTGTGACACCTCAGCATACTGAAGTTCAAGAAAGATTCATATTATATCAACCAATAAACACCCACCCCCTGGCCCAAGTACTCAAATTCCAGTGAAAATCATAAGTTCAACTGAATTTGATGCCATCAGTTCCCTGGTGGCACAAAAGGCCATAAAGCTACCAGTAAGTATAAGTAGTGAGGAAGAGAAGCCCTCCTCACTGTTGACATCTTAATAAAGCAAGTTTATGCCCAGAAATTATTATCTTATTGCAGGAATTGTTTATTTTTGCTTCAATTTAATTGTTCTCTTTGCATCTATTTGGGAATCCACAACACAATACAATCTTGCCTACCCATATCCTCCTGTCTATACTCCTGCCATCACAGTCAATCCACCTCACACTCTTGACATGAAGTATTACCACCTCTATCATCTGGATCTCCCGCCTGCTATGAAGGAGATTCCTGCTGCTCCCCCTGCCCAATGCGCCTCCTGCCCAGGACTTCAGCAAGTTGGGGTTTGTCTATATCACAGTATTGGGGCTGGCCGACCAGGTCGTTCCCCATACTGAGAGTTGGCGCCCCCTAGTACTGTAGTCAACTACCTGGTCTGTATTAGGCCTATTGTGTACATAGCCTTCCAGGCCCAGCCTGCCTCCCCTATGGGAGTCCAGCCAGACTCTGGTATGAGCCGTGACAGTTTACTTCCTCTTGGGAAATCATTCCCCTAAGAAATGGCTTGACTGCTGAATAGCAAGTGGCACTATTATAATGTTCCAATGTTGTATAAGGATCAGACATTTTTGAGTCCTATGAGGAACAATACTTGGAAAAGCTCATGAAGGTTATGACGTGTATGGACAGTATATGGATCCCCGTGATAGTATATTGTCAAAACAGCGGGGTTGATCCCTGGAAAAGTTCTGCACAGGAGACCCAGTGCCACTCAAACTGACTTCTCCACTACTCAAAGCCAAATGTGGAAGCCAACTTGAGTTTTGAAAGCAAGGTGACAAGACCCAGTGATAATCTCTACTTGGTGGCTAACTCAATTTGGCGCCTGGCTCACTATAAGGATCAAGCCACCCCCTGTCCAATCCAATTGATTGATCATCCCAATCTTGTTCCTCTTAAATGATTTACACAAACTATACAAGTCACACATCTCAATAAAGATAGTTATCTAGTTTCTAAAGTATAACCCCTTGCAACTTGCTAATATAGTACAGTTATGACAATATAATCCTCTATATTCATATCCAATAAAGTGTTATTCTCTTCTCAATTTCCCCTATCTCATTTATTATACTTCTCAGAAGTAAGTACTCAACAGAGACGATGAACGTGAGGATTGGTTCTAGAAGATCAGGTTGAAATCCAATGTATCTATCGGTCTAAAGCCCATGCTTTATTTCAATGGATAAAGGTTCAAAGGCCGAACATGGCATCGCTGAAGATTACTCGTGGTCAGGGTTTCTTGGGTTAGGGTTAGGGTTAGGGTTAGGGTTATAACCCTGAAGGGGGTGGGGCTTGTCTAAAGTGAAAGTCAATTTACTTTGAACCGAGCCGGCGAAATGGTGAGCGTGGGCAGCTTCTGATGGCGAAGCCAGGGCAAGCGATTTGCCAGATTTCTGGTTAGGGCGGGGTTGCTTTAACAAGCTTGGATGGTGAAGGAGGTTCATGAATCAGCTGGCATCGACCGATCACCGTTAATGGAAATACTGTTTCGCTTTACTATAGTTCTGCCGAAACCAACTGACAAAAGTTTAATAAATGCTTAAATCTGAATCGATCGAAATGGAGGTTTCTATAGGAACAGCTAAAGAAACATTTATATTGGCGTGCATCGAATAGCATATTTATTAATACCATAGCTGCAAATTACGATGCTGGTCTTTCAAAAGCTTCACGCCGGCAGTAGTGCTAAACATAATACGAGGTGAAACAAATGTTTGAGAACAGAACGGAATTCCATTTCTACCAATCAGAAGTGTTCTTTAGCTTTACAATAGATTCTAAAGTGAGGTCCAACTTAGTGAGCAGTTGGGAACACCAGAGGGAATTGGACAAGCAGCCAACCTTTAAGTTGGATGCCATTGCACGATACATCCTCCTCCTTTGAGACTTCAAACTGAATTCAAATGTGGTATTCCATCACCTATCCTAAACAGGAAATTCATTGACCTGGTAATTAAACATTTGCTACTGGCAATAATAAAGCATGCTCTGTTGGTCATTAAAGATCCCCAGAGGATTTGGTTATCAGGGTTTGGGTTCGCCCAGATAGCAAACCCTTGATTCGATTTAGAATTTATTATGGGTTTAATTCAATGCTGCTGGCAGTTGTGAAATCACACAAGTGATTACTCAGGATCTGGGTTAGAAGAATCGATCCTAACTGATCCTATCTGATCTTCGAGATCCAAGTCTCGAGCCAGAATCGTCTATCCACCAATGGGAGCAGGGCTCGCCTTGACAAAATTTCCGGATACAGGAAGAGAAATATGGGAACAGTAGCCAAGGAGTTGAGAAGTTGTGTTTCAAAACTGCCTCTTTGCCTGAGTTGAGAGTGTATGGGCTTTTGGATAGGTCGCGATCAACCATGCCTTACAAACAAGGGTTTCATCATCCCAATTGGAGTTTATCTAGGCCGCTGGACAGTATGGCTACTGGATAAGAGCCTGGTCTAGGAGGCAGACTATAGTTAACAACCCAAGTACTTTGACTCAAGCCAACATGGCCACAACTCAGGAACCCCATTCGGTTTCTATGAGCTCAAAGAACCAAGGCATGATGCGTACTCCTTTAGGGGAGTTCCAGATAGGGAAGACTCTAGGGGAGGGCAGCTATGGCAAGGTCAAGCTGATTATCAACGTCAAGACAAACGAAAAGGTAATTGCTTCCCACAACCGTTCCTAACTCAAACAGTTGGCAGTAAAAATAATAAAGAGGTTCGTACCCCCTGATCCAGAGACAGGAAACAAAGGGCGAGGAGGCAAGACTTTTGAGCAGCGCATCCTTCGCGAAGCTAATCTTACTCGCTTTCTTAATCATCCACATATCGTACCCCTCAAAGACTGCCGTATCACCAAATCTCACTTTTATCTCTTCCATGAATATATACAGGGATCTCAGCTGACGGATAGAATTGGCAGGAATGGCATCAAAGTGGAGCTGGCTGCTCATTACTTTGAGCAAATTATAGACGGCATCGGCTACTGCCACTCCAACTTTGTGGTTCACCGCGATATCAAGGTTGAAAATATCATGATCGATTCCGAGAACAATGTTAAAATCATTGACTTCGGCTTGGCCAACTTTTTTGATCAGAAGAATGCCCTCAAGACCTTCTGTGGTTCTTTACAGTACAGCGCCCCAGAAATTATGCGGGGAGATCCATACATAGGTCCCGAAGTCGACATCTGGTCAATAGGTAATGAAGCTTGGTTTGCAGCCATTAAAATCTTAGGTGTTGTTCTTTTTGCGATGTTGACTGGTACGCTACCCTTTGATGATCCGAGAAATCCAGGCGCGTGGGAGTGTGTCATGAACGGGAAGATCCGCTGGTCTGCCAATATGCCACAAAGTAAGTTCAAAGTCACGTCCATGTTTTAATTATTTTATTGCAGCTCCAAAATCTCTCATCACTCGCTTACTCGATCCCAACCCTAAACGCCGAATTAATATGACTGAGATATCTCGCCATCCTTTCCTCGCCAACAAAAAAGCTGAATCGTCTGCAACCTATCGCCCCAGCAACTTTCGCACCCTCCCACCCAAATTAGATATGAGTATCATTGCCGAGATGACCGCTTGCATGTTCCAGAGTGAGTATTCAATCCTCCAACAGCTAGAGGGCGAGATGAAAAAAGGCAAGGAACAAGATGGATCAATCACTGTTACCAACTCGCCTCTAGTAGCAGTTTATCATCTTATTGCCAGTACCCGTGAAGCTAAAGAAGCCAGCGAGGTCAAAGAAGTAAAGGAAACCAAGGAGATTAGTGAAACTAAGGAACTCCCCGCCCCCAAAACCATGGTCCATCACCATTCTGAGCCAACGCCTAAAGAAGCTAAGCATAGAAACACGGAACACGAACCTCAAGGAGTAGCACAGCCGATGCGAAGGAATGCCACCCATAGCCCTGTGCCTACCCCGGTCGTTCAGCGTTCCTTCTCGGAAAATGCCGCTACTGCTAAAGCACAGCCTTTGATTCAGTCTGAGGACGGTGAACTTGAAAAACGTGGAGGGAACCTTACTCGTAAAAAGACCATCGTTGACACTCGACGACGACGTGCTAATACTGTTGGTACACCGGCTGGGGCATCACCATCCTCTGGAAAAGCACCCTCGGCTGTTCCTCAGCCGGCCACCATGTCACGAAACCGTTCAGATGGTGAAAAGAGCACCTCTGAGGGCAACTGGGATAAAGAATCATACAAGGCAAAGAGGGCATCCATGTACGAGACCTATCGCAAGATGAACTTAGAAGTCGTGCCTCCTGCCAGTGATTTACCCAGCGACGCCACTACCAGGCGCCGCGAAATGTACCTTGCTAAGAGGGCAAGCCTGTATGACGGAATATTCCGAAATAACGGGGATGCTCCTGCAGAAGAAGAAAAGGAAAATGTCGCTGAAAATGATGCCGAGGAAGCGTCAGCCGAAGAGAGCTACGCTTCTGCTGAAGGAGACGATGAAGCTGGAGCAGAGCCTTCAAAGCGCAATTCCGTCAAACGAACGACCACCATCCATAAACCTGGCAAGCGCCTGCTAAAGTCAGGCGAAGAATCTAAGCCATCTTCTCTTTTTGTGGGTACCGATGGGGAGAAACCAGATAATTCCAAGGAGATGCGCAGTCCTTTCTTGTCTACCAGCCCCTTGATAGTAAGTCCCGTAACAAGCAACCGCCCTCAGGATGCAAAGCCGCGATCTGCCCCACGCCGCAACGACCCGCCTACTGAAGACGAGACAGGAGAACCAATGATGCTACCAATAATCTCCAACCAACGCCGCTATCTTGACAAGATCTTGAGCTCCTACCGCGCCAAGGCTAGCGACATGGCATCTCGCCAATCGCCCAGCCAGACTACCCGTATTAGTGAACGCACACGCCCTGCTCTTGCCAGCTTGCGTGCCACTATATCGGGACGAGGAAAGAAGAAGGTGACATTTGACGATCAAGTCGATGGCGAAGCTGCCCCCCGTGCCAACGAGATTTTCGAATCCCTACGCCATCCACCTGATGTCACAAGCGAAGGAAGCGATAGCGAATCTCTGCCGCCCAAAAGAAGCGACTTTGGTGACGGCAAGGTGGGTATTTTCAAATCACCCAAAACAAAGCCAGCCGATCCACTGAAGCACATGTTGGATGACCCGCAAACCAAGCCAACTGGAGAATTTGATTTGGTGCCGGGAGTTCCGCAGGTCAGTATTACCGATTGCTTGCGGTCCGAAGTGATCAGAATCGCCAAGGTCAGCATCTCAACGCTTAGTGATCAATTCCTGGACGGCCTATCACTAGCCAACATCGACTACGAATGGCTGGAGACTGCGTTTGATTTCCAACTGCAAGTGCCTCTGACTTTGATCACCTCCCATGAAAGCGATGCCCACTTCCTGGCCAAAGTAGAAATTGTCCATGTCACCCGTGCTCGCAGCTCTGCCATCCTCATGACAGACTGCCAGCCCGGTACCGTCCCCAAAGCTCTTCTCCCCGGCGATTTTCCCGCATTGGTCAAGTCTTACCTTCAAACCCTTATCTAATGACCCCATAATTACTAAACCGCACTAGATGCCATCAATGGCCCTCACTTGTTTGCTTCATTCATCCACACACTTGCCCAGTACAGAACCCTTTATTATAGAACCCTTTAATTATACATACCTTTTCTTAAGCTTACATGATCCCACAACTATATTTAGGCAATACAATGTCTAATATACAAGCCTGGTTCTGATTGCATCCAGGTTTTAAAGTGTTAAAATCCATACCTCACCAATCAATCACTCAACAAGTTGATTCAACCTGAAATCATAAAGTCTATGCAAGAAACCCTAGTACCAAAACACCATTACCTACTAACACTTAAGGCTGACCTTGGGAAGGTTAACTTGGGGTTATGCTTTCTATAAAGCAAGGTTGTTCAACTAGAGAGTAGCAATAACATATGCCAGATCTTGAAACAAGCATTGAAAACATAAAAATAAAATTTAGGGTATTCCTTCATAAGCAGGTCTCAGATAAGCCTACATCAGATTGAGTTCGAGGTGGATAAGGTGTCAATTGGTATACTTGGCTGGCCTGATAAAGAAATCCTGTATTAAATAAATAACCGTACCAAATATTGAACGAGCATATATACTGGGCTGGAACTCAGTGAAAGCGAAAGGAGATATACTTTATCGGATAGACCTTTGCTCGTTACGGTAAACATAAAGTTCAACAAATCTATATTATATGGCTGACTGCTATTAAACCATAGTGGGGCTACTGTACAGCCACGCATGCTTGCTCGACTTTCTTGCAGAGCCAATGTCTAGCCTAGGCTTTCTGGCAAGAAAACATGCATCTGCACAGCAGCTTTCAACCCCACAGGGTAAACAAAATAAGCCATATGTGAACAAACTACATCTAAACAACACCCAACTTGGGCCTGAACATACCGCTAACAATCTGAAGGTTCTTGGGTAGCTGGTAAATTGCTTAGCAAGAAGCACTTAGGTCTCAAACAAATCATGAAAATGAATTAAGATTGAGACAAAGAATCCCAGCCTTCAAGCAGAACAGCTTGGTACAACCAGCAAACCAGATCGAAGCTGTTCAGGGACGTAAATTAAATCAAGTGGGGTGATAATCAGGTACCTGCAATGAGGTAACCTACAGAGGGTAAGTGAGAAACAAATGAGAGAAGTATATCCTTTATTGAGATGTAGATCTGGCTTTTATATCAAGGGTACTTTGGCTTGATCCTTATAATGTAAAAGGATCAAGTATGAGTGAAGAAGATAGTGCAGTAAACTTTCATATGACTTAAGTATTTTATTAGCAGAAGGGAGAATGGGCATCGCCAAATGAAAGTCAAAAAGGTTGAAATCGGCTATCTCAACACACTTCCTGCTTAAAAAGTTAGTCTTCTATAATAGGGATGTCAGGGATAGGTCTTATCTTAATAGTGAATGCATTATAGTCCTGTAGTTGGCTGATGCTGGGCACTAAGGTGCTGAAATAGTCTTCTTTGCTTGGGTGGTGTGTTCTATGATATTTCTTGATAGCAGTTTCTTTGGTGTTACAAAACCTTATAAGATATTGTTGTATTCTGGGTTGAGTTTAATAACACTTCTTGATCCTCTGTGTACTGAGTCTAATTGATTGCAATTTCTAGTAGGGACCCATACCAGGATGCCAGGGGCAAGTGGTTCCTCCTGAGAGGCAACTTTCTGTTGAGCCATTCTTTTGGTGGCAGGCAACTTGGCTTTGAGCCTGATGTTTTTGAGTGCAGGGCTCTGTAATTATGTGAGTGGTTTCTCTTTGGGGATTATCACATAGGGTTGTTTATTACATGAGACTACTTCTGGTCTGTATCTATAAATGAGTACAAAGGGGGAGTAATCAGTTTCCTGATTGACTCTAACTCTGGATACTAGTAGTGAATGTTTGACATAATGTGGCCTTATGTCCTTATTTTTATCATCCATGATTTTTTCAAGGTCCTTGAAAGACTTTTTTTCAGTCTTTTCACTCTGCTATTTGCCTGTGTGCAGTGGAGAAAATTTGTGGGGTATTTTAATGCTTTGTTTTGAAAGGCTCTCCTCACTGGATTTAATGCTAGCTCTGGGCTTCATAAGTGATGGTGTATTATGGTGTGCCCTATCCCGAGAAAATTTCTTTGTTTATAAAGCAGTTGATTGTTTTTGCTTTTTGGTTATTTTTTGACATAAACACTGACCAGTGTGCACAAAGCTAATGGCTAAAATTAGAAGCCTTGCTTTTCTTTATACTCTAGAAGGAGTCCTAATATATCCTAGCCCTAAGCCTTAAATATTTATGGATCAGGTATAGGTTTGGATGCTGCTTGCTGGTGTGTTTTTCACATCCTGTAAACTTCTTTAGTACATCTATGATGTCTTGTTTGAAGTTGGGTCACCAGGGTATTCATTTTAATGTAAGTTATATGCTATTGGCTTTGGTAGGCTTTAATACCCAGATACGGTAGGTACTAATTGCAGCAGGTATGGCAGGAGATTGGCAAATTGGAAACCAGTCAGGGCGGTGATGATCAGATAGATGGTCATCAACCAACAGAGGACCTTAGCATGGATGTTGTATCTTCTGAAGCTCCTGGCAAAGTAGGTTAACACATAGTACATGGAGGTGTATACCACAATGAACAGCATGGAATGCAATGATACCAGGGGAGGCCAGGAACCAGTGTGGGAGGAGTTGAGTTGTCCAGAGTCATAGTGGTGATCATGACCTAGCCCTTCTGGTGAGGGTCCAAAGAACTCTGGTTCCTGTTGATAGCCTCCAATCCCAAGGCAAGCTGCAAGCACAGCTGTGAAGATGAGATGATTCATCTTTCTTGGATTGGAGGGGGTTGGCTGGGGCTAACTAGTTAAAGTTGACTTAAGTTTTAAGTAAGATTTAGCTTTATTGAGGGTATTAAACTCAATAATAGCACAAGCTATTACTGAGGAGGGGTCCCTTATTTACAGTGCTTCCCACTGTGCAAAGTTTTTCAAGTGGGAATGAAAACAAGAGATTGGAGAACCCAAAAGTTTGGAAAATGTGATTGGGAATTGGGGTTTGAAAAGGTGGCCAAATTCATGTTTTTTGACAATCTGTTGGGGGTTTGGCCATTCTTGACTAGAGCCAATGATTTTCCCTGGGTATGGAGTCAGGTGATGATGAAGACTTATGGAACTTTCAAAATCTATTTTTGTTTTGGAAGGCATGGTTTGGCTGGGGTCTGGACTCAAGCATGTGGTTTGGTCCTCTGAATCCTATTGGTTTGGAGTAGAATTATTCTTAAAATTTGAACCCTGAATTTTTCCTTCTTCTGAAGGGCCAGAATTATTTGTAGAATATGAATCCTGAATTTGCCCTTCTTCTGAAGGGCAGGAATTAGACAATAATTTTTCCCCTGCAACCAGGGACTTTTCTGATTGACTGCAGTTTATGAGGACTTCTGATTGGCTGTGGGGTGGGGCCTGGGACCCAGGTGGGTGGCTGGGGGGGGCCTGGCTGGCAACTGGGAGGCTGGCCGGGTGCTGGCAGGTGTGGCAGGCGCCTGCATGGTTGCAGCCAGCGCCTGCCCAGATGATAAATTATTCTGTGGTTGTTAAATTCTGTTTTTCCTTTGTTTGATTTTTATTTCCCCCAATTAAAGGGGGAAAGTCCTTGTTGAATTTTGCCTATTTAACAGGAAATACTTCTATTATTTTCCAGCATTGTCCTCCAGTAAGAATTTGGTTTATGTCAGGAATATTCCTGACATAGGCTTCAGTAGTCTATGGTGTTTTAGAACAGTGTCAACCCTTTGTGCATGATAAATCTATAAATTTTTGTTTACAATGTATTAGATTATTCAATTTTATACATTGAAAGGTTTCTCATCTCTGATTAATGTATCATGGGTGTATTATTAAGTGCCAGGGTCTTTGACCTTGATCTTATAGTTTGCTGCATGTAGATTGGGTTATTCAGGGTCCAGAAAGTCTAGATAATTCTCTCAAGGCTGAAAAAGTCTAGAGAGTCATTAGCTGTGATCATATACCCCCTTTCATATTAGATGTTCAAGTTCAGCAGCTACAGAAAAGACATTCATTTAGCTTCCCTTTAATAAAGTGTGCTTCATATTTTATAATAAATAAGATACTTGTGTTCATTGAGTAATTTAACATTAAGATATTATTAAAGTTAGTATATTCACTTCTTGTATATATGATAGATTACAAGAAGCTCTTTATTATCATTGGGTATTGCTGCTTGATGGTAGTTAGTTTTATAATTTTTAATAGCATACTGGCAGTAAGCCTTGCTGCCATGGATGGCAGTCAGGACTGAGAACTTAAGTCTCAACTGATATATCCTACTTTGTTGATATTTATGCCAAGACTTCTGTTTTGATCATTTGTTTCTCATATACCATCTTTGGTCATCTATATTTCTGTGAATACTGAACCATTTCAGCCCAAACTGGTGTCAGCCAAAGCCCTCAATTCCAGCTTTCAGAATCTTACTCCTGACAATATATTTTTGATTTGAAATTATGAGTTAATCTCACTTAAACATAATTTCTTTAGCATCTTTCCTTAGAATTTGGTATAAACCCCTTAAAGTTCTATTATCTCAAGCAATTCAATCCCCTCCTGTTTAGGCTCATCAATAAAACTATTGTCTCACACCTAACTGTATCTTTTATATCCTTGGGAAACATTAACTTATTGGTGATAGTTGAGCACAGGCTTTGATACAACTGCAGCTGTTGTTAAAAAAGTCTGAAGTCTTACAGCAACAACCCATATAGTTTCTGGGACTGAACATGTGTGCAGGTGGATTTATGTAGAGTACAACTAGTTATCAAGTTTATAGAACAAGATCAATGGTGCAAAAAGGGTGTTTGAAAGGGTCAATCATGCCAGAGCCCAAGCTAGAGAAACCATGGTTGGCATTCTGAGCTGGCTATGCGTGCAAGCACACATAACCATTGAAGAGGGGTATAATGATAGCATGTGGAAGGATCAAAAAGTAATAAATCTTTTCTACATTTCTTCTAGCACAAGAGTTAGATGTTTCTCCACAACTATCTAAAATTTCAAAATAAAAAATAATGAAAATGTTTTTTTAGAAAAATTAAAGTGTAATGCCCTTTGCTGGCCTTTAGATCCAGTGAAGAATTTGGGATCAAGTCAACTCTCATGAAGCCAACTGATGGGTTGTATAAAGACCAAATTTGAGAGTTTTATGGTGATAAAAATTGGAAGAGAAATCCTTAATACAGGAATTAACTGTTAGGCACCTATTCAACTGAGGATTTTAAAAGCCTGTTTTTAGATTTGGTTCTATTACATCAGATGGCAATGTCAGTGTTCTCTACCCTGACATTAAAGAATCCAGCTGGAATTCAAGTATCTTTTGAGAGAGATTTGATTGAGAAGGTGAGATCATGAGATCTTTTTGAGCTAAGCAGAGCCTATTTTAGATGCTGAGCAGCACAAGTTGCTTTTTTTAGATGATATGGCCTTTAAGGAGAAAATAGGAAGGGCACATATTAAAAATTACCCATATGTTCCTTGTTCTGTTATTTCTTGGGGAATTCTATTAAAGACATGCCTTTAATAAAAACTATCACTTATAGCACTGTTGCAACTAAACTATTAATAGTTTGGTATTGGTTTGGGGAAGACAACTGTCCAGAAAGGGGATGAAGCAGGATGAATCATAAGATGATCTTTAGTGCAAGTAATTGAAATCATTATACCAGTGTAGTAAGCCATTGGGCCAACAAGGAGAATGAAACAGATGATATGATCTAGATAAGGTGAAAACCTTTTATGGGTGAGGTCATGTAAAGAAATTGTTACAGTAGTTTTCAAACCTGTTGAGATAAACATATATTATTCAGTTTAGAAAGCATGAACTCAGTCTAAAAATGAAATCAAAGTGGATTCAAATCTATTGTAATTTAATATAAATTCCTTAAGTTTTGATTTTGTTTTTAGACTGAGTTCATGTGTTCTAAATTGACTAATATACATTTATCTCAACAGGTTTGAAAACTACTGTATCATAATTGAGTTTTCTTCTTATTAAGACATGAGATTCTTTTCTATTAAGGAATCAATAGAAGCTATGATGTTAGACCTGTTATGAGGTGAATGGTTGAGAACCTCCTATGTATTGTGAGATACAGCAATAACTGGATGTTGATTTTAGTTGCAACACTATCTCTGTTAAGAAATCTTAAACTTATCCCTTGGTTGAAATAACAGAAAGGTAAATTGTTTCTGATAAGGCATATTAAATCCAGACAGACATCTGAATAGTAATTTGGTGCACTTAACCAACACTTCACCCCTTGGGATAATAAAGACTAATTGGTACATTTTCAAAATATACATCTGATTGAGTGTAAACCTTTTATAAGGATTTAAAACAGATTGTGCAAATATTCAAGTGATCAAATATAAGAGTATAAATTCTGAGTGAAATCCTGGACTCAACCAATGATGGGCTAATCTAGATATGTATAATATACTTATAAGTCTCTTTTTTCAGATATTCTCATCTGTTGTGGGCCAATATCAGGATAATTTACTGAAAATATACCAAATGGATTTGAATAGAAGTATGATTGCAGGAAGAATTAATAGTGCTAGAATATTAGGTCCTTTACAAAGGATAAAAATATTAGCTGCCAACAAAATAGACAACCCCTAAAAATATACTAACCTAACAATGATTAAATCCTGGTATTCTAGATGAAAGATAAGCACTTAAAATTGTAGGTATTAGCCTAGGAAACAGGTATACTTCTTAGCAAGGCTTGAAAGAGTCATATGATATTATAAAAAGAGGGAGTTTTAGCTATATACAGGATGCTTTAAACCAGTAATAAAGGTCTGTAAATTGTATCATTGTATTATAAATCAACCCATATCACACTATTATTTTTATTGCAGGATCTCTTTCTTATTAAACTTAATTCATGAGCCAGAATTTATATCAAGCCTTCTATCTTAAAATACTTTTCTTATCACTTTGACTTAAGGCTCCTTCATATGGCTCTCCCTTTGGCCAATAGTAGACTGCTGCCAGCTTAAAGCATATAACAAACCTTGTTTGGTAATTAATCAGTCTTTATAAAGTAGAGTAAAGTTATTAATATGATAACAGCCCTCTTGATAAACAAAAACGCTACCAATATCAGAAAGCTCAGCAATTAATTTTAATTTTTTTTACATTTAATTCCACTATTTAAACTTTAATGCTTCTTAACTTGTTTTTATGTACATGCTTTATCCAACGGACATATATTTAACCTAAACGGCAGCCTTCTTGGATTCTTCCTAGAATCGATGCTTGATTCTAATCCCTGCCTTGAATTTTCATCCCGATCAAGATTGTTTGGTATTGAAAGGATGCAATTGATTTATGCCCACTAAAATCAACTGTTCCTTGGTACCCAACTTGTTTTCAACATCTTTGCTTCTAGGAACTTTATTACGAAATTATTATAGCCTTCTAGATATTTTAAAATATAATTTCTCTTTTAGAATGCCTGGGATGATGTCATAATGTTGGCAATAGTTTCCTAGAAACAAAGGTGTCGGAAACAAGGTGGGTACCATTTCATTTTTATTGGTTAGCTAGTAAAATATAAATCTTAATGGGGTTGAGAAATGGTTGAGGGTTTACAGAATCGAAAGTGTGGTGGAAAAGGGGGGACAAAAAATGATGCGGTTGTGGCAAAGGTGCAATAAAACTGAAGAAACTTGGAATAAAAAGCAGCATCATGTTGCCAATTGGATTGGTATAGTTGGAAATTAATGTAAGAGCGTGGGGATGCTAAGAAGATATATGGTGAAGGGCTTTCTATCAGTGGTGCATTATCCAATGACAGAGTGGGCCATTTAGCTGTATAATACTTTATCAAACTAGGCTGAATATAATTGAGGATTTCAGATGGGGTCTGACAGGACTGTTATTTGAGTGGAAATAGTTATTTTGATCATTTATATATTGGAGGATTGTATATATATATTACTTTTATAAAGCGTAAATAATACAGTGGAAATGATTTATTAAACAACAAAAGTTGAATGCAGAGAACTAAACTAGGGACATTTGCCGCAGTCCTGGGGACAGGTGCCGCAGTCCTCGACGTAGCCGGTACACTTGCCGTCACCGCACTTGTCGGTTCGGTAGGGTCCGGCAGTGCCGAAGCAGGTGCTGATGTCGACAATGGTGTAGTTGCGCTTCTGGATCTCGCCAACAATGGCTGGGAGGTAGTTGACGGAGGCGTTGAAGGTTTCGTGCTGAGTGAGGACGAGAGGGGTGACTCTGGGATCGGCTTTGAGGCCTTCGATGGTGTTAGTGAGGATGCGGGAGGGGTCGGTGTTGGCGTAGACGGTATCTTCAGAGTCGATGGTGGTGAAAATGCTCTTGTATCCCATGGACTGAAGCAGGGCCATGGTGCGTTTGTCGGAATCGGCGTATGGGTTGCGCATGTAGATGGGTCGCACGCCAATCACATTGAAGATGGCATCGTCTGTTTTGATCATCTCTTTACGGATCTGGCAGTCAGTAAGCTTTGTAACAAAGGGATGGGTGAAGGTATGCGAGGCAATAGTATGGCCTGCTTCGTGATACTGCTTGAGGTATTTTTGGTGGACGGGGTTGCTGAGCTTGTTACCAATGACAAAAAGCGTCAGTTTGATGTTGAGATTCTTCGCAATGGACAGAAGATTGGGGGCGTACTGGTCTGGGCCGTCATCAAATGTCAATGCAATATGGCCAGGGGTCTGGCACTTGGCAAGATACTGCAAAGCGCATTGTCCACAGTCACTGGGACAGTTGTTGCACGTCTCCATGCGGCCGTCGCAGAAACCGTCGCCACAGCCTGAAGGAGGGGTAACAGGAGGTGGAGGAGGGAGATTGACACATCCTGACTGGCATCCATTTTCAACAGCGCAGTAGGCAGGAGTATTTCCACAATAACCACTCGAAGAACAACAGGGGCCGTACTGGCCTTTGGGATCACACATCAGCCCATTGTTGAATGACCCACACCGGGAACTATCGCTGTAGGCAGCAAGTGCTGTACTCAAAGAAGCAATCAAGGCGGATACTTTCATTTTTCTGAAACACTATCTAATGCCTCTGCTTTTATGTTCGATAAAAACCGCACTTGTGAAGAAAGAGAGGGGCTCAGAAAATTACGTCATCTATTAACTAATTTCAATTGCCACTGTAAGACTTATCAAGTAACGAATGTTTGGTATTTAGACCCCGTATATTAGCTAAATAGTAGACTTACCATACATTGTTTTTACACAGATAATTGAGGAGAAGGTTCGTTTTACCATGGGGCCACTCCACATATCGTCTTAAAAGAGTTAAACCTATTAACTATACTTCCGATCTTAAAGGTTGAAGAACCATCCACAATCCTCAGCCAATCAATTCCATGATTAAATCCATTTCTTAACCTTTCGAAAATATTCAACTACAACTTAATGGCTAATGGGCTGAAAGCGCAGCCATAACTTTGCATCCACAACAGATGACATTGTGATTCAAATTACCTCATCCCCAATTCACCTCACTGCTCGCCTTTCCCAGTTTCGCTAAACCCTACTCCTAGGCAAAGCCAGGCTGAGCAACCCATCTTGAACAAGCAGACGATTTCATCATATTGAGTAACGAACCCAATCCATCACCAGATACCATAACTTCTTTCGAGATTCGGACTCTTCAGCAATGGAAAATCAACATTATTAATTTATTTCATTATATCCTATAACCACCAAAAATAAATGTATTGTACAAGCTAATTTAAATGATGGATCAACATATATTTTTCAATAAAGGAATGCAATTGACTAAATTCACTTGAAATTAAATCCTACTTTAAACCAAGTCCAAATTCATAAATTTAAAGGGTATCATACCAGCTTTCCAAATATCAAGCTTAAGGGAAATTCCCGAGATATTATAAATATGATTAATTTCTAATCATATAATTAATTCTAAAGTTAAATTGCTGCGTTTATAACTGTCATTTTATAGATAAATTATATTGCAACAATCAACTACTTAAAGATAGCATCATAAAGTCAGTTGATGCTAAAAAAACAAACCCGACCTTATATGAAATTAAATGCCTTGATTGGAAAATTAAATGCAACAGTTTTTCCTATTGTAAAATAATTGGTTTTCTTGAATGCAATATACGCATGAAGATTATTGCCTATATAATCATATCCTTCTTCAATTTGATTTTCATGAATCCAAGAGAATGACAAAATATACTCCTTCTGTGGCCAATAACTTTGAGCACAGTGGTGTTTAACCCGAGAAGGTATTGGTAGTATTTTTAAATTGAAATTTTAATTTGTGATTGGCTTGATTCCCTATCCTTAGCCCTGTCACTTCGAGTGGCAAAAGGGGCAGACTGCAAACATTTTTAGCATGAATTTGCTAGTATAAAACTTAGCTCGATCTGGCGCATATAAAGTGGACCTAAATTTTCGCTTGTTTCATTCTCAAACTGATATACCTTCTGAAAATCAGGAATCTGTTTCTACTATCCAAACATATGTTTCGATTGTACGCAGTCAGGCAATACTTTTTCCGATTGGATTGGGAACATATCGAGCATTCATTACCTTTTCTATTTTTGCATGTTTGAATCTTGAGATCTTAAAGCTCTAGTACATTTTTATTCAGGAAGCTCAAACGATTTTCCCTGTTATAAATGCGATTTTCATTTTAATACTGCGGTTTAATACCACGCATTTAACTCCATAACGTTTGGTCCCGATTTAGAGGATAAAGTTTCAATTCAAATTTTGATACTTGGTTGAGTTCTGCTTTCATTGATTCAGCGTCAGAACCCAAGGCCTGACCTTTTATTCTTCAGAGCAAATAGTTTTGGGTTTTACTTTTTCAAAAACTTAAAAACGAACTACTCCAGTAACCAAGCATTATCATGTTAGCCAAGGGGTTTACTAGGCTTTGACCACATTTAGCATCAGCTAGATATTAAGCCCTCGTTTTTCCAATAGTTTTAAGATCAAGCCTTGAATTCGAAAGGAGTTCCTTTTTTAGCCAACTAAGCATAAAACTTATTTCTTAAAGCTGTCGAACTATTTATTTTATTAAGTTGGCGATCTCTTTACTTCAAGTTCGACTTATTCATTTCTTTGGCGCATTATCAGTCCTCAGTTACGCTTGCGACCGGGGCGGCCAAAGATACTCTCGATCGGCCTCAGAAAAAAGTCTTCAACAATTTCCCCCAGCCCTGCCGTTGACTTCGCTTTAGAGAGTGAAGGACGAGCGCTTGTATTTGAAAATTATGGGTCTCCCGAAAAAGTGCTGAGGTACAGCTTAGCCTCAGTTTCCCCATGCAAATACTATTTAATACATTTAAAAGGCTGTTATTTAAGCTATCCCCCTCCTATTTTGTTGCAACAAGTTACTTAGTTTATAGCATTAAGCGCTACCCTCGGAAAGAACCAAAACATGACGAAATTGAAGTCCGCTTCTTGGCGGCACCGGTCAATCCTTCCGATTTGAATCAGATTGAGGGGGTCTATCCCAGACAGCCTACATTTATCCCCGATTTCGGTGCCGTTGGCGGCAACGAAGGGGTTGCCCAGATCATCCGAGTAGGAACGTCTGTTGCCAGTTCTTTTCAACCAGGCCAGTGGGTTCTTCCCGCTAAACCTGGATTCGGTAAGCTTTTCGATCTCCAATTGGGTCAGGGGTAGTTAAGCCTTCAACTTTCTGAGAGAACTTCATTGGGATTATTGCCATTTAACAGACTTTTGCACCTAATAAACTTTTATTCCCAGGCACGTGGAGAACTTTTGCAACTCTGAAACCAAACAATATCCAAGTCCTTCCTTGTCAGCCTGGTCATATCGGCCTCGTGCAGGCGTCTACCTTGAGTGTCAATCCTTGTACGGCCTATAGAATGCTACGTGATTTTGTCAAGATACCCAAAGGTATAATTTTTTAGGTCATGTTGACCCAATCTAGGTGGGTGTGTTATCCAGAATGGTTCGAATTCTGGCGTTGGCCGGATGGTTATTCAACTTTGTAAGCTGTCGGGGATCAAGACAATCAATATTGTCCGAGATAGGTATTGCTCTTTTAAACATCCATTGATTGCATATCAGGCCCGAACTCGAGACTCTGAAGGATGAGTTACATTCTTTAGGGGCTGACATCGTTGTCACAAATGCCGAGTTAAGAAAACCCGAGATGCGGAATACGATCAAGGCTCTCCACCCCTGTTTAGGTTTGAATTGTGTTGGAGGAAAGGTAGTGACGGAAATGGCTCGGCTATTGGCTCCTGGGGCAGCTTTGGTGACTTATGGCGGGATGAGCCGGGAACCCGTGAGCCTTCCCACATCATTGCTTATTTTCAACAAGATTTCATTCCATGGGTTCTGGATGACCCAATGGATTGATGACTTCCACTCGGTCGAGCCTTCGCCTCGCCAGGCAATGTGTAAAGAACTGATCGATATGATGGCTGCCGACCAACTTCACTCTCCTCCACACGCGACCCTAGAATGGATAGAAGCTAGTTCCGATTCTACCCTTTTGGAAAAGTGCTTAAGACTCTTCCCATCCTCCACCCCTGGAACATTTTCTCCACCCAAATCTATATTCCTGCTTTAATTTTTAAATGCACTCTCACAAAGCTAATTCGGCTTGGATGCTTTCAACCCTCATCAAATACTCTCTTTGAGCTTAAGATAAAAAACGTGATTAGCTTTATATAATAGACTGCAAGATGCATTTAAATATGAATTATTTATAATGGAAAGCAAGCTTCATTTACAGTCTTGATGGTTGGAATATCCTCAGGCTACTCAAGTGGTACATGTTATACCTGATTTTGAACTTTACAAGCACTATCATGAGATGTCATGCAAGTTCTTTTAAAAGTTTAATTTTCAGCCTCCATCAAGTTGAAAGTTTGGGCTACTCCTAGTAGGCGCTTCAGTCAAACTTTTTCTATGATATAGGTACATCTTGCCTGAATAAATCCAGCATAAGGGTAGGATACCATTTTAAAGAGCTATGAAATAGAATCATAAAAATTATGCTTATCTCATGGTATAGGGTTCTAATCCCTTGCAAAGGGTGATATTGGCTTTTTATTCGTGAGTTAGGGCTAGGACCAATCCTGTTATTTTACACCAGACTGCATGGTGGTTGGCGTTCGGTAGCAATTAATCAAGTAACTATCACCACAGATGTCATCATCCCCAGCAACCTATCATGTAATTGGTGGGATTGAATATAGAATATCACTATAGCTATGTGTCGAGTTACACTCTACTATATCGAAATAGAAGAGAACTTAGTGGGAAGTCTTTATGACAAAAGACATGCAGTTCAAGCCAAGCCGGAGTTAGCGACCCGGGCATTGTGACAAGGTAAAGCGTATAACTTTTCCCCTGTTTTAGGATGATGTAAATTACAAGTCATCCTGGACAGCTGAAAGAGAGCCCTTGAAGCTTAAAAGGTTGCAAAAGCAGAATAAAGATTGACTTGGACTTATTTATTAGGAGAAATCCTCCTAAATACCAAGGAGATCGATTGTTGTATCATTAGCAGAGTCACCAATGCGGCATACTGCTGGTAGAGGCGCAGGTGACTCAATAACTGATCTTGGTCCAAGCTTGGGCAAACTGAACACTTTGATTTGAAATCAAAACCCCTTCATATTGTGCTGTTCATCTTGGGCCAAACTATCTTAAAGGCCAATCAATAGTACTTGTAAAATCAGGTTCACAACAGATCCCCCCAAGATTGGGTGCAGCAGGGCGGTAGGCACAAAGGACATTTGGCATAAACTCTAGCAAATGGATGCCCTGAAGAGTTCATTTTCACAGTATACTCAGAACCACACTTAAAGGTCACAGTGAGAAGACCAACCCGCAGAAAGTCTAGCTTATGAGCACAGCCACCCACACAATTTTGATAGTATAAGACCTGGTCTCCCAGTTGGAACCCAGAGACAGGAGAGTGTGAGACATTGAAAAGAGACAGATCCAAGATCTCGGTCTTAAATGCAGCAGAATAAGCAGTAGCTTGGATATCAATGACTTGGTCAGCCAGATCTCTCTGTGAGAGAGGGGAGGCTAAACTAACTAAGTTTGACTCCCATCCTGGGAGAAGAATCCACCAGAACACTATCCAGGGCAGGACTGGGGTGGCTGCTTGAAGTGGCATCCACAAGGAGGACTCAGCAGATAGTCTGGGAAAGTAGGAGTCCAAACTCATCAGAACCATGCCACCAAGCAACCACAGAGCATGCTTGGGTGCAGACTCTTGACTGCCCAAATTCTCCTCTTGGACCTGGGTAACTGGAATCTCTCAGGGAGGAGAAAATGGAGGGGCCAAGCTAGGGGCCATAGAGGGGACTGGTTCAAGGGCATAGAGCTCAAGGTTGTCACAAGTCAAACTCCTTACAATATTTTCACTGGTGGCAAGGATATCCTGGGCTAGTCCAGGGATGTCCTCCAGTAAGTGCATGAATTGGTCTGGGTTAACACCGACATGGTAAAAGGTATGAAAAATTTGCCTCACAGATCCGGGGTAGTAAACCATATCATTACCAAGGCAGGAGCCAGGGTAAAGGCCATAAACTTCAGAAAAGAGGCCAACATTTTACAAACTGGGGGGCAGTTCTAGAAACCAGGTTATTTGAGGCTATATTCTGACAGGACCACAAAGAAAGGGGAGATCCTGATAGTGCAAAACCTGTCAAGGAGTTTTTGACATGCAAAAGATGGCAAATTATAACTATACACTCAAACAAATAACGGTAGGTGCTTTTATGAGCTATACACTTAATTAGACAATGGAAGATTCTTTTCAAAGCGTATATGTAGTATATGAGGCGGCAAAGCAACTGGTAGAAAAATTTGAACTTAAAGTAAGTACATATAAAGCTATTAATACTACTTTCATAGTTCAAACCAGGTTTTTGAAAGCAGGGAAGGTAAACAGTCTTATCAACACTAACTTTAACTCTAGAGGCTTTGAAAAGGACGCCAGAAACCAGGGAAAGGCTGAAAAGGTAAGGGATAATACAGTAGTTTTAAAAGCTATGGCAACAACCAAACATACCTCAGTTTTAAACAAAATGATTTCAGATTCAAACAAAATCCAACAATCAGGTTAAAATATACACTCTGTTAACAGGGATTTTTGGCGTTAATGGGCAAAATGGGTCAACACAGCAAAGAAGTGCCCATGCACAAAGCAAAACTATTCAAAATAAAATCCAAAATACATTGATTCACAAACAAAATGGTGCAAGTTGACTTTTGGTGTACATATGTTTACTATGTGAATCAGTGACAAAATACACACAAGCTGTCACGGTAGGTTCTATCATGCCGGGAATTATCCGCTCAAGTAGGAAGGCTCAAAAAGCCAGAAAACCTTTATCAAAATTGACCAAGTTAACGGATCTAAATCAAACGGCCAATTGAAAATTTGTTACAGCTGCTCAAGTCTGCCAGCTGAAACCAAGTCCTCCTTGCAAACTGACATTGATAAATTGTTGTAATTTGAGGGTCACCTAATACAAGCTTGTTAATCAGTATGGTTGTCAGAAATTGGTCACACAAGGGTTCTTTGCAACCTGGACCAGATACTTACTTGACAATGTGGAAGGAATATGAGGCCAGGATCCAGGCAGTATTGCTTAGTCAATTTTTGATATATATTGAATAATTTTCACTGTTTCAACTCTAAGAGTTGAGTCCTCCCAAAATTTTACTCAATAAAAATCATCTTGCCTTGTTCTAATTTACTTTTCAAAATGCATCCTGTGGTTGGGTTGTTACGCTATATTCCATACAACCTGATTCTCAACCAAACCATTTATGGAAGATGGGGCCCTGCAGTTGGAACTTTGTCGTCGGTGCCGCCCAATGTTCAGTTCACGCAAGCCAATCTTGGAGCTACACCCATCCTGGAAACTGAAAATTGTGTTGCCTCCCAATGTAAAGCCCAGCTGTAAAGACACAGCAGAACTTACTTTCTATAATTAATATAGGAAAATAGATAGCAAGATTGGGTTGAACTTCAATGATAGCTTAGCTATCAACTAGTCAAAATTCATTTATATATAGGCAAAAAATAGTGAGGGGAGATTGTGTAGGAATAGTGGGTGCAGAGAGTGCATTTGATGCATGTCAAATGAAGTTGTCACTTGTTACTTTCATAGTCCCTTACTCTACACAAATTTTCTTGCAATCTGGGTTCTCAACAAGTGCTCACTACTTAACAATAAAGATTTGAAATGACAAGGGCTTTTGAATGTGGGTTTGGATATGAAAATCCAATTCATATTTGCCAATATACAGTTGTATGCATGGCATGACATCATTTTCATGTAACCAGTTATTTATGGCAGAAGATCATTTCCTCTTGATTTTGCTTGTGATTGGGGTTCTTGAGAAGTTGCTATTGCTTAAGGAAAGTTGTCAGACTTGGCAAGATATTTCAAATGCAAGTACAAGCATCTATTTTCATTCTGTACTTGATGAGTTACGCTTGCATGAATAGGAACATTCATGCATTAATCTATTCATGCAAAATGCATGAATACCCATCTTTGAGTAAATCACAATTTTACTGTTACCTGGCCCAGATATTGGATACTTCACAAATTCTATTGGCTAGGTAATTTATGTCAGGATAATCCTGACACCCAATGTCCTGAATTTTATTCTGAAGACACTTTGATTCTTTCCCAGGCAATTTATCTTGGGCTACTTTGGTTAAGATGAATTGTTCTACTTAATCCTAGTATTAAAATTGGAAATTTTATAAAAAGATATCTGAAGCTGTGTTGGTGGTTAATCATTAACTCTATGTGGAATTGGGTGGTAATTTACCATCAGTTAGAAACAGCTTCTTACTATCCCACAATTTCTGTCACACAAGCGCGGTGTGTCAAAACTCAATCCAAAAACAAAACACAATAGCAACTCACTATGTAACCAAAATCATTCAAATGTTGTGTGCAATGGATTGTAATCAAGAATTATACCAAGGTATCTAAAATAAGACACAATCCAAGACATAAATTTTAAAAATATTGTGTTAGGTGCTTAATTTGGCATAATTTATGGGAAAATGGGTAGAAATTATTCTGGGTATTCTAAAATGGGCGCTGTAAAACCAAAAACAACTAATTAAGAAATAAAAAATCTATAATTGGAACTGGGTGGGCAAAACTCTAATTAAATATCCATATTCAGATAAAAGCAAAAATTAAAAGTAAGGAGTGACTTACTTAAAATTTATTTAGTATTTTATTAAATTCTCAAAATGGAAGGAACACAACAACAGAGTATAATTGCATTTGTTGTGAGCCGCAGTCACAGTTGCCCTGCGGGTCAAAAAACAGAGTTAGTGCAACCCAAGTGCCTACTCAGGAAGGAGATGGGAGAGGAGATTTCAATAGTGATGCTGCACTGACACAGCCAATTCAAGGAGCACAAGCTGCTAGGGTGCGGAGCATAAACCCTTGGGTCCCAAAGCTGACCTGGAAGCCAACCAAGGTCACCACCACAAAAACGGTTAGAAACAAGGAGGTAGAACTTACTTTGTATGTGTTTTACGTTGTGTACCGGCAAGAGTTGGTCCCGTCAGCCATGCTGTGGAATGTGAAGCCTGTACTTGACACTAGCTACAAGCCATATGTCAGTGACGGCAACCAGGGAGAGAACAGAGAGCCTGAGTTCTATAGGACTACAGAGGGCAGCTAGTGCTCAAGAAAGTTGCAGCCTTCTACAACAAGGTACCCATGCCTTGCAAGCCAGTCCCTGAGCAGGATCCCAATTCAACTACTCCCATAAAACTCGTTCAGAAGCGCATCCCTAATATCAAATACATCATCTGGCTCAGACTTATGCGTGAATCTAGTGACTACAATGCAGCTGGGCTCTTGTTGGGGTGGATCCCAAGTACACCTCAAAGAATTTCAACATATTTATCAATACTGGCCATGTCCTTGCCACAGAGAAATCCTTGCAGGTGTCAACCATGCTCACCAAGGAGCAAAAATGGGAAATCCACCAGTAGATAACCCAAGATTGCCATCTTGAACTGGAAAATATACAGGCTATGATAAAATCTACATTTGGGGTTGAGGCCTCAATTTCCTTTTATTATTGTTTGGTCAAGGGAATGAAATTTTCCTGGAAAAAACTCGGGATATCCCCATACAATTGGAACAGCCCAGCCAATATTGAGACCCGGAGAAAATACGCAGAGGCGTATACTGCCCTAAAAGCCAAGGAGACAGTCAAATTCTATTACATTGACAAACCAGCATTTGCCTTGTCTATGCGGAATGAATACTGTAAATTCAGAACCTAAAGGTAAAAATGCGGGATTGTCAAATTGTTTTTGTGTGAACTTACCAACTTACTGAAATACTTTTCATCCTTTTATATAAAAAAGTAAGTTCTTCTGGGATGAAAATTACTCCATTAAGTTGGTGAGTTCACGCAAAAACAATTTGACAATCCCACATTTTTACCTTTAGGTTCTGAATTTACAGTATGGGTATGTCCCAAAAGGCTCAAATGACAGGGTAGCTTGGCGTGTGGTAGTCTGCGCCACAGCCTACTCAAGGGTGGCTCTTCTTGGTCTAAAGGGGGTTGAGCTGTATCAAATGATTCTAGGTTCCCACAACAACTGTACCTTTCTGTCATTCCTCCAATTGGTCCAGGAGCACCTGAGGCGCACAAGCCCGGGCTTCACCAACGTCATTGTGCTGGACAATGTTGGTCTCCATAAGGTGGCTGATATTCTTGAGGAATTCTCAATGATTGGCACTAGCATTGCAGTGGCCCCCAGAAATTAGCCACGGCAAATTTGCGCCTTCTCTTCCTCCCTGCTTATTTGCCCTTCCTAAATCCCATTGAGGAAGTCTTTGGGTGGCTCAAGTGAGTTGTCAAGCAAGGGACCCCAACTGGGACTGAGGACCTATTTGATTTGCTGCAGGCCAGGATCCACACCCTCCCAGCTGAGACTGTGGCTAAATTCTATGGCCACACTGATTTGTTGATCCCTGCGTGCCTTGCCAAACAGCCAATCAATTAAAGGCTTAGCTTGTCCAACTTTTTATATTTTCTAATTTACTATTTAATATTTATTAATTATCATTTTATATTTAGAAGCTTTTAAGCCCACAATCACATTCAGCAGGAACATCAATGAAGGTTTTTAATTTATTTATTTTATACTAATTTTTATTATGGCATCTGAGGTTATCCCAAACACTTGATACTAGATTACGTGAATATATTTATATCACTTTAGTCAAATAAATATAAAAATCAAATTAAAAAAAGTTAAATGTAAAGTGTACACAATAGAAGGAAATTTTATTAAAGTAAATATATTTATGCTTATATGATGACCTTCTCCGGGATTTATTTTGTAAAACTTGTTTACTAAAATAATAATTATAAAAATTAATTTTTTAAAAGGCAAAATTTAAAAGTGTAGCTTATATTGAGGAAGGAGATTTTTATTGAGTGTGCCTGTAGTGGGTTTGGCGGTATGTACCCACCCTGCAATGAAGGTGGCACACAACTTTCTTTGTCACACTGTGTACAGTGAATACACCCTTCTGGAAGTATTCTTGGCGGCTAGTAAAAGAGAGGATAGTGAGGTGGGAATGGGGTAGGGCATTCCATTTCAAAAACTGCACTTTGATCCACGCCATCTCAAATCAAATTTGAGATGGCGTTTTTTGCGTTAGTGATTTTGAAACACAAAAAATAAAATAAACAATAAAATAGTTAAATTTACATATATCTTTATAATGCGGCATCTTGAAAGTACACCATCTCAATTTTGTCATTTTGAGTCAAATTAATTAAATCTTATTTTGATAACTTTATTTACATATGAAATCACTTAGTGTAGAGTGTGTTCACGCCATCTTGATTTTATGCCATCTCAATTTACGCAATTTATCTAAAGCTAAAATAAGCTTATTCCAACACTAAATCAAAGCCTGTTGTATAAAATCAGAAGATGCTCCTATAGTATTAATCCAAGACACTTATACTAAGAGCAACTTAAAATAATGTCACTATGGTTGTGGTGCAGGGCGCCGCCTGCAGATATTACCATATTGAGACTACTACCCTATAAAGAAAAGTATAGGGGAACTTCTGCCCTTTCTTGTATTTTGATCAGAGAGTTACCCATTGAAACATAAAGATCAATTTCCAATTAGCCACTAATTGACGTACCTGAGGCTAGCCGCAGATGCATCAGAGAGTGACCCATTGTTGTGACTTTCATTGAGGCAATTAGTAGCTCATCAGTTTCCCCAGTTTTTAATTTGGTATAGAGACCTTCTGCTCCTTACCAACAAGTATGACCCTCCAGATGAACATTCTGAAACCAAATTCTAGACCTAGTTCCCAAAAATTGGCCCTACTTTTGCTGCAACCACCTGACTTCAGTCAGGATGACTTACCCTTTCTTTTCCCTCCCCATTTCCAACTATATAAGGCCCTCAGATAGCCCCAATAAAGACATCATTGAATAGAACATAACAACCAACTTAACATTCTTAGATTACTTGCAGAGCTCAAATAGAGAAGTTCTATTGTTTAAGGAGATAATAGTCCTGCTGTGTTCCCCCAGTTGCTGCTCAACTACTCCAACCTTACCCTTAGAATCCTTGAGCACTGCAATGGTAGTTCTACTTGTGATTGTCATTGCTGGGTAAAAGATAGTTTTTTTATATGTACTTTATCTTATCTATACATGGATACATTGATAGGAGTTCTCTTAATAAAATATTTTAATAGTGATTTCAATATAAAAGAAAGTGATTACGCCATTTTGATTTACATCACTTCAAATTCCACTGGGTTTCATATCACCCAATTAATTCAATGCGCACAATGGATAGGGAAAAATAAGGGGGAATTATATATGACGCCATGCTATGCTATATCAATTTCCCAGTTGCAATTCTTGCTTTTCACTTTTAAAAAGTACATTTTCACGTTAAAAATCATAGTATTAAAAAATGTAATAAATTCACTGAAACTTTGCAAATATATATTTTTTTATCTCCTCTAAACAACTGGGTACTTTTTAACCCCATTTGTATAAGCTAGTTTTTGAGAATTTCAAGTTTTACTCTTTGGCCCGGTTGAGGTAGCTCCACCAGAAATATGTTAATTTAATATAAAAAAATGGCCAAAAATACTATGTTTTTGAGCTACAGCACCTCAATTACATCACTTCAAAAACGCCATTTTGAAAGCAAGTTTTCAGTCAAAACTCAAAGTTTTGCCTACTTGTGTTACTAATAAAAAATTATTTTTAAAAAATAAAAACATTGAAATTTTGATAGTATATATTTTTTGATCTCTTCTACAATTCTATGTAAAAAATATTACTACTTTTATATTAAAACATTCTTGTTTTTCTCTTTAAAAACAACCCCCAAAATTCCCATATTTTGATGCTAATTCACTTTTAGATGCCTCCCAAGCCTACCACTAAAGCTGCGCCCAAGGCCTCCAAGGCTTCAAAGTCCAAGATCACTCCTCCCATGGCCAAGAAGGCCAAAACTACCCCTAAAAAGCAGCCTGCTAAGGATAAAGCTCCTCCCAAGATACCTACGCCCTCACCAGAGCCTGAGGAAACAAGCCCAAGCCCAAGCCCAACCCCTCCCCAATCTCCTTTTGTTTACTCCCCCTCTGATCCTCAAGAGAAGTTATTCAACTTCAATTGCCATTCTGGCCCCACTTCAGAGCCTGAGGATGAAGAGGAGCAGGAGCCTGGGCCTGGTGCTCCTGCAGATGAGCTAATTGAGCTCTGGGATCTTAACTCAATCCACAATGTATGCAACCAAAATGGCACCTTTTCTGTGCCAACAATGTACCCTATCAGCTATCCAATTATGACCAAGAAAGGGGGTGACGGCTTTGTCTACAAGGGCTACAGCTTCAGCTGCAATGACAAGAAGAAACCTATCCGTCAACATCACTTCAAATGTGATAATGTTGGCTGTCCAGCTAGACTCACCACCTATGGGTTCACTCAGTTTAAAGTCATGACTATTGGGCATGACTGCGCTGAGCCTTTTGACCCTCTCTATCAACTGATCTGCTGGTTTCTTTGCCAAGTGATCCCAACCACAAAGGATCAAACTGCAACTGAGGTTGTCAACAATGTGCTCCTTAATCTAAATGATATCCAACTAGAAACTGTTGTTGGCGCCTCAAAATTACAGAGATATCTCACTGATCAGAGATATGCTCTGAGCACTGAAGGCGTCAGTGCAAGCTCCATTGACCAATTGATCATTACTGAGGTGCAAAAACTATCTTGCCATGAGGAGAGATTCCTTCTTCATGATGATGGTCAACATGCCCCAGAGCGTATCATCTGCTTTGCCACAAGCCAGGATCTGTGCAACCTTTTAAAATGCAAGACCTGGCTTGCAGATGGAACATTCTCAACCTGCCCAAAGCTCTTCAGCCAGCTTTGGAATATCCATGGGCAGGTTGGCAATCTTGTTCTTCCCCTGGTCTTCTTTTTTCTCCCAAATAAGAAGCAGGAAACTTATGTCCAGGCTCTAACAATATTAAAGGCCAAGTTGGATGAGATCCTCCCCACCATTGAAGAGGAGCCAAAGGAGACTAGAGGGCGCAAGAAAAAGGCCCAGTCAGAGGAAGCCACCCCCATCAAGAAAAAGCCTGAAAGCCTTCCATACCATGAATACCTGGTAGTAGATTTTGAGCAGGCTCAGGCCAATGCTTTTAATAGAGTCTTCAAGAGCTCCCCTCAGGGATGCTACTTTCACTTTCGGCAGGCACTCTGCTGCCGCCTTCAAAAGTGCTCTGCACTTTATGAGCTGGTCTACACTGAAGGCACCAAAGAAGCAAAGGACGTTTTTAATTGCTTTGCTGCCCTTGCCCTTGTGCAAAAGGAGGAGACCAATGCCTTTTATGATGCCCTCCTCTGCCATCCTTACATTATTGCCAACCAGGCAGCCTTTGCTCTGTTCATTGAGTATTTTGAAACTCAATGGGTTGGAGTGTTTCAGGAAGCACGTGACATTAGAAAAGGCAGTGACTCAATCACCTGGAACTGTTTCAAGCAGGTCAAAGACAGCCTCATCAAGACCACCTCTTCCCTTGAAGGGTGGCATAGCCAGTTTGCTACAAGGGTTAGGGTTCATAAGCCCAAATTCAATAAGATCATGGTCCATTTAAAAAACCAGCAGGCCATCTCTGCCCGCCTCTTTAAGACTGGTATGAAGACCAAAGGCGACCCCCCCCCAAGCAGACCAAAGCAGTGAAAAAGTATACAGAGATTAGCAAGGTGGTCCTTGCCTACTATCCCAAGGATAGCAAGCTTGAGCATCTTCAAGTCATCTCAGTTGCTTTTTCCACTAATGTTTAAGCCTATTTGCAGTAAACTATTCTTTATATTCTCTCTTATTTCCTTTAATTTTACCATTATTTGACTTTCTTTGGTATTTGGTACAATTCTATGCTTATTTTAAAGTATAGTTTGTAGTTAAAATAGATGAAAATAGTTGTTTTTGGGATTATTTTAACTTTTTGGGCTTTACCCAACTATGTTGCTACTAATTGACCTCATTTTTTATTGCAGATTTGGAATTCTGAGGCTTTTTTAAGCCTAGAAATTTTTTTAAATTTTTTGGGTTATTTTTGGAGTTTAAAAAATCTAAAATTTTAAAACCGTTTTTCCTTAGTCAAAATGCTGTAAATCAAAATGGCGTTTTTACGATAAAATTGAAATAGCTAAAAATTGAGATGGCATATTTCAAGATGGAGTTTTTTGAGATGCAGTTTTCAAAATGGAATGCCCTACCAGGAATGAAGCGGCAGCTTTTCTGGTGGGGCTGCAAATCTGTAGATGCCAGACAGGACCAGGGCAACCTGGATAACATGGTCAACTGAGTTGTAACCCAGGGGGACCTTCTTCCCATCCAGGGAGAGCCTGACCTTGTCAATCCCTAGGAGGACCCCATCAAGTTCCTCTACAGACGCGCTCATCCCAAAGTAAAAGATATACCCCAGGTAAACCACCAGATGAAGCCTTTGCCCAGCAAAGGCTTCAGTAAACTTGCACAATTTATTAAAAACAGCACTAATCTTCTTCTCATGCTTTGTCTTGGCAAACATGAGCTCTATTGCTGGAGGGACCCTTGTCAAGTCAGTACTCCAGGCCAGCCCAAAGTCCGCCAGGAGAATTTTACTCTTCTTTGTGGCTGTTGCAGATGCAACAGCCAATTTCCCCACTGTGCACCCAAATTTCTCAAGGAGACAGGACAGTGTGTGCTCCACCGGGAAGCAGAAGCAAGCAGCCATGTGTGCCCAGCCCATCTCTGGTATATTTTTGAATGAGAGCATTGCCAGGACGTCCTTAACAAGCTCAATAGAGTTTAAACAGTAAACTCCACTGAGGACCACTGGGTCCAGGCAGATCAGTTGGGCATCCTTGTAGGCAGTAACTGCCCACTTGGATGCCCCCTCACCATGAAAAGCCCAACCAATGCCTCCCTGGACATTGGGAAGGTACTGTGAATCCTATCCTTGAGCTCCTGCAAGACAGGGGGGGACAGAAATAGCTGTCTTGCCACATGATTGGCGTAATTGGCATAGAAGGTGGGGGGGAAAGGAGACCAGGACCCAGCGGAGTTCACTATCTACGTTTTTTTAAAAAAGGTAAGTATTTAGAAATTTTTATTAATTTATTTTTTAGGTTACCTTTGTGGGTTTCCTCATTGCCTTCAGCTTTGGCAGGCTTTGCCATTCTTGGCGCAAGCAATTGTGCCGGCAATTTGGTGTCCTTGGTTCTTGTGCGCTTTGCAGGTTTGAGGTGGGCATACATCTCAGGGTTGTTGACCCAGACAGACGGCATGGAGAGGGCAAAAGACTTGAAATTGAGGCCTTCCACCACAGGTTTCTGGACATTTAATATGTCTTCAATGGTTATTTTGGATGTGTTTGGCATCTTGGTCATGAGTGCCTTGGCGGACACCTTTTTGATTTTGTCCCCTTTAAGGACGGCAGCCTTCACTTTTGCCTTGACTTTGTGGTCAATATCTTTAATTTTGGCAATCACCGAGTCAAAGTCTTTGAGTAGTTTTCAAGTTCACTCATTTGATTTTTTTACTAACCTTTCCATATGTTTTTATAGCTTTCACTCCAATAAAATCTGTGTTATTCTGATATTTTTGCCTGTTTGTTTATCCTTGTTTGTTTCCAATTTACTACAATATCCCATCTTTTACCCATTGTATATATGTTTTACACTTAACTCTATGTGTTGGTTGCTTTGTGTTGGCATTGTTTCCTTAATTGCCATATTATTTTTGGCACTTTGCACTTCCCCTTGTGAAAATATTAACAACAATTTGGTGATCAGCTAAATTTGAATTAGAAAATCATAGGTTAATTGTGTTTAGATAAAGTTGTTACTGATCCAAATTCAAACCCTTAATGATAAATTTTAAGCCAATCAGGAGCCAAGTGATAAAGTGATTGTTGTGCCATAAAGGGTCATTCAATAATTATTTGGTACATGTGCGCTAATTAATCTGATTGGCTGGTTGTTTTTCCATTGTGCACCATTGCTGCTGTGGCAAGTTGTTGATGGACTAGTGCTAACCCAGCGGCTTATTGGGCACTAGTCCACCAACAACTCACCACAGCGGCAATGGCACACAATGGCAAAACAGCCAGCCAATCAGATTAATTAGCGCACATGCACCAAAGAATTATTGAATGACCCTTTATGGCATAACAATCACTTTATCACTTGGCTCCTAATTGGCTTAAAATTTATCATTAAGGGTTTGAATTTGGATCAGTAACAACTTTATCTAAACACAATTAACCTATGATTTTCTAATTCAAATTTAGCTGATCACCAAATTGTTGTTAATATTTTCACAAGGGGCTGTGTTTGGGTACTAAAAATAACTGTGTTCTGGATCTAGATACACAGCATAGTAAACATATGATTTTATAGAAATAAACTGAACATAAAGAATAAAACCAACTATAAACAAAGAGAAAATGAACAATCAAAATTCAAAATAAAGATAATATAAATAGAAAAATTTTGGCGTCAGGGAGTTTATTGGGAGGCGGGGAAGAGTGATTCCCAGTAGGCAGAATAGCACAGGAAGGAAGGAAGGCGTTGAGGCAGTGCTGGCCTGAGGGGTCTTGGATTGGGTGGGTGGGCTGGAAGGTGGGTGGTGATGGTGGCGGGGGTAGAGGCAGGAGGATTGTGTGTGATGGATGCCATATAATGCTTGTTATATTCCTTGTCTGTCATTGGCTGGATAGGCTGGTAGGTGGCAGTGGCACGGGGTAGGAGGCACTTGTCCTTCTGTGATTGGTTGCCCATATTCACATGGAAAACCATTTACGTAAACAAGTCAGCCACCATGTGGTGACCAAAGAGAGAATTGTGGTCAAGGACCCCAAGATAGAGGTTGTTGAAAGCCTGAGGGCAGCACTCCCATACTGTGTCTCCAATGTTGAAGAAGACAGCATCACCCAGATGTATGTCTGCATGGCTGGTGGGGTAGACTGAAGCCTGGTGCCTGCGTCCCTGGATGACCTTGAGGATGGGGGAACTTCCCTCCATCTAGTGGCTCAAGAAAACCTGGTGCTTGGAATTTGAGCCATTCAAGGAGTTGAGTAATCCACCAAGAATGTGGCTGTACTTGTAGGAATTGGTGAAATCTGGGTTTTTCTAATAATAGACAGAACCCTTTATGCTGAAACAGCCAGATAAACACCAATGAACGTCCCCTTGTAAAGACCCAACAATTGAGGGAGTACTTTAGCAAAATAAGGTACCAAGTTGGAGACTTGGAAACCTGTGAGCGCTGTCACAATTGGATAGACTGCCATCATCAATTGAAAGACCTTGGTGTGTGTGTTATAACATCCAAAATTACAGCAAAATTTGTGAATACATAGTATATACAGGTGTATATGGCTACAGACTAGGTGGAATGAGGCGATACCAGCGTGGGCCAGGAGTACCGCTCAGAAGAGTTAAGCTGTGCTGGCTCCTTGTAGTAGTACTTGCCAGATGGATTATTGAATGCCCCATTCTGTTGAGTGTATTGATGGCCCCCAATCCCTAGGCATGCTGTGAGGACAGCTGAGAAGATTAGTTAATTCATCTCCTGATCCTGGGAAAGGGCAGAAAAGCTTAGTGTCAGGGATCCAGTCTTGGGCAGCTGGTCCGTTGTTTCCAGGGGTGACCTGGGCCAGGTTTTTTGCGGGCAATGCCCACCACAAGAGGGGAGCTAACTTAAAAGGTAGGAGGCAGACTTTCCCACCCAGGACCACGGGCCGGTGGCTGGGATTATAGTGTTAATCACCCCTGTGAGGGGGGATGTACACAATCCCAAACAGCTTGCCAGAATGGTTGGTTGGGAGGTTAGGTGAGAAAGTGGGCATAGGTTTTGGGATGACAGGCGGTTCCATGGGCAGGTTGTAATCAGGGAGATAGTTGAATTTCCCTCTGAACAACTTGGGTGTTGAAAATATCCATGGGCCTTGTCAGTTGTATCTAACTGCAGATTGTATGCAGGCCAAAGGATCAAGTTTGAGTATCTTTTCCGGGGTGTAGTCCTTGTATTCAGATTTCAGAGAGTAGTTGGTAAAATAAACGGGTCCAAAGGATACACCAGGAGGACAGAAAACTGCAGGCAGTGGGGCAGGGGGGCCAGGAGATCTTGAACTGAATTGGTAGATAGCAAATACAAAATAAGGCAATAGCTATGTGAGCAAAATAACATAACCTTTATTCAAAAATAGTGATAAGGTTTGAGCGCAGGATCTATTGGCATATATAGCATCCTGCCTCCAAACTTAGTATTTCCCATAAGGGCTTCATCAAAATATTGGGGAAAATGCGGGCGGGTGGCCAGGAGGACCAGGTGTAGGAGCATCAAAATGGCACCTCAGCTGGATGTTCTCTCATTGGTCAGGACGTCCAAATTGGTCACTTGATTTCCTTGATTTTTGGCTGTGGTCACAAGGTCAGGCCCAAAGCCCGGGTTTCTCCTTGACAGTTGAGTTTGATTGGTTACTTGAGAGGACTTCAAGCTCATAAAGTTCACAGGGCCACCTTCTCTGCCTCCATTAGGCAATTCAAGAAACTCCTCCTCAGGAACCATCATAATTGAACCTGTATTGGTATTATGACTTTAGGACTTAGCAGGGCCTTCAGCTCGCAGGGGCTTGATATCAGAAAAACACGGACGGGCAGGCTCTTGGCCCATAGCCAGAAGCCTGCAGCAATTTGGGTTCATGGTTCAAATCTTGCCCTTGGGCCCGGGTTTCAAGGGGTAACAAATTGTCAATCCTAACTCTTAGTGTCTTGTTTAACTTCTTGAAGGTAAAGTTTTTTAACTTGATTTATGTGATACTATTGAGGGGTAATTTCACTCAATTATAGCACAAACTATCATCAAGTGATTTGGCTTTATTATATATTATCATCCTTGTGGGGCATGAATATTGCAAACCATTAGACAGGGAACCCCAAACACTGGGTGTTGTGTCAGGGAACCAACCCTGATTGGCCGGCTTGCTAGCGTTTGGGAACTGGCGGGTTGTGGACTGGGTGGGCAGGGCCCACCAAAGAATTGGTGCTAACTTAATGAGGTAGGAAATTGACTTGCCCACCCACGACCACGGACCGGCAGCAGGGACAATAGTATCTATTACTCCTGTGAGAGTAATATATAAAATTCCAAAAAGCTTGTTGGTATGGTCCAGTGGGAGCTTGGCGGCGGAGGCAGGCATTGGTTTGGGGGTGACAGGTGGCTCCATGTCCATTTGGTAGGCAGGAAGAAGGTTGTATTTATATCTGAACAGGCGGGTTTGGTAACATACCAAGGGCCTTCTCAATTGTATCTGGTTAACTCTGTAGTTCTGGCCAAAGGATCCCGGGCTAGTATGTTGTCGGCGGTGTAGTCCTTGTACTCATGCTTTAAGGGGTACTCTGTGAAATAGACAGGACCAAAGGAAGCACCTGGCGGGCGGTACTTAGCTGGCGGGCTGGCAGGGGGTCAGATGATCTTTGAGTTAACTGGCAGATGACAAGAATAAAATATGGTAATAATTGGGGAAACCAATATCTCATAACCTTTATTTAAAAATGACAATGGGGGTTGATCTTGGCCTGGCAGGTATTTATACCACACTTCCAGGCTTCACTTCCTGGTTGGGTTTTCTGGGCTTGGGTGGGTTGGCATTGGAGGTCTCAGATGGCAGTGTGGCACTTGGCACTGGCGGTTTGCCACTGGCCACTTTGGGATGAGAAGACTTCAAATCCTTCTGTTTGTCAATTTGGGTATTGGGTGCCTCTTCAGGTTCAGTGTCTCCCCCAGGACTTTGGGGGAGTTTGGAATAACTCTCATGGAGAAACTGGTGTATTTCACTGAGCAAACCACTGGTGTCAGGTGTTGGCACCTTGGGAAAATTCTCGGCATCTTGCACTGGTGGTTTGCTTGCAGAATCCTGCGGGACGGCTAAGGGGTTGGGTCCTGGCGGGCTGGTAACAACTTTATCAATCAGTAGTGGGTTATTGGATTCCCAGCCCATGGTTCTGGCAGCCTGTAAAGGGTTTTGTCCAGGGTTTGACTCTAGTTCCGTATTTTGAGATTTAGGAGCATCCAAATTGTCATTCCTGACATGTTATCTGGAATTTCCTTTTGGGAGTGGGATGGGGATGGTTTGGCAAGCAATGAATTGCTAATCTTGTCATTGCATGGCTTTGGAGCTTTTTCAGGCACTTTCATGCATTCATATTCAACTTCTGCAGTTCATGCATTAATTGTCATGCTGGGCAGCTTGTAAACCCCCTCCAAATTGGTAAGTTCCAAATTTGAGCAGCAGTCCCCCCATTTTTGGATTTGGGGAAATTTCCTTTTGGGGATTCCCAATTGGAAAATTTCCCCATCCGGCAGCTGGGTGGCTGGCGGCAGCTAGCTGCGCGGTCTGTGGCTGGGGTATAAACCCGTTTTTGCCAAAATTTAATTTTTTAAATTTTGTTTCTTCCGCCAGGTGTTTTGTGGCAGTTTCTACAATCAGGGGGGAACTGCTGCAATTTTTTATCTTTCTCTTTGAGCCCTTTGTGCCCAAAAGATTATCTTGACAAAGGGTGTTGTCAGAAATATTCCTGACACCCCTTCTTGACCTTTTCCCTTCCTTTTTGGGTGGTGGCTCTTCCTTGCTTGCCAAAATCATCAAAAGCTATTGATAGCTTGTAGTAGGAGATGAAGAAGATGTCATTCTGTTAGACTAGTCAAGCACCAGACCAGGGTGGATTTGATGGCAGGATAATATGGGGAATCCTCAGCGCCATCTCATTGGTTGCCAGCAACATTTTTAAGAGCCCTAATTGAAGCCATCTTTCCGTGCATCCAGAGCTGCACCATGCGCTCAGAAACCCATATGTTATGGTGTGCAAGTTGTTTACAGACCTGGTTCAAAGGAAGCTTGGGGTCCTGCTGTAATATATCAAGCATGATTGGGTAGGCCTTACTGATTTGGGAATCAGGGGCCTTCTTGGGCTTCTTGGCTGTCCCAATCAGATTTCCCTTATTCATCAGGTTGTTGAATTCCCGCATTATTGTGGCTCGGGTAAATTTCAATTGGTCAGCAATCTGATCCCAGGACAGACCCTGCAGGTTAAGTGCCACAATTTTCTGGAGAATTTGGGCGGTGATGATTTGTTGCTTGGGGCGCTGGGCTGCAGGAGCTGAAGCCTGATTAGCTGAGGAGGGGCTGGTGGCAGGAAGTTGTTCCAAATCAAGGTTGCCATCCTGATTGGTTGGTTGACAGGCAGCTTGTGCAGGGGTGGGTGTGGGAGCAGGGGCAGAGCTAGACACTAAGTGACTACTGAACAAGTCAAAGCCATATGGGTTGGGGGTCAGGTACAGGTCAGCTTCCTTGTTACCTGCTTCAAAGGCTTGGCTGTAAATAGATGCCTCCACACCCTGAGCCTTGCCTCCATTGAAGCTGGCTTGGCTGCTGGCGCCGTTAAGGTGTTGCTGTTGAAAACCATATTGAAAAAAAACTTAGGATAAAATCACTAAAAGTAGAATTTTTAAAATTTAATGATTTATTTTTATTGTAATCACCATTCATATCTGGAAGGTTCTCAAAATCATTATACACAAATCAGGAGCCATGAAAATGAACCAAATGCCTCTTTTCCTAAATTAGATAGCTGTTGATTGGTTGTTAAATTGATAGTTTTCTATTTTAGGCTGCTCATACTACACATCTTGTGTGAGTTCATTTTGTTTTGTGCTTGTTGAATCTTGCTTCTAGATTGCTCAAGTTTTGTTTCATTTTAGTTCTTCTGTCAGTGCCTCATATGAATCCTGATTGGATTATGATATTCTCTGGAACAGCATCCATCTATTTCACTTGTTGCATCAGTTTATTTTGTTTGTGGTTTGAACTACACCGCTTGATGTTTGATATAATTTTGTATAATGGGCTAGTGAAATTTTGTTTTTTGTTTGACAGTTCATTTATTAACTGAAATTTTATAAATTAATTGAATCCTGAATCTCGTACAACTTGGATTTTGTTCAAATCTAATTATTTTGTTTAAATCTGAGGTATTTTTAGATGTTGCCATAGCTTTTAAAACTATTGTATCTCTTTTTACTTCAATTCTTATCTATTGTTTCTTTAATTCTTTTAAATATTTCTCTCTTTTTCCTTCCTTTTCTTTCCAGCCACTATAGATGACATTTGCCTAGTCCTTATACTCCTTCTTTTGGCTTTTCTCAACAGAAGTCCTCCATCTGTTTTCCTTCCTTTTCTTTCCAGCCACTATAGATGACCTTCACCTAGTCTCTATACTCCTTCTTTTGGATGTTCTAAACAGATGTCTTTCATCTGTTTTCCTTCCTTTTCTTTCCAGCCACTATAGATGACCTTTGCCTAGTCTTTATACTCCTTTTTTTGGATGTTCTCAACAGATGTCCTCCATCTGTTTTCCTTCCTTTTCTTTCCAGCCACTATAGATGACCTTTGCCTAGTCCTTATACTCCTTCTTTTGGCTGTTCTCAGCAGATGTCCTCCATCTGTTTCCCTTCTTTTTCTTTCCAGCCACTATAGATGACCTTTTCCTATTCCTTATACTCCTTCTTTTGGCTGTTCTCAACAGATGTCCTCCATCTGTTTTCCTTCTTTTTCTTTCCAGCCACTATAGATGACCTTTTCCTATTCCTTATACTCCTTCTTTTGGCTGTTCTCAACAGATGTCCTCCATCTGTTTTCCTTCTTTTTCTTTCCAGCCACTATAGATGACCTTTGCATAGTCCTTATACTCCTTTTTTTGGCTGTTCTCAACAGATGTCCTCCATCTGGGCTCCTCTATCCTGGTAGTCCCCATCAGCCAACACCTCAGACTCAGGAAATGTAAGGAATTTCATACCTTACACAAATACAAGATCAGACTCAAGATCTCTGGATAAATCTCAAGGGCTGAAAACTGCATTTTTAAGTGCAGATTTAAAAACTAAGGAATTCAACGAGACAACTAATTCAATTGTTTTGAAAATACATTCAAAATTGCTAAACAAATGTGTTTTAAGCGGAAACACATATGAAAACAAAAGCAAGCGTAAAAACCCAGAACAACACATAAATTTTACTTCAAAATTGGAATTTAAGGCTTCAGACAACTGTGACAATGACAATAACAATTCAGCACTTAATTTTGGCTCCAACAGTTGCAATACAGCCAATCAATCAGAAAATAAATGCAAAAACTGTCCAAACCAGATATTCAGGGACCTGGGAAGCCAATCAAACCCAGCAAACCACCCAAGCCAAAGAAATACTTCTCAAATCACTCTTGCAGTGTCACCTGGTAACCACAATGTTCCCTTAATCACTTAAGATCTGTATTTAAACTGGCAAATCCCTCTCTTTCAAATTGCTCCAACAATTTCTCTTATTCCTATCAATCAATAAATCTATATTTTCAAAACTAAACACTTGATTAGTAGATTCTAAAGGTTCCCCCTCCAAAAGCATGAAGTTCATCCTCCTTGTATGAACTTTTTGTGTGTTAATCAGTTATGGGCAAGCCAACGTGAACTTTGAAACCCCTGAACCAACTCTGACTGATAAATCAGAAGACTCAATTTGGTATTGTTTCAGACCATGTTGACGCCATGCCCCTTACGTAGAAATAACATGACTCCCACTTATTATCTACCCCAAGGCCCCCTGGTTGGTCTTGGGGTACACCAGCGTCTGTTATCTCCTAAACCACTTCACTCCCATCTTGGGAGGATTCCGCCTATTTGGTCACCTTCCACACATGTTAATGATAGTGTAAGGTCTCATGGTTTGGGAAAGATGATTATAAACTAAAGCTTTTAACCCAGTGATATTTATATTAGTCAAATACAAAAAGTTGGGCAAGGTCTGCAATAGCAACTGAACCAAGGCTCCTAAGAGCTTATACGAGGTAAAATAAGGACCAAGACAATTTATTAACCCTAAGAAAATAAAATAGAGGCCAGTCTTAATGACAGATGATTTGGTTAAGAAGTCAATCTCTAAGTCTGGGAAATGCTTGTACTAGAGGGAGGATTAAAGCTATCAACAATCAAATTGTGTGTACTACTATAAAAGCTTCCTAACTGGTGAAGAATAAATTCAAAAGGAATCATGGGGCCAAGGATTTAGACTAGGAAAAAAAGTAAAGAAAAACACAAGCCATAAAACCTAACAAGTACCTTTTTGGGGTGCAAGTCAAACAATCTCAACTCAAGTTGAGACTGGGTGAACTCAGGCTTTTTATTGAATTCAGGTTATTGAGGTGACTTAAGGGGGAGAAAACAACTAACCAAAGGTAGTTAGGTGGTCTTAGTGGTGAAAAAAAACACAAACACATGTTTCTGGTAACTTAACTTAAAAAAGTTAAGCACAAAGGTAAAGGAGATGGCAAGGGAACAGCAGTTGCTTAGAAAACTTAGGTTTAGGCAAAAGAGCGAGCAAAAAGCAGAAAAACAGGATCCAAAGACTGCTGGTGTAAGCCAAAGAAAAAGCAAAAGGTAAGCAGGTTTGAAACTATTAAAAACTAACCCAGTGTTAGGTTCTGAGTTCAAAAATTGTTTATGAGCAAAGATAAGCTTTGAAACTTAAACTAACTGTTATAATAGATAGGATCTGGCCAGTCAAGTAAGGGGAAAAAGGTGGAAAGGTAACAGAAGGTAAATTGAATATAGATAATCAGGAAAGGAGTCACAAAACAAGTTGGTGTTCCAGAAATAAAATGCTAGCAGCTAAAAATAGAAGAAGAGAATCCTGACAGATAGGGATTTCAGTAGGGTCTACTCTAGTCAAATTCAACTTGGGAGCTCTCCTTCATTCAATTGGAGAGAGACTTCCCAATGAGTGGATCACTGATATGAAATAAGTATCCAAATAAGAATCAATCTAGGATTGACCCCCATCAGTTGCCTACAATTTAGATGATCAGAAGCAAGTATTTCTCATGCATTACAACTGTTTTTACTCACTCAAGTGGTTAGCAAGAGCTACCAGCTGCAAAGCAATAACCCACTTCCCAGAAACCTTCAAATAATTAAGTTCTGTAGCTGCTTCTCTGAAAGGCTAGCCTAATTATAGTTATTAGCTTTTCATGATTTGACCAACAACTTCAAGACTTCCTGAAAGCTTCCCTAAAGCCACAGAAAGAGAAACTTTACCCTTATCCTAGGTAAATTCACCTAACTGTATTCTCACCCCAGTTGGGATCAGGATTTCAGTGCTACCTCTGAGCATCCATCCCAGGGCAGACCCAACTTCTCTATTCTTTCACACCACTGGTAAGGGACTACCTTATTATTATCCCAAGGCATAGACTACTGCTCTCTACTCATCAAAGCTAGACATTCTAATAACCAACCAATGCTTACCTGTCTTGGGCATCCAATCTTTTATTTTGTCCAATGTAAAGCCCTTGCCTGCAAAATAGCCCCTCAAGTGGATCATCACACCACTGTACCTCAAGAAAACATGGGTTGCTCAGCAATCCACCCATGACAGATATATCATCATGTTTCCTCTCGGTTCCCGCAATGGAGTGGGGATGATATTTCCTGATCAGGAGTGATTCTGATTACAATAGCAATCCCGTCCACAAAACTGTTCAGCAGGCATTGGTATCGGATTTCGATCGCTGGCGATTTGCCACTCTCTAGACGACCTGATGGCTGACTACCTTGGTATAAGAACTAACTATTGTTATCAATCACCTTATCCCTAATCGCTTCCCTCGCCCGTTCCTGGACCGATGTCTTCCCCAACTCAGACACTGGGCTGCATCTAGTTCAGTTACACCAGATACATGAATTGGATTTTGGGTGTTGCTGAATACAGAGATCAGATTTTCTTGAGGGTTGGTCTGTTTGAGATCTTCTTTGATGTTGGGATAGATAAGTATATATTGCATCTGTATAATTGCACAGGCCACATTTCCTTATGGGGAATGTACCTTCAGACCAGGAAGCCTTATTCAATAGCCTCCAAGTTAAAGCTTGGTTGCTGGTTGTGACCAGAAAGCTGAGCGGTCCGAGTAAACCATCCTCGGTATTAGCCAGCCATTAGAGATATACGGGGGTGCCGTCTTGTTTCTCATCTATGAACCCCGCCATCCAGAGAAAAATATGCCAATATTATCTCTTGTTTGGATAGGATGGGGAGATGTTGGGTTTGGCTTTTAAAGTTACCCCCAGCTTCTGGTTTTCAGAGCATATTCACGTTACGGGAATGATTTTATTTATCGGTTGTTTATATTAAATTTGGGTAGCTTGTCGGAACTGCTTGGCAGAGAAACTTGGTGGGATGCTGGCGCCATGGTTGATAAATAGCTTTATGGAGGTGGATCGGTTTAGCTTCCGATTCTAAATCCCCAAGATTACTCCCCAAGCTACTTTTCCGATTCGTGCCAGTTACAAACCCAGCCAATCATAGGCTTGGAAATATGGGCTCGAATTGTACATTTCCAAACTACATTGATGTATTGACGCTGGGCTCGGGGAATTTATGGACAGAGATGTTAGGTAAACAACGTGACTTGGTGATTTCCACCGGCAAGCCAAAAATAGAAGAACATATTATTTTTAGTCATGAAGGATGTGACAGTAATTAAATAAGGGAAATGAGGGTGATGATTAACAGGGTGGCAGAATGGGAGATAGATGAGGCAGTGTTGCTTGTTATGATGGTGTAGGGATTCATGATGGATTTGGTAGGAGGTGCGTTCGGATTGGAGTAGTTCTGTGGTACTGGGGTGTTGACTGGTTTGGTGTTCTTTAAAATCATGCCAAACTTGGAGTCCATTTCGAAATCAGAGTCATTGGAGGTGGCAGCACCATAGCACTTGACTTCAATGTTACTAATCCTAAGGGAAAAGAAGCCATCCTTTTTGAATTGAGAGTCCTCCCAATCAACATCACCCCCAGCCCATTCCCGCGTCCCTGGTGAGCCAGCAGCCCCATCCCAGATGCTGAACGAGAACCGTGTTGGCGAGGCAGGGAACTGGTCGTCGGTGCGGTCGAGGGTGCGCACGGGCACGCCATCAATTAACCAAGTGATGCTTGAAGGGGTGAGGTCGAGCGCGTAGTTGTGGGTGCTGCTTGAGTCTGGGATGGCATTCATATGAGTGTCCTTCCAGTCGGGCATCATGCCCCGATAGTACCAGTTTGTCTGGATCTCATCCTTTCCTCGCCCTACCCACTCAAAGTCAACCTCGTCTTTGGTATCGGAAAGCGTTATGAAGCTCGTTACCACCCCTCCTACCCGCGACATGGTTAAGTCGGCGCTGATTCGCCCAAAGTTGATGTAGCGCGTCGAACGGAGGGTAGTACCGGATCCTGGCCTCTTCAGCTTAAGGACCACCACATCCTCATCAAGGGTATGTTCCCCCTCGATTGTAAAGTCTTGGCTTGTGAAGTCGCCTTCAAAGTCGCCATACTTGGCAATACGCTTGGGGGACAGGGCCATCTTGCCGGCAGAACAGGAAGGCTTGGGAAGACACTTTGTTGAATTGAAGTTGCCTCCCTCGTAGCATCCTGCGCCACAAAAGTCATAGGTTGCACCACACCAGCCGGCATTATTGCAGCACGGACTCCACTGATCACAGCTGTTAGTGAGAGTGCATGTCCCAACAGCATTTTGGCCCGCACTTGCAATGCCAAGAAACAAAAAAATCCTGAGCATGCCCCTCGTGCTAATACTCCGTCCCTTAAATACTCGTCCTTTACCTTGTTAATTTAAGCTTAATTTATTTGTACATTTATTTTTATAAGTCAAATGCGCCCTAAACATGGACCAATCCATCAGTAAGGGGTCGCTCAGCCCCAAATAAACACACCTGATCTCACACCCACCCGTCTAAAATATATTTATTACAGATAGATTTAATTTTTTAAATTAATTTTAAATTGAATTTTAAATTAATTTTAAATTAAATATATTACCTCAAGTCTCACTCGCTTTAGCTTCCGACACGCCCTTGTTTAGAATATATGCCAAACTAAAAATCCACAACAGGAAACATTAGCCATACACCTGTCAAGGGTCAATTGGCAAAATCAGAAAGTAAAAACCCAAGTCATCTTATCCCCTACATCTACAACAGGCTATAGCCTGATTTCATTCCCTTGGCTCCGTCTGCACCGCCGTACTATCCCTAAACCCCCAGATGTTTATCAAACTTAACTAATCCTTCCGTTCACCGGGATCATGCAATGAATCCATCTGAAACTCTTTTAAATATCCTCTCAGCCTACACCAACCAAGCATTAACAACTGCCACTTGCGCCTCAACCAAATACTTCAATCTCCACCCAACCAAACAAGCACACCAGAATCTTCCCCAATCCGCTTATCCCTTCAGCCAATCACATACCGATATTATCTTCCAAAAGGAGAAGTTTAATCCTCAATACATTCAATAAGCTATTTACTACCACTTGAATACAACTGAAGAACGCAACAGTGAATCAAGCCAACCCTCACTTAGCCAAACCATCCAAATCCAAATACCGGTCAATTCCATAGCACTTGGTTGCATATATAAATCCCCATTAAATTGATCTTTTCCGCAATCCGATCCCACAATTAAATACCTGGTTTTATTTCCAAGCCCCATCAAATTATCTCCCTTCCCCACCAGCCAATCATCGCCTGATGAATGCTCAACGTGAATGGGACAGGTGACCTATACCTTTAGACCAAGACATAGCCTTGTACAAATCCAAACACGCTTTCATGTTATGCCACACATTAATCATATACCAACCTAAATGAGCTGTGGATATCCAATGCAGTATCTGCCATCACAATCTGTGTCATTCCTGGGGCACCATAATTTTAATCATATCCGGGACTGAACTGGATCATAAACGATCCAGATTCAACCCGCTGCCACGGCTCAGTCAAATCTTTGGGGGTGGGGAGCTGTACCGTTCCAACTTATTTGCTGTGCGTTTAAGGGGCAGGGAAATGTACTGCTGTCAAAATGCAGGCTCGACCTGCCAGCAAGGTTCCAAACAAGCGGGTTCGTGACCCGCAATCCAATTATCTGGTCACTCGAAGCCAGACTAGGAAGTCAACTCAAATTACCAAATCCAACAACATGAACAGATGATGATCCCCTACGGTGGATACCTCATTTTGGCACTTGACTCATTACCAGGATCAAGCCACCCCCTTCACCATCCAACTGAGTGATTGGCGCAATCATGTTCCTGTTATCCATGATTCACAACAACTATATAACAACTATCTCTCAATAAAGAATATTATCTAGTTTCTAAATATTTTCCCCTTGTAACTCTGCTAAAACAGCACAGTTACGACATTGGTAGCACAGGTATGTTCTTCATCCTACCTTATCTTGAAAAATTCCGCCTGTTGCCTGCACACGCCGCGGCCAACAAATCCTTGACAGAATTATGTCTGGCCTCCCGCCTGACTAGACCCTGTACACTCCTGGTGCCGAGATACCCAATGGTTTTGTCTTGTACCAGACTACGGTGATTCCACTACCCACCTTCAACGCCATGTCTGCACAAGGGTTCTTCCAGGCTCCCGCCTCCATGCCGCGACCAACCGACAAAAGCGTCATGTCAGCCTATGTAGCTCAAAGACTACAAAGCGCCGCCTTGGAACCTTTTGCCGGAGCCAACAACGACAACACCACTGCATGGATCCAGTCTGCCCAGAGCAAGCTGGCTCAGATAGAATGCCCACACCAATTTTGGATTGCAGAAATCTCCATCTGCCTGACCCATGACGCTGGCACCTCGTGTGACAAGTGGCACGAGGAACACACCAACAAGGACCGGGATACCTTTAAGCAAGACTTCCTGGCAAGATTTGTGCTTAAGGATACAGCACTCATGATAATACACCAAGTGAAGAACCTTACCCAGACAGGCACCGTAAAGGAGCTCACCCTCACCTATGAAGAACTCTGACTTTGAGCACCATCTGGTATGGCTTTTGACACTCCAGCCACACACCTCATGTACTACAATGCCCTCAAGTTGCATGTGATGAGGCATGTGAACCTGGACCAGGTGACCAACCTGCAAAGCCTGTACCGCGAAGCGGAGAAAGCGGAACAAACCTCCAACGCCCTCCATAAGCCATAAACTGGGAAACAAGAAAGACCCAAGAATTCCCATCCAGGCGGGTGCTCTGCTCAACCACCACCTGAAGGCAATGGGAACAACGCTAACCACAAACTCACGGGTTCAAATGGGCATGGAAATGGAAACAATGGTCAGTCAAACCAAACCCATTTCTGTATCACCGCCACCCAAGGCAATCAAGACTAGGGAAAATCCCGGGAGAGCATTAAGCAAGCCAAGCTCTTCCCACACAACTCCTGACTTGCTCAATAATGAGTACCAACCCGGGGACGTGGACCAATGACCAATGATCCAAGTACCCTTGTGTAAGGTCTCATAGTTTGGGGAAGGTGGTTGTAAACTAAAGCTTTTAACCCAGTTATATTTATGTTAGTTAAATACAAAAATGTAGGTAGGGTTTGTAGTAACAACTAGACTAAGGCTCCTAGAAGCTTGTAGGAGGTAAAGTAAGGGCTGAGACGGTTGATTAAACCTAGGAAAATGAAATAGAGTCCAGTATTAATGACTGATGACTTGGTCAAAAAATCAATTTCTAAGTCAGAGAACTGCTCACCACTAGTTGGAGGATTAAAACTTTCAACAATCAAATTGTGGGTATTACTATAGAAACTACCTAGCTGATGAAAAGAAAGTCAAAAGGAATCATAAGATTGAAAATAAAAACTTAAACTAAAAATTGGAAATGAAACACAATCCACAAAACCTAACAAGTACCTTTTTGGGGTGCAAGTCAAACAATCTCAACTTAAGTTGAGACTGGATAAAACACAAGCTTTTATTCTAGCTTGGATTTGAGGTAGCTTAAAGGGGGAAGAAATATTAGCCAAAATTGTTTGGGTGGCTTAAACTGATCAGAAATCAATGAACACATGGTTGGTAAAAAGTTAAGCTTAAAAGGTTAAGCTGCTGGTAAAAGGGAAGAAGGAAGCCACAAATTGCTTGGCAAACTCTTATTTAGAGCAAGAGAGCAAGCCAGAAGGCAGAAAAACAAGATCCGAGACTGCTGGCGTAAGCCAAGGCAAAAGTGAACAAAAGTGGAGCAAAAAGCAAAAGGTAATTGATTTCAGACTTTGATAAACTAACTGAGTGTATAGGTACGTGGTTTGAGAAAAGTCACAGGTGAAAAGGTAAGCTTCAAACGTTGAAACTAACCGTTAAAGATAGATGAAGTTGGCTGGTCAAGAGAGGGGAAGGGAGGAATATGTTTGATATAAAATTGATGTGAATAGTAACCAAGGCAGGGAATAAAATAGCATTAATGTCCTTAAAGAAATACTAGCAGCAATTTAACAAAAGGATAATCCTGACACCTTGGAGGACCTGGTACTGTACACCATTGCCAGATATCCCAATAAACTGATGTCCTACCCTTTCTGTTTTTGCAGTTACACAGGCTCAGCACTCCTGGATTCGGGCGCGGATCAAACCCTAGTCAACAGTAGCTTTGTGGACAAGTTCAAGCTGGCCACTAATCCTTCACAGATTAAAAACGTGGTCCTGGCTGATGAACACCACATTGCCGTGACAAGGGAAACCACCCCCTTCTCTGTCATGATTGAGAACTTACACTCCACCATCCAAGGTCCTGTCATCAACTTCCCAAAGTTTGGCATTGTACTGGGGCTAGACTGGTTATTAAATAATAATCCTCATGTAGACTGGGCCACCTCAGTGTTGACCATCAAGCGTGAAGGCGTCAACCACCAGATCTACCCTGACTCTGTGGACCAACTTTTACGCAACCACATCTTTGTACGCATCACAGAGACCCTGGAAAAAAAGAAAACCTGAAGGCAGTCGACTGGCACTCCTGCCAGTATGAGATCATACACTTCAAAGATCACCAGGATACCTCCACACCTCAGGACTGAAAAATTGTGGCCCGCCATCCAGAAATCTTCAAAGAAGCGCTACCCAGGTTGCTCTCTGAGAAACACATCCAACACTCCATCCAACTCAAGGGGGCTGTACCCAAGGCGCGCCCTATCTACAGGTTGACCCCAAACAAAGACAACACCCTATGTGCCTACCTCAAGAAAGCATTGGAGAAAGGACTTACCCGCCCCTTGCAGTCTCCCTTTGGGGCTGCCATATTCTTTGTGGCCAAGAAGGGTAGTACCCTACGTCTGGTCACAGACTACCAAGCCCTAAATAAAGTTATCATCAAGAATTGTTATCCACTAGCACTAATTGACAATCTCATCAATGCCTTGGGAGGGGCCACAGTCTTCTCCAAGATTAATCTGACTGCAGGCTACAACCATATTTGCATCAAGGAGGAAGACATCCCTAAAACAGCCTTCCGCACTAAATATGGCTCATATGAATGTGTGGTGCTCAACTTTGGCATGACCAATGCCCTGTCCAAATTTGTAACCTTTATGAACAAAGTATTTGCGCCACACATAAGCAAGCATGCCCTAGTCTACCTAGACAACATCATTGTCTACAGCCCCTCAGCGGAACAGCACCACAAAGACCTTGAGGCCGTCTTTGCTACCTTGGCACAACACAAACTGTTGGCCAAACCCTCCAAGTGCCAGTTCTTCTGCAAGCAATTACCCTTCCTGGGACACATTGTCTCAAAGGACGGCATCAAACCCAACAGCCAAAAGATACAGACCATCTGCAAGATGCCGCCACCCAAGGGTAAGTCGGAACTCCGCACCTTCTTGGGGATGGTGACCTATGTACGCTGCTTCATCCTGACTGTGGAGTCTTGACTGCTCCCTTATCTGCCATAACAGGCGCCAAATCCAAGTTCATGTGGACCCCCCAATGTGACCTCTGTTTTAGACGCCTCAAAGAGAAGCTCACAACAGCTCCCATCCTGCAATACCCCAAACGTGACAGGGAATACCAAATAAAAACTGGCCCCTCAGATGCATCCATTGGGAGAGTACTATGAATCAAAAATAATGATGGTGATTTCCTGCCCGTAGCTTATGAATCCCAAAAGTTGACAGATGGCAAGTGTTGATACCCTATCCACAACAAGAAACTGTTGGCTATTGTACACTTTCTAGTCAAATGGCGCTGTTACCTAGAAAACCAGGAAGAATTCACAGCATTAACCAACCACAAGTTGCTCATATACTTCAAAGCCCAAGAAAATCTATCTCGCTGCCAAGCCCACTGGATGGAGCTCTTGGAGAGATTCAATATGCTCATACAGTACAAACCTGGTCCAGAACTTACCATGGCAGACGTCCTCTTGCGCCTGTATGTCTGTGCCACTAGAGGGAAAAATGGGCTCAACCCAGACTGGCCTCTCTTGGTGCTACAAACAAAAGACAAGGGCTTCCCTCCTGGTACAACCAACATAACAAAGGAAACAGTCATCAAAAACAAACCCTATTTTCTGACGTATATGGGACCCTGCACAGAAAAATGTCTGACAGTACTAAATCCCTTACATTCCCATACACCAGCAAGTAGACACCATCCTACAATATCACAGAGACCTCAGATACACCAAGAGTCAAAAAATATATGAGTTAATTAAGCACAAGGTCTGGTGGCCAGCCCTATATTGTGATGTTCAGGAAGTCCTAGACCAATGTGAGGTATGGGAGAAATTTGCCAAAAGCAAACCCCCTCCAAAGTCAGTACTACCCATCTGCACAAAACTATCCTTCAAGGTGTGGGCCCTCTACGTTGTTGGCCCCATGCCAGGGAAACACAACAATAAGAAATACATCATCACCACCATCAACTTTTCCACAAGATGGCCAGTAGCCCAAGCAGTAAAGGCGCACACTGGCAACAACGTATGGCAATTTATTGGTAAAGAGATAATCAGCAAGTTTGGAAAGCCAGAACTCCTGATAATCAATGGAGAGAAATAATTGACCTCTGAAGACACCAACATATACCTTGCTAAAAATGGGGTCAAACATATCATGACAACACCATATCACCCACAGGTCAATGGACGTGTAGAGCGGCTAAATGGCAGCCTTGTGCAAGCCTTGGCCAAACTCATTGCCGGGAGACCTGAAGACTGGTATAAGCAGCTATTGACTGCACTACTTGTGTGCCAAACCCAAGTGAACAGATCCACCGGGAAAAACCCCTTTGAGTTGGTATACAGCACATAGCCAAATATCATTCAAGCATTGACAGGACCCAAACAGGAAATTTCAAGTTAAGTCCCCCTTGTTCAGACCCTCAAGTTATAGAGGCCAACAGTAAGCAGACAGAAAAGGAAAATAAATGTCTGCAAAAAATCTTTGTCCCCATCCGTGATAGACATGAAGTTGGGGACAAAGTTTGGGTCATGAACGTTGATAAAAGCAAACTACAACCCAAGAAAGTAGGGCCAACAATCATTCTAAAGGTAAACAACAATAACACTTACCTTGTGCAAGGGCTTGTGAAATGCAAGCAAGACAAGACGTTACACCACAACCGCCTACAACCTTGTAAAGCAAGACAGAAGCAACAAGAAACTGCCCTTCCTGCCACAGAACAACAACTAGTCCAGTACGGCGCCCAGGCTCCTGAAAACCTCCCTGACAACCTGCCTCCAGAGGAGGCCAACCTTCAACTGGGGGGAGGTGTTGAAACTGCAGGCTTGACCCGCCAGCAAGGTTCCAACCAAGCAGGTTTATGACCCGCAATCCGATTACCCGGTCACTTGAAGCCAGACTAGGAAGTCGACTCAGATTACCAAATCCAACAACATGAACAGATGATGATCCCCTACAGTGGATACCTTGTTTTAGCGCTTGACTCATTACCAGGATCAAGCTACCCCCTTCTTCCATCCAACTGTGTGATCAACAATCATGTTCCTGTTATTCATTGATTCATCATGACTATATAATCACTATCTCACAATGAAGATTATTATCTAGCTTCTAAATATTTTCCCCTTTTAACTCTGCTAAAACAGCACAGTTACAACACTGCCAACACAATCTTTTGCCCAGAAATATCATCCGCCTTGTTTCCCTGTCATTCTAACAAAATTTAATAAAAACAACCCAAGCTTCTGACTAAAAAACCATCTCCAATCAATCCCTAGCTTTGATAGCTACTAATCACATAAATCAGTACACTAGTTTCCCAACCTGTTAAGATAAACACAAATGCTATCCTGTCTAGAACCCATAAGTCCAGCCATACAGCAAACTCCAACTATTTAGATACTATCCTGCTTGGCTCCTGGGGACAACATCCAGGAGGACAGGGTAAGAAATTTTTATCACCAAAGGGTTGAGGTTCAGAGCTAGCCTTGGGTCAGCCTTCATGGCAGAATTAAGGGCACATACCTTGATATCCTGGAATACAAGACAAGGGATTCCTTTGGCAAAGAGGAAAGGGGAAAGCTTGAAGGACATTAAAGCCAACCCAAACCTGGATAATCTTGGCTTTATTAGGAGAAAAAGTTCTACTTAAATAGTAGACAAGGGTCAATGATCACCCATTAGGTAGACAGAGTGGCAGAAGGGTCAGGTTGGGTTGAACTCATACCAGGATCAGTTCCAGGCTGGTATGGCAATCCAGAATGGGTGGAAATTTGTGCCAACCTATTTATGAGAGGAATGTGGAGGGAACTTGGGCAAAAGGACAGCCGGAGGACAGCAGCTTCACAGCATGCTTAACGCCCTTCTTGAAGGTGACTTCACAAGGTCTAACCCAGAGAGAGTCAAGCCTATGGGCTTGGCCTCCAGTACAATTCTGATAATAGAGGACTAGGTCACCGGCTTGGTATTCAGGGAGGGGGGCTCTGGAAGCATTGGAAGGCAAGAGCTCTAAAGCCTTAACTTTATAAGCAGTTGAATATACCGTAGCCTAAATGTCAATGATACAGTTATTCTAGTCTTTGACATGGGGTTCAGGATTGGTAGAGGCGTCAACTTTAATCAAAGGGGGACCCAAGATTTAGGGAGCTGTGACTTTGCGTCCATACAGCATGATGAAGGGGGGTCAGCCAGTCACGTGGTGTCCCCTGAGTGGATAAGCAAAGAGGGAAGCAGGGAGGAACATATCTTAATTGACGGCATCTGATTGAGTGAGTCCCTTTATAATTGACACTGGGGGAAAATTTTCGCCCTCAGCAGTCCCATTGGCCAACGGATTATACGGCCTAGAGAAGAATTGGCCAGGGCCCATTGCCTCCTCAATAGCCGTGATGGGCCTGGAGTTAAAGTTGGTCTGGTTGTTGGAGAGAAGCTTTCAGGAACACCTGTGCCAATAAAAGATATCTTGTAGCAAGAAATTTGCAGCAGCCTTGGCAGTTATATCCTTTGTAGCTCTGGCTCCAACCCATTTGCTAAAATGGTCTACAGCTACCAGGATGAACCAAAATACAGACCTAGAACAAGGGAGAGGCCCAATAGCATCAATACTCACAGTGTGGAAGGCATGCTTAGGTGGGATGGGCTTGAACCAATGGTGTGATGGTCAAGGTGGTTGGAGCTGACAATAATGATGGGATGTGGGGACATAAGGGATTAAGATCCGCATGTTTTCCCAATAGAAGCTGTTGCCCCACCAGGCATGAGTTTTTGCTATACTCCCATGTCCAGTATCAATGTGGGCTTGGAGGATAATGGCTATCCTCATACTAGGGCAAACATAGGGCAGATATGTGTAGTTGACCTTCTTGAAGAGTTGCCCATCTCAAATCACAGTATTCTTTGATAAGGCTTTTAGAGCCAGCCAGATTTCTTCTGGCTCAGTGGTCCAGGAGTCAGGATACCCTATTAACTTGTATAGGTGATCAGTGTCTGCATGGTGGATGTCTATTATGGTATCCTAGACATACCATCAGTGTTCTGATGTTGCAAACCAGGACAATGCACCACAGTGAAATTGTATCCTGGCAAGCGCAGAGCCCAACATGCTAATCAACCTTCAGGCTCTTTTAGCTGTTGTGGCCACTTGAGGGATGGATGATCTGTGACCACAGTAAAGCAAGTCCCGTAAATGTAGTGCCATAACTGTTTCACCGCATGTAAAGCTGCCAGACATTCCTTTTTGGCAATGCTATAATTCTTCTCATGCTTGTTGAGGGCCCACAAAGAATAGGCCATAGGTTGATCTAAACCCTCTTTGTTGAGCTGGGCTAAGATGGCCCCCACAGCCACTCCACTGGCGTCAGTGTACAAGATAAACTCCTGATTGTAATCAGGATACATTAGGATTGGTGCCTCTTTGAGTTTTTGTTTAAGGGTCTCAAAGGCTTGCTGCTGACTGGCGGTCCATTCAAAAGGAACATTACGTAATAGCTGGACTAGAGGTTCACTAGTATCAGTGAAGTCAGGGATAAACTGTCTGTAGTAGCCCATCATCCCCAGGAAGACTTGTACTTCTCACAAGTTGGTGGGCAGAAGCATTTTGTCAATTGCTTTAACCTTCTTAGTCATTGGGCAAATCCCTGTCTGGGTTACTTTGTGGCCCAAAAACTCAAGACATTCTTTGAAGAAGGCGCACTTGGAAGGCTTCAGTTTGAGGCCAGCTTCTCAAATCTTTATGAACACCTCTTTGAGATGAGCCAGGTGATTGGTGAAGGTAGCGCTGAAAACCGTTATATCATCCAAGTATACTAGGACGCACAACAATTTCAAGTCACAAAGGATGGAGTCCATGGCCCTTTGGAAGGTGGCCAGGGTGTTGCAAAGTCCCTGTGGCATGCAAGTAGGCTCAAAAAGCCCTTCAGAAGTAATGAGTGCGGCTTTCTGACAATCCTCGGGGGATAGGTCAACTTGCCAGTATACAGACGCCAGATCCATGGCGGAGAAGAACTTAGAGCCTCCAAGTTGCTGGAGAGCATCATCAATACGCAGCAAGGGGTACAAGTCCTTCTTGGTCAAAGAGTTCAATCAGCAATAGTTCATCACAATATGATGACCCCCATCCTTCTTCTTTAAGATGAGTAGTGGGGAAGCCCAAGGACTTTGGGAAGGCGCCAGAAGCCCAGCATCTAGCAGTTGTTTGAGCTCTTTAAATACTTGGGCATCTTCCACACAGCTGCAGCAATATGGTTTAGCACAGAAGGGGGGAGCGTTGCCAGTGTCTATATGATAGATAACACCTTTGGCTAACCCATAATTGGTATTGTCTTTAGCAAAGATATTGGAAAATTGGTCTAGTAAATCTAACACCTCTTTCTGTTGAACTGGGGATAGTTGTGGGAAGTCTTGTGCAATGAACAAAGATAAGACTTGCGCTCATCCTCTGGTAGGTTAAAATCTTGAAACGTACCAAAGGAATGAAGAGACAGGACGTCAGGGGCGCCCAACAACTTGCCATATCCAACAACCTGTCCCCTAGATACGGTCATTGGGATTGCAGTCAGGTTTACTACCAACAACTGAACAGGGTCTTTATGAGAGACATCTAGGATTCCAGGACAGAGGTAAGGTTTGTTGCATCCTAAGGAGGGGGGAGAGTAAAACTCTAAGAAGATGCGTTCAGGTAGTTCATAAGATATCTGGGAGTCCAGGATGGCCTGAGAGCCAGGAGGGAGGGTGACAGCAGACTTTGCTAGTAGGGGGATCCCTTCAGACGCAGGACAAGCCATGGGTGGACACTTAATGTTTGAAGAGTGGGTGTGATACTTGAGGTTGAAAATCCCAGTGGGATATTCCAAGGCACAAGTCTTGAGGCGTTTCCCCAGAACTTTAACTGGCTCTTTGAAGATTAAGGGGACTTTGTATCCCATAATAGAGAGGTATCCATCTTTCAAGTTGATTATCCCATTATATTCCCTAAGGAACTGGGTGCCAACTAGGAGACTGTACTCTCATTCTCCAAGACAACTGCTGGCGCGGATAGGAGAAGCTTGCCAAACCGCATGGGAAGAGCAGAGTAAGCCCCTATGGTGTGGGTCATAGACAGTCCAGATGTGCCATACAACTGGTGATAATTAAGGTCAGGGGCAAGTTTGAGTTTCTTCACAAGCTTGGAGGATACAATGTTGACTGGTGAGCCAGTGTCTATAACAGCCTTAATCTTCACTTTTTGAATGGATATCTTTACTCGAGTGGTAGTGCAACCAAAGGGGGGAAGGACAGCCAGGATATCTTGAGCCTCTGCTAGTTCCTTATTCCACTTCTCAATCATACATCTTAATCATGGGAACTCCTTATAAACAAAATGGAGGGGGAGCAAAACAGATACATTCTTGAAGACAGCATCAGCAACCTCAGCAGCTTCTTCTGACAACTCCACTAGCACAGGGGACCTCTTGGCCTGATTGAGGTAAGGGCGCAAGACAATCTCTTTGGCCTCAGGCAAAGGCTTAGCAGTAGTTGTAGTTGTTCCTGAGCGTAACTTATAGGGAACTATAATGGTTTTGGGAACAAACAGAATGGAGTACCCATATGCATCAGTGTCATCAATATCAGAATCATCCAGGTCAGAGTCATCAGAGATATTTTGAAACAAGAGGAGGATAGGAGGAGCCTCATTATCAGCAGGCTTGGATTCAGCCATAGAGGGAGGGATTGGAAGAGACTGGGAAGAATTGTCAACCAAGAGCGTCTCTGCCTCTAGGTTGACTGTTCTTTTCCTGCCTGTTCCTTTGGATCAGCTCCTTCAACACGCGGATTGGTGCAGACTCAAGAATGATGACCTATCTGACCACAGTTGTGGCAATCTTGGCGTCAAGGAGGATTCTGTGAATTCATAGTAAGAATGCAAGGACCACGGGAAGATGAACCAGAGTTAGAAGCAGCTCAACTTTCCCTAACAACGGCACCAGAGTGGGTAAGATGCATATCTTGCAACAACGTCTTTATGCTCTTCATAGAAGAGAGCATAGCCTTATGGGCTTTGAAGTGAAGGCACAGAAGTTGGTTAACCTTGAGGGCTTGAGTGCAAGCCATGTAGGCTTCATGGGCTGTCAACTGTCTGCTTGTAATCAGTTGCTGTCCTTCCATGTAGAATCTGTCTGCAAAATTGGCTAGTGTCTCTTTAGGCTTAAAAGCAATATGCATGAAGGCATCCTTCTTTACTTCCAGGCTAAGGTCACCACCAAACTCATCAATCAGAAGCTGCTTCATATCTTCCCATGTCTCAATGGAGGGTAGTTCTGGCACAACTACCTCTTGGCAGGTTGGGTGTAGACAGGTCAGAATGTGTTTCTTTTTGACATCATCTGATGCTCTTTGCATGGCAGTTTCATAGATAGTTAAGAAAGCTGCAATGGTCGAGGTTCTGGGGTCAAAGACTTGCTTAAAGGTAGGCTTAAAATGTGCCTTGGGAGTTGGACCACCATTGTTGCTATCAAGTATGTTGATACGTGGGGAAAACTCTGCCTCAGATTCCGAGGGGGGTTGTCTAGCCCATAGCTAGTGAACACTTTCTTCAAGGGTGTTAATAGTCTCAACAGCACGGGCCCCAGTATTGACAGCTTGAGTGGTCTGTTGTGCAGTAGTATCTAAGTGTTGACCTTGGGTGGTCACTATTGTGGAGAGTTCAGCCAGACATGAAGTAAGGGATGACCCCACTGAGAGGCAAGGGGTGAACCTATCATTTACAGATTTGATTACTTCATTCATTTCTTGTACATCTCTATCCAGCTCAGTGTGGTCCTGCTTCAATTGATCCACCTCGTTAGCTAGGGCAATTAATTCTCTGGCACATTGGATTTGAGGTGCTCCAGATAAACCAGGGCAGCAGCCATCTTCATCAACAACCCCAACTGGAATAGCAGCAGTTGCCATTATTTCACGTAGGGCGGCAAGTTCTTGCTGTAGCTTTGCAACTTGGTTAGTCAGTTCAAGAATCTGAGGGTCAGGTTGAGGCGCCTCAGCAGGACGGCCCTGACTGCAAGTAGTCAAACGTAGTTCTCAAATGGCGTCCCATATTCTCTGCTCCCTATCCACCAAGTCATCAGAAGGGGGAGAGGGCGGAACATCTGGCTTGGGCGTAGATAGCTCATTTACTTGACTCTGTAGTTTGGCTATGGCAGCAGCAGTGGCCGCTCTTTCTTTCTCAAATGCGGTACTGAGTTCATTAAGGCGCCTAGCAGCAAAGTCCGCTACCTGCTGTAGCTGCTCAAAGGAATATGTACTGAAGGCATTGAGCTGTTGCACAAGTCGCTCAAAGTCAGTGAGATAAGTGTTTAAGGTGGAATCCACCTGAGTTTGCCAGGGTTGTTCTAGCTGGTGAAACTTGTGTAGATGTTCTCTCACGTATTTGGGATAGACTGGCGCATTTGTTTGATAGAATTAACCAAACGGGCCTGGGAGGTGACAGAGTCGCGTTGATTGTCAGATACCAATGAAAACAGGGAATGAATCCACTGTTGATAGTGTTGTAACTGTGCTGTTTTAGCAGAGTTACACGGGGAAAAATATTTAGAAGATAGATAATAATCTTTATTGTGAGATAGTGATTATATAGCTATTGTGAATCAATGGATAGCAGGAACATGATTGGTGATCACACAGTTGGATGGCAGAAGGGGGTGGCTTGATCCTTCTAATGAGTCAAGCGCCAAATCAAGGTATCCACCGTAAAGGATCATTATCTGTTCATGTTGATGGATTTGGTAATCCAAGTCGACTTCCTAGTCTGGCTTCAACTGACCAGGTAATCAGATTGCGGGTCATAAACCTGCTTGGTTGGAACCTTGCTGGCGGGTCAAGCCTGCAGTTTCAACACCTCCCCCCAGCTGAAGGTTGGCCTCCTCTGGAGGCAGGTTGTCAGGGAGGTTGTCAGGAGCCCGGGCGCCATACTGAACCAGTTGTTGTTTGGTGGCGGGCAGGGCAGTTTCACATTGTTTCTGTCTTGCTTTGCAGGGTTGTAGGCGGTCGTGGTGTAAGGTCTTGTCTTGCTTGTGTTTCCCGAGTCCTTGCACAAGGTAAGTGTTATTGTTGTTTACCTTTAGAATGATTGCTGGTCCTACTTTTTCAGGTTGTAGTTTGCTTTTGTCGACATTCATGACCCAGACTTTGTCCCCAACTTCATGTCTATCACGGATGGGGACAAAGATTTTTTGCAGACGTTTGTTTTCCTTTTCTGTCTGCTTACTGTTGGCCTCTATAACTTGAGGGTCTGAACAAGGGGGACTTAACTTGAAATTTCCTGTTTGGGTCCTGTCAATGCTTGAATGATATTTGGCTATGTGCCATATACCAGTTCAAATGGGCTTCTTCCAGTGGATCTGTTCACTTGGTTTTGGCACACAAGTAGTGCATTCAATAGCTGCTTATACCAGTCTTAAGGTCTCCCGGCGGTGAGTTTGGCTAGGGCTTGCACACGGCTACCATTAAGCCGCTCCACGCGTCCATTGGCCTGTGGGTGGTATGGTGTTGTGACGGTGTGTTTGACCCCATTTTTGGCGAGGTACATGTTGGTGTTTTTGGAGATCAATTCTTTGCCCTCATTGGTTATCAGGAGTTCTGGCTTTCCAAACCTGCTGATTATTTCCTTGCCAATGAATTGTCGGACGTTGTTGCCGGTGTGCGTTTTCACCACTTGGGCTACTGGCCACCTTGTCGCAAAATTGATGGTTGTGATGATGTATTTTTTGTTGTTGTGCTTTCCTGGCATGGGGCCCACGATTTCAAGAGCCCATACTTTGAACAGTAGTTGGGTTTGAATGGGGAGTACAGACTTAGGCGGAGTTTTGCTTTTGGCAAACTTTTTGCAGACCTCGCACTGTTCTAACACTTCTTGGACATTGCGGTATAGGGTTGGCCACCAGGCTTTATGTTTTAGGAATTTGTATAGTTTTTGGCTCTTAGTATGTCTGAGATCTCTGTGGTAGCAAAGAATGGTATCAACTCATTGATGTGTGGGAATGTAGGGAATGGTTGTACCATCTGACATTTTTCTGTAAAGAGTCCCGTATACGTCAGCAAAGAGGTGCTCATTCTTGATGACCGTTTCTCTGGTGATAATGGTTGTGCCTGCGGGGAACCCTTTGTCTTTTGTACAGAGCACTAGGAGAGGCCAGTCTGGGTCAAGCCCATTCTCTCCCCTAGAAGCGCAGACATACAGGCGGGACAGGGCATCTGCCATGGCAAGTTTGGCCCCAGGCTTATATTGGATGAGCATGTTAAACCTTTCTAAGATTTCCATCCATCGCGCTTGGCGGCGTGACAGGTTTGCTTGTTTCTTGAAATAGATGAGCAATTTATGGTTGGTTAGTGCTGTGATTTCTTCCTGCCGTTCCAGGTAACAGCGCCATTTGACTAGGCAGTGTACGATGGCCAACAGTTCTTTGTTGTGGATTGGGTATTGACACTTGCCATCTGTCAATTTGCGCAACTTGTAGGCTACAGGCAGGAAATCACCATCACTATTCTTGATTTGTAGTACTCCCCCAATGGATGCATCTGAAGCATTGGTTTCCATCTGGTATTCTCCGTCTTGTTTGGGGTATTGTAAGATGGGTGCTGTCATGAGCTTTTCCTTGAGACGTCTGAAGCAGAGGTTGCGTTGGGGGGTCCATACAAACTTGGCCTTAACGCCTGTTATGGCAGACAAGGGGGCGGTCAGGACGCCGCAGTTGGGTATGAAGCTTCATACATAGGCCACCATTCCCAAGAAAGTGTGGAGTTCTGATTTGTCCTTGGGAGGTGGCATTTTTCAGATGGCTTTTATCTTCTGACTGTTGGGTTTAATGCCGTCTTTTGAGACTATGTGTCCCAAGAAGGGTAGTTGCTCTTGAAAGAACTGGCATTTGGAGGGCTTGGTCAAAAGTTTATGTTGTGCCAGGGTCGCAAAGACTTCCTCCAGATCTTTGTGATGCTGTTCCACCGAGGGGCTGTAGACAATAATATTGTCCAGGTACACGAGGGTGTGTCTGCCTATGTGTGGCGCAAATACTCTGTTCATGAAGGTTACAAAGGTGGATGGGGCATTGGGCATGCCAAAATTGAGTACCACACATTTGTAGGAACTGTACTTAGTGCGGAAGGCTGTTTTGGGGATGTCTTTCTCCTTGATGCAAATCTGGTTGTAACCTGCGGTTAGATTGATCTTGGAGAAGATGGAGGCTCCTCCCAAGGCGTCAAAGAGATTGTCAATTAGTGTTAATGGGTAACAATTCTTAATAGTGACTTTGTTCAAGGCGCGGTAGTCTGTGACCAGGCATAAAGTACCGTCTTTTTTAGACACAAAGAATACAGCGGCCCCAAAGGGAGACTGTGAGGGGCGGATGAGTCCTTTTTCCAATGCCTCCTTGAGATAGGCGTGCAGGGTGTTGTCCTTGTTTGGGGTCAGCCTGTAAATGGGGTGTGCCTTGGGTAAAGCCCCCTTGAGTTGGATAGAGTGTTGGATGTGTTTCTCAGGGGATAGCCCAGGTAATGCCTCCTTGAAGATTTCTGGGTGTCGGGCTGCAATATTGCAATCTTGCGGTGTGGAGGTATCCTGGTGATCCTTGAAGTGTATGATTTTGTACTGGCAGGAGTCCCAGTCAATTGCTTTCAGGTTCTCCTTCTTGTCCAAGGTCTCCGTGATGCGTACAAAGACGTGGTCTTGTAGGAGTTGGTCTACAGAGTCTGGGTAGATTTGGTGGTTGACACCTTCACGCTTGATGGTCAGCACTGAGGTTGCCCAGTCCAGGTGAGGGTTGTTTCTCCGTAACCAGTCTAGTCCCAGTACAATGTCAAACTTAGGGAAGTCAATGACAGGACCTTGGATGGTGGAGTGGAGGTTCTTGAGAATGACAGAGAAGGGAGCAGTTTCTTTTGTCACGGCAATGTGATGTTCATCAGCCAGGACCACGTTTTTAATCCGCGAAGGATTAGTGGCCAGCTTGAATTTATCCACAAAGCTGCTGTTGACTAAGGTTCAATCTGTGCCCGAGTCCAAGAGTGCTGATCCTGTGTAACTGCAAAAGCAGAAAGGGTAAGACATCAATTTATTGGGATGTCTGGCAATGGTGCATAGTACCGGGTCTTCCAAGGGTACTTGGATCATTGGGCATTGGTCCACGTCCTCAGGTTGATATTCATTGTTGGGCAAGTCAGGAGTTGCGTGGGGAGAGCTTGGCTCACTTAGTGCTCTCCCCGGGCTTTTCCCTCATCTTGGTTGCCTTGGGTGGCGGTGACACAGAAATGGGTACAATTTGATTGGCTGTTATTCCCATTCCCATTTCCATTTGAGTTCGTGGGCTTGTGGTTATTGTTGTTACTGTTGCCTCCAGGAGGTGGTCGAGAGGAGCGCCTACTTGAATGTGAGTCCTTGGGTCTTTCTCGTTTCCCAGTCTGTGCCTTGTGTAGAGCGTTGGACGTTTGTTCCAATTTTTCCGCTTCACAGTACAGGCTTTGCAGGTTGGTAACCTGGTCCAGGTTCACATGTCTCATTACGTGCAACTTGAGAGCATTGTAGTACATGAGGTGTGTGGCTGGGGTATCAAAGGCCATATTGGATGGGGCACAGAGACGGAGTTCCTTGTAGGCGTGGGTAAGTTCCTTCACGGTGCCTGTCTGGGTTAGGTTCTTTACTTGGTGTATGATCATGAGTGCTGTATCCTTAAGCACAAATCTCGCCAAGAAGTCCTGTTTAAAGGTGTCCCAGTTCTTGTCAGTGTGCTCTTTGTGCCACTTGTCGCACCAGGTGCCAGCATTGTGGGTCAGACAAATGGAAATCTCTGCGATCCAAATTGCTGTGGGCATTCCATCTGAGCCAGCTTGCTTTGGGCGGACTGGATCCATGCAGCAGCATTGTCGTCATTGGCCCCTGCAAAGGGCTCCAAGGCGGCGCTGCAAAGTCTTTGTGCAACATAGGCGGGCATGGTGGTTTTGTCCGCTGGTTGTGGCACTGAGGAGGGCGCCTGAAAGAACCCTTGGGCAGACAGGGCGTTGAAGGCGGGTAGCGGAATCACCGTGTTTTGGTAGAGGACAAAACCATCAGGTATCTTGGTACCGGGAGCATACGGCGTCCAGCCGGGCAGGAGGCCAGACATAATTCTGTTGAGGATTTGTTGGCCGCGGCGTGTGCGGGCAACAGGCGGAATTTTCAAGATAAGGTAGGATGGAGAACCTACTTCTGCTACCAATGTCATAACTGTGTTGTTTTAGCAAAGTTACAAGGGGAAAAATATTTGGAAACTAGATAATAATCTTTATTGTGAGATAGTGATTATATAGCTATTGTAAATCAATGGATAGCAGGAACATGATTGATGATCACACAGTTGGATGGCAGAAGGGGGTGGCTTGATCCTGCTAATGAGTCAAGCGTCAAATTGAGGTATCCACCATGAAGGATCATTGTCTGTTCATGTTGATAGATTTGGTAATCCAAGTTGACTTCCTAGTCTGGCTTCAACTGACCAGGTAATCAGATTGCGGGTCACAAACCCGCTTGGTTGGAACCTTGCTGGCGAGTCAAGCCTGCAGTTTCAACAATAGGCAGCAAACTGGTCCCAGTGATGAGTAACCACAGCTTGCAGAGACGAGATTTCTTGGACGTGGAGCCCCAACACCATTTGATGGTGGGCCAAGGCAGACTGCACAAAGGATGATAGTAAGTGCTCAGCGGAGCCAGTCACTGAGAGGAGATGTTATGGAAATTGAGGAGCCACAATTAATTTGTAGTATTCAGCCCAACTGAACTGCAACTGAAGGCAAGGGATGGCTCCTTCACAGGCTATCCCAAGGGCTACTGTCATGACTTGTTCTAAGTCAGGGGTACCCATGGGGTAAGCAACTAGGTGGGGACCATTTCCAAGGTTCAATATTGTGGGGGTAATAGGTTGGTCGGCAATGTTCTCTTCAATAGGAGGACTGGTAATTTCAGGTGAAGTCAACTCTTGTATAGGCGGAGGCAAAGGACCTGAAAACGTGGATGCAAAGGGGACAACCAAGGGGCTTACAGCCCCTGTAGTGAGCACCATTTTTGTCGTGTTCTGAGGCACAGCACAGACACACAACAGGAAATCCTAACCTTAGGATTGGATTTGTACTAAGTCTTGGTTAGATGACAGGGAAGGCAAATGTGTTTACCTTGCGGCCCTGGAAGAATAATCTCTACTAGTTGTGGCTAGAGAGAGGCGTGGAAGTACAGAAGACTTAAAGACAAAAATGTGAATAGAACTTAATTTTATTGGTGAATAAGGAAATGTAATATATAGTGGTTGAGAATACCACAAAACACTACCAGGACGGTAGGATCACTTGCCATCAGCATCAGTGGGGGGAGTGAGTTGCGCAGGGATCAGGAAACCAAACAATTGTATTTCCTGAATTGGTCATCAACTCATTTTGAGTAGCAAAAGCAAAAGCAAGAGATTCGTCCTCAAAATGGCCCACCAAAGGCGAAATTGAAATACTGTGAATAGCTGCATTCACAACAACAATAGAAGGGAGCTCAGGGACCACAACTTCCTGGCAAGTGGGATGGAGGCAGGTAAGGATGTGTTCCTTCTTGAGTTTGTCGGTAGCCCTACACATTGCAGTTTTGTAAATGGTCAGAAAAGCAGCAATGATAGAGGTTTTGGGATCAAATATCTGTTTGAAGGTTGGCTTATAGTTTGGGTCAATAGAGGAGGACAAGGACTGGCTGTTTTCACCAGGGTTGAGGACATTAATATGAGGATTGCCCTCAAACTTGGATTCAGCAGCAGGTTGTCTAGCCCAGAGGAGTCAAAGGCTTTCCTCTAAAGTGTCCAAGGTAGAGCTGTTTTGCCCACTAATGTCTTGGGCAGTTGTGGCAGCAGTCCCAAATTCATCAATCTTGATTTGTTGTACTGCCAAGGTGCCAGCAATCCCATTGACACGGGTAGCCAGGGAGGTGGTCTGAGCAATCAAAGGGGCGACTTGTCCATTTAGAGTCTCTGTAAAGCGGGAGAGGTTTTGGGCCTCTCTTTCCAATGTGTCTTGCCTATCAGCTACATCATTTGTCACTTTGGCAAGTTGATCTAGAGCACGCACACAGTGGACCTGGGGTTGACCTTCTAGACTAGGGCAACAACCATGATTGTCATGAGCATGAGTATTAACGACTTCACCTTCCTCTTCATCTTCAGATTCAGATGACAAATCTTCAGAATTAGAGAGGCGCTGTCTTAAGTACTCGATTTCACCTCATAAGGTAGCCACCTGATCAGTGAGGGAGGCAATACAAGGGTCAGGCATAGGTTTGACTGGAGGGGGGTTCTGCACAGAAGCTTGGCATCAAGTGGTAGCCTTGAGCTCGGCAATGGCCTCTCATACTTTGGTTTCAAAATCAGATGGGGTCTCGACAGGAGGAGTGGGAGGAGTCACCTCAATAGAGGCTACCCTGTCATCCATATAAGTTTTGCACCTGGTATAGAGTGTCACCTAGTGCAGCCTTATCTAGACCATATTGATGCTGCAGGTGGCGGCCCCAAGTATTGGCATGAGCTCCTATCAATTCGAGTTGTGAGTTGACATGCTCTCTGAATTGATTGAGTTCACTAACCAGAGTTTCAAAGTCCTGCCAATGGTTTAGAAGAAAAGACTCAATTTGCTCACGCCAGGCTGCCTGATGTTCATCCAATTTGCATAGTCTATCCTTTATGTATCCAGGGAGCAAGGAACAAAGGGAGTTTAGGGAGGCGGTTAAATACTTCTGTGACGCCAACAAGTTGCGCTGGTTGTCAGAAATACAAGCAAAGAGACTGTGTGACCACTCTTGGTAGGCCATATTTTGAGCGTGGTTATTTGAGACGGCAGAGGCTACAGCATCTAACAGTTGATTTTGGGATCCCAAGGCGAGTTGATGGTGGACTAGGGCAGGTTGGATGAACTGGTTGACCAACACACCAATAGTATCCATGGATTCCATCAACGTGGGGGGAGACCAAAGTCCAAAAGGAAGGAGTACAGGTCTTTGGAGGCGTACCCAGGACGGAGGCCAGGGATAGAGTGCATGGCTACCATGCCAGAGTGAAGAAGGGAGCAGGCGGCAGAATGGGCTTGCTCATAGTTGAGAGAGAAAGCAGGAAGGGGGCCCACAAGGGCCCGGGAGACAGAACCAATACCATAGGATTTGCAGGAGCATCGGTGATGTCTTCTTCTAGAGGGGGACTAGAAACTTTAGGTTGATCTGGTACTTCAGAAACAAAGGGAGAGGGACCAGAGAATGTGTGTGGGAACAGGGTAACCGAGGGGCTTGCAGCCCCTGTAGTGAGCACCATTTTGTTGTGTTTGGCTCCAGGGGACAACATCCTGGAGGACACGGCGGGAAATCTTTATTACAAAAGATTTGAGGTTCAAAGCTAGCCTTGGGTTAGCCTTCAGGGCAAAATTAAGGGCACATGCCTTAATTTCCTGGAAAACGAGATGTAAAAGTCCTTTTGGCAGAAAGGACAGGAAAAGCTTGAAGATTATAAAAGCCAACACAAATGTGGATAAACTTGTCTTTATTAGGAGTAATGATTCTACTTTAAATAGTTGACAAGAGACGGTGATCACTCAATAGGAAGACAGAGTGGCTGAGGGGGTCACACTGGGATGAGGTCATACCAGGATCAATCACAGACAGGTACAATAATCTGGAATGGGTGGATATTGAACCAGACCCATTTGCGGAAGGCAAGGAATTTCCGAACTCGAAGGCGAAACCAGCCAAATCTTTGCAACTATCAATATTTGAAGGCCAAATCAAAATAGCATTAATTGCGTGATTTATGACAGCCGCCATTCACCATGTTTTGATTTTGCCTTTGATGGGTTATTTTGAGGATGAATCTCTCTCTTTCGCTTTTGCCTCCTGAAATGAGTCTGTATCCAAACTGGGAAATACAATTGTTCAGTTTCCTGATTCTGCGCAACTCACTCGCCCCACTCATGCTTGTGGCAAGTGATCCTATTGTCCTGGTATTGTTTTGTGATATCGTAAACCACTATATATTCCAATTCTTATTCACCAATAAAATTTAAGTTCTATTCACATTTTTGTCTTTGTGTCTCCCAGTACTTTGGCGCCTCTCTAGCCATGTCTAGTAAATATTATTCAATCAGGGCCACAAGGTAATTACATAGCCTTCCCTGCCATTCTAACTGAGACTTAGTACAAATCCAATTCTAAGGTTAGGATTTGCCGTTGTGTATCTGTGCCGCACCTCAGAACATGACAAATACCATAATCGTCCTGTCCTCCCTTCCTTGTAATCTTCCTTTGGATTCCCCCAGTGTAGGGAAATTTGAAATCACTAAAAAAGGTATTGGAAGGCCTTTTGCTTTCCAGAATTTGAGATATTTTTAATATATATTTATAATAAATTTTATTTTTTAAAAACTCTTAAATTTTGAATTCAAATTTTTAATTTTTAAATAATAGAAAGTAAAAAATATAATTTTTATTTTTAAATAAAAAATCCAAAAGAACACACCCACAGAAGGGTGTGGAAGGAAATGATTCCGAGAGAATCTTCTCAAAGAAGATTCTCTCGAAATCTGATGCAGCCCTAGTTGGTTGGCAGTAGGGCTGCTCTGGCTAGCTTCTGGCTCTGGGCGCTAAAGTCAAGACGGAGAATTCTTAACATTTGAATTTAGCAAAATTGCTTCTTTTGATCGAAGTAGCCCTGAGTAGGGATGCTTCGGCTTAGCCCCGGCTAGCTTCTGGCTCAAGGCCGCTACAGCCAGAACGAAAAATCATATATTAAAACATTATTAAATAAACCTTTGTTAGGAGTGACTTCGAGCCAGAAACTGGCCGAAGCAGCCCTGAGCCGTAAGGCAGCGGGAGCTGTGCCAAGCAGGTTAGTTGGCGGTTAATCGAAGGATGGTAGGAGCTCTCGAAATGCAGGAGTGAGTCAGTTTAGGAACGGCAGCAAGCCGGACAAAGCTGATGCAGGTTCTACACCCGTTCAACCTTGCTATCAAAAGCAAGCATAATTTCACCTCATGCCAGCTATCGCTTAAGCTCTTCTCGGGAAGTCGCTGGCCCTAAATTCTTGTACACCGAGGTTTAACATCTCTGCAGCCTATCATCAACCTCGGGTGTAGCGATCGCTATTGAGCGAGGAGGTTTGATTGGTCCGATCCGGTGACAATCGATCTTATTCGCCATGGCCTGAAGAGCTTGGCATGGGTGTCGGCATGAGGATTGGTTAATTATAAGTTTCAAAGCAGGGGCCGTTTTTGAAGCAATGGCGGGCTTATTCAAAAGCTCGGTTCTGAACATGGAGTAGCCATTTAATTCCGAATGGATTCATGACGGAGTTTATGGTTTAAAGTTCGGAACACGGTTCGACTATTCCAAAAATAGTCTAGATCAAGATTCATTTATTTGGTTTAGGTTAATTTAAATGGCTAACATGAAATACAGGGTTGATATAATTGGCAATAATTGGTACGCGAATGTGTTCTGGAGTGCTGAAGTGAGTGGGCGTGTGAGTTAAAGTTGGAATAAGTGTGGTGGAATATACCTGGGGTTGTAATGTGAAGTTTTGTTGCACTTCTAGTTGTGAAGAATATGTTCACATTTGCTTCACAGCTTGAATAGTTGACTGGTGATATAAAGTATCAGTTTGAAATGTACTTCTAATATGGAACCTTTACATAATTTCCTAAATAATATTTGATTGCGAGTAGTGTTTATGGGGTGGTTGATGTTTAATAAATTTAAATTATTGCTTTGCATATCGGATTGGTGAACTAATCAATAAGCAATATTGTATTTTGGCATAAGGATTTATTGGTGTAGAGTTTATTGAGATGTTTGTGTTGGAGTCAGATTAAAAGCAGAACTGGAAAGTAATAGAATAAACAATGTTCCATTACTCAGGCCAGTATTATGCAGGATGGGAACAGACCAATCAGATTCAACACTGGGTTTATTTGGTGGCATGGCTGCTTTAAAAGGAGAGACTTTCTCAAGTCCAGACTCAAGATGCTTAGCGCGATTCCCCACTTCAATAACAACCACTTGGCCCTCTACTCGCCAAAGCTCTCCAGATGCAGCCTAGAGTATTCCAAGCCCAATGACAAAGTTGAAACCAAACTTGTTGAAGCCAAACTTGTTGAAACAAAAGTTTCTGACTTATCAGCCAACCTGTACGTTGGAAGGTTCTGGACAGAATCCATCACAAACTGCCAGAGTATTTTCAATATGCCACCAATGCACGTCCCCCACGACCCGCTTGTCTCCTTTGTCGTCATGACAGTCCAGTACATCTGGCCCAACTTTAACTCGCAAATCCCGACCTTTGTTCACCACCTCATCACCACCTTCCGGTTCGATACATCGACCATCTACCTAGCCATCATCTACTGCTACCGCGCCAAGCATGCTGTCGATATTAGGCGCTACGCCGCAGCCCGCCAGGGGTGGCAGCACAAGGCGGACAACGCCTCCTGTGGCCGCCGTATGCTCCTTGGTGCCATCCTAAGCGCTTCTAAATTTCTTGCCGACAAGGGCACCAGCAACCACAAGTGGGCTCGTCTTGCTGGAGTCAGTGCCCACGAGATCACCCAAATCACCACCAGCTTCCTTAAGCTTATAGACTATCGCCTCCATGTTGAGATCAAGGAGTACGAGTACATCAAGCGAAACTTGATCTGTTTCCACTCCCCAGTGGAGCTGAGCCATTCCTTGAGCCTTTACAACGACTTTCTCTAATAGACGACTTCCCTTTTTGTTCCAAAAAAATGAAAATCTTATAACCTTCCCTGTTGATTTATTATCCCTTCAATAAACGATCTGCTTTCCAATCAAACTCCCTTCCCAGCCCACACCCTTCGATCCAGTTCCCTTAAATTCGGCATTTTAAACTCAACCCCACATCCTTTTAGAATTAATATGCCCCGCCACTTCCCAAGGGTACCAATAAAATCTTGAACCCATCTCTATAAATAGCCCCCAATCGACTTCAAATCGGATGGCGATTTCTAATTCGCCACAGAAACTGGACTCCTCTGTGCCTAGAGCTATAAGCTGTCCACGCCAGAGCATCTTTAGTTGTGCCAAAGCAGGGGTAAATTTCCACAGGACATAAAAAGTAAACCAAACTCACTACCTTGTTTCTATTTCATGAAGATCAGGGAACCTTCAACTCAGCCCTATCCACCTAGGGTCGGGTGGATCTGGTCAATTGGTAGCTTTATAATAAACCAGCCATCCCAAGCAAATCTGGTCCCAATTCCAGAAAACTTGGAGCTTGGCCAATCCTTTCTAAATCAGAGCCTTGAACATCCACTGGTGAAGGATTAGGGCTGTGGCAGATCTGAAACAATGGCTGCTTTGTAAGAAACCAGCCATCCATCTCAGATCTGGAACGGTAGCTGTACAGGTCCACTGGCAGATCTTTTTGGATCTTTTATTAAAAATAAAGTTGATGTTTTTTCCTTTGGATTTTAAGATATAAAAATATTGGTTAGAAATTTGACTCTTTAAATTTAAAACAAAATCTTATTGTTGCAACTGAGTTTCCAGACTTGCCTGCCAACATATCTTACGATACACAGGGGGCGCTCAATGAGTTGCCCCTTGACATATCTAACGGCATGGACCAATCTGATGACAATATCAAATTGCGGGCATTTCCTCCTAATTAGGAGTGCTACCAATTTGACCTGCTGATCCCCGCACGAGTTATTCCTCGGCTTCAAACCTTACATGGAACACCACACTATGCCACCCCCTTGTGGCCTTATGGCTTTCCTCATATAGTATATTAATCACAATATTCTACAATAAACAATAAATTATTCTATTCATTCTTGTCCTTTCTATTGGACTGTTGTCTTCCCCAATTCAAATACTGAACTCTCATTGGTTCAGGTGCAATAGTGATAAGAGCAGTAGGTTCACGACCTACCTAAAAGAAAAATTCCCCCTAAGAAAGGACAGAGTACGGGCCGTATGGCTACTCCCCATCAAGAGACCTTTCTGCCAATCCCTGAGGGGGACATCCCAGACAGGTACATCATTTACCAAGATCAGCTGATTCTTACAAGTGTGTATAATTGCCTCCGCCTTGGACAGCGTGACACCAGCGTCACCCCACCCCAGTCAGACCTTTTACAACACATGCTCAATCTCCATCTAGAATTCTTTGCGGGTGGGGTCAAAGGGGCCGACATCGTGAGATGGATCCACTCCACCAAAACCCACCTTTGTATCTGCCAAGTTCCTGAGCCCATGTGGGTTGCTACTGCGTCTGGACGCCTCACGGAGCCCGCCACTGTGTGGTTTACCAACTGGACCAGCCAAGTAATTGATGTCACCTGGGCATCATTCAGGGACACCACAAAGTCCCTGTGGTGATCCACATGTGTGTTGTTTTGCAGGCGAGAGTTGATTTGGCTTCAAATAAAGATGATATGCTGAAGAGTGACAATGTGTCAGGAATGACAATTTGGATGTTCCTAAATCTCAAAATACGGAACCAGAGTCAAACCCTGGACAAAACCCTTTGCGGACTGCCAGACTCATGGACTGGGAACCCAACAACCCACTACTGATTGATAAAGTTGTTACCAGCCTGCCAGGACCCAAATCCTTAGCCGTCCTGCAGGATTCTGCAAGCAAACTGCCAGTGCAAGATGCCAAGAATTTCCCTGAGGTGCCAATGCCTGACACCAGTGGTTTTCTTGGTGAAATGTGCAAGTTTCTCCATGAGAGTTATTCCAAACTCCCCCAAAGTCCCAGGGGAGGCACTGAACCCAAAGAGGCACCCAATACCCAAATCAACAAACAGAAGGATTTGAAGTCTTCTCATCCCAAAGCAGCCAGTGGCAAACCGCCAGTGCCAAGCGCCACACTGCCATCTGAGACCCCCGATGCCAACCCGCCTGAGCCCAGAAAACCCAACCAGGTAGTGAAGCCTGGCAGTGTGGTATAAATACCTGCCAGGCCAAGACCAACCCCCATTGTCATTTTTAAATAAAGGTTATGAGATATTGGTTTCCCCAACTATTGCCGTATTTTATTCTTGCCATCTTCCAGTTAACCCCAAACTTGTCTGATCCCCCTGCCAGCCCACCAGCTATGTACTGTCTGCCAGGTGCTCCCTTTGGTCCTGTCCATTTCACAGAGTACCCCTTAAAGCCTGAGTACAAGGACTACACCGCCAACAACATACTAGCCCAGGATTCCTTGGCCAGAACTACAGAGTTAACCAGATACAACTGAGAAGACCCTTGGTACGTTACCAAACCCCACCTGTTCAGAGATAAATGCAACTTTCTTCCTGCCTACCAAGTGGACATGGAACTACCCGTCACCCCCAAACCAATGCTTGCCTCCGCTGCTGAGCTCCCACTGGACCATACCAACAAGCTTTTTGGAATTGTATATATTACTCTCACAGGAGTAATAGATACTATTGTCCCAGCCGCTGGTCCGTGGTCATGGGTGGGCAAGTCAATGTCCTACCTCATTAAGTTAGCACCAATCCTTTGGTGGGCTCTGCCCACCCAGTCCGCAACCTGCCAGTTCCCAAACACTTGCAAGCCGGCCAACCAGTGTTGGTTCCCTGACACAATGTGTGGTTAGCTGGTAACACTGTAAGCTAGTAGGTAACATAGGGCTACTAGGGGTAAGTAGGGTGAGCCTAGTAGGTAACATGGGACTACTAGGGTAAGTAAGGCCTGGCTGGTAGATAACATAGGACTACCAGGGGCAGATGTTGCCTCCACTAAGCAGAATATATTGGCTGCTTTGGGCTATAGTTCTTCACCTAACAGGGAACTGTGGCTGCATAAGGGTGAAGACTGAAATAGAAAGCAGGTAACTTTTTCTGTCTGGGGGAGTAGGTTTTGGACCCCTGGCAGATAACGCGGGCTGCCAGGGAGGGGAAGAGCTGTGAGGGCTCTATGTACCCTAATACTCTTACAGGGGGTCTGTGAGCAAGCATCCTACCTAACAGACTGGTAGGATGTCTTTTTTTATGCCTCTATGGGAGCTTTGGGGGAACCCATAGTGAGCATTGGAGGGCATAGGTTTTCTCAGAGGTGTCACCAAGGCGGTTTGCTTGTGGAAGCAAGCTGCAGAACTTGATGTGATCAGGCCTCTGGGAAGTAGAGCTGATTACTCTGCAACTGAAAGCCCAGACTTAATCACCTGGGTGAGTAAAGACAACACATAGACATTGATCTATGGTTGAATGGCCTAAGTGAATTGCCACTTGCAAGGGCCCAGTCAAACGCCAGTTCAATGTAGACTCATGCCTAGGTCTACAAGTTCTGGTAATGGGGGCTGAGATAAAAAACCGAGGTGGTTCATAGAATTAACAGAGAAGACTCGCAAGAGGGACTGTTTGATCACAGTGAAGGCTAGTTGACGGACTGTTAATTCATATTGAATTGTGTGAACCAATATGGTTCAGTGTGTAGAGGGAACTAAGGAGGTTCCTAGTGAGGATTTTTTGAGGAACTGGTTGAGGATAATCTAAAGGAACAAAAGATTATGATGCAGGACTAGCTGATCATAATACAGGAGCTGGCTGAAGGATCAGAAGATGATAAAAAACTGGTGGTCCAGAGAAATGAGCCAAGATTTTGCTGGATTAATTTGCCAAAGTGGGAAGATGTGGAATATTTTATCTTGGTTTAGTATTAAAATCAAGAAGGAATATGGATAGAAGTGTGGGTAAGATATTTATTTATTAAGTTCCTAGGGTAGACAAAGGTATGTTGCTATGAGAGCAGGATACAAAGTTGTTTTGGTGGGATGTTTTCCTTGTATTTTACTATATTTGTAAATATATGGGGAAAACGTTGAAGAGGTCCAGAAAGAAAATTTTAAATAGTATTCTAATATTTAAATTGGTTCAGGTTGAATGCAGGGAAGACTGGTGCCAGAATAATGAACCAGTTAACGCTTTGGTGTGTGAAGAGTTGTCAATTTGAGCAGGTTGAGCTGTGGAAATTATTTTCATAGTTGGATCCCAGTGGAACTTCAGGAATGGTCTATTTATGTGCTCTGCATTCATTGGTTGAGTTCTGGCAGGTTTCCTGATGAAAAAATTGGTTGGAAGCCAAAAGCTTAAAGTATAAGCAAGGAAATAGTGAATTAATACTTCAAGCTTTTGAGAAAGTAAGTATGTAAGCTTAAGTTATTATAGGAAAAAGTGAGCGGCAATGGTTTAAGCTTATGAAGAAAGCCATTTTGAAGGCGGAACCGTTGGGAAAAGGACACTATAAGAAGGGGACTGGCTGGAAAGTTACCGGGTCTTTTCAAGGTCTTTAGAAAGACTTTTGGAGGTCTTTCCCAGGTCTTCTGAGTTTTTGCCAAGAGGTTTTGGAAGCCTTTTGATCACCAGCAGGAGCTTGGTTGGACTGATACAACCCAAGATAATGGAGCAGGAGCCCAAGAATAAGAAGCTGGATCCTAAGCGCAGCACCAGAGTCCAAGTTTAAGGAGCAGACGTCCAAGACTAAGGTTCAGAAGTCCAAGACCAAGTACAAGGTGTAAGACTTCAGACTTTTTCAACAACAGCTGCAGTTATATCAAAGCCTGTGCTCAACCATCACCAACAAATTACTATTTCCCAAGGATACAAGAGATACAGCTAAGATTGAGACAATAGTTTTATTGATGAGCCTAAACAGGAGGAGATTGAATTGCTTGGAATAATAGAACTCTGAGGGTTTTTATACCCAATTCTATGAAAAGGAGATGATAGGGGAATTATGTTTAAGCGAGATTAACTCATAATTTCAAATAGGAAGTATATTGTCAGGAGTAAGATTCTGAAAGCTGGAATTGAGGGCTTTCGGCTGACATTAGTTTGAGCTGAAATGGTTCAGTATTCGCGGAAATATAGGCGACCAAAGATGGTAAAGGAGAAACAAACAAACAAACAAATAGAAGCCTTGGCATAAATATCAACAAAATAGGAAATATAAGTTGAGACTTAAATTCTCAGTCCTGACACAAGGAGTCCAAGATATTGTTGTAGGACTCCAAGTATTGGAAAATCCATATTGTTTCCTTGACCCCCTGGGCCATATGCCAGAAAGTTTCTGAGGGGATCTTCCTTCTGAGAGTGAATAAAAGCCCATTTTGACCCCTATACATATTTATGAGATACATTTTCCCTTACTAGAGAATACAATCCCTTCCGGCAGGTCCCTGGCTACAATCCAGGACATACTTGGGGACTGGTGGACAGGAACCCCACAGAGCGCCTTTTGGGGAAGCTTCAAATATGGAATTAAGAAAGAAGAGAAGTATTTTTTATTGATAATACTTTAGACTTATATAGACTTGGCTGTGGTGGGGATTTAGTTGTATTGAACCTAGGGGTTGTTCATGTGCTAGATGGGTTCAAGCCACTGGATACTTGAACAGTCAGGTGATATTGCTTGGTTACCATTCTTGGTATGTCAAACGGTATATTGGAAGGGGACTAAATTGGGCAATGGCTGGATGTTAAGTAGGTTGGTGATAGCCAGAATGCTTGTACATCCAGACCCTCGACCCCCCCCTTAAGGGGGTTACTCTGGTGCATCAGGAGGGGGCTTTTTTTTCACAGCTGCCGCCTGATGCTCCTGGAGCTTTTTACTAGTTGGAACCAGTCTGCTCGAGTGCTCTCCTTTTCTGAGGCGGAGACAGGTTCTGTGGTATTTCTTGATAATTGGGTTTTTGGCACTTTGGAATTTTACTAGGTAAGTGTTGTGCTCTGGTCTGTATTTGATAACTCTTCCTGGTCCCTGGTGTACTGAGTCTAGTTTCTTTCTGTTGCCAGCTAGAATTCAGACAGGGGAGTTGATGGGAAGTGGTTTCTCTGTGGAGGTTACCTTTTGTGTCTTGAGCCTCTTCATTTCAGCTATTTTAGCTTTGAGGTGGATGTGTTGTAGGTTTGGTGCTTGCTCTACTGTGGGAGATTTCCCCGGGAGGATCTTTATGTAGGGCTGTTTATTGCGGGTGATTACTTCCGGGTTGACCCGTAAGTTAGCTCAAACGGTGAATAGCCTGTTCCTTGATTGGTGTGGACTCTGGATACTAATAATGCATGTTTCACGTATAGTGGCCATGTGTCTTTGGCTTTGCCATCTATTATTTTTTCTAGGGTCCTGATAAGGCTGCCATTGAGGCGTTTCACTCTACCGTTGGCCTGTGGCCTGTATGGTGAGGTTGTGGAGTGTTTAATGTTTTTGGATTTCAAGTTGTCATTTACTATGTGGCCTGATAACTCTATTGCTCTATCAGTTATGATGTAGTCTGGAGTGCCGTAGTTGGCTATGATTGCTTTGTTAATGAGACAGTTGATGGTTTCTGCTTTGTGGTCCTTTGTTGCCCAGCAGATGGGCCAGTGTGTGGCAAAGTTGATAGCTACAATTAAGAAATGTTTATTTGTTTTTGTTTCTGGGAAGGGACCCACTACATCCATTCCCCAAACCTTGAATGATTCAGGGTCTGGTACTGGGTTGACCGTTGGCTGAGGAGCCTTTGTACTGGTGTACTTCTTGCACACTGTGCACTTTTTCAGAACATCAACTATATCATGTTTGAGGTTGGGCCACCATACTATCTCTTTTAGTGTAAGGTATAGGTTGTTAGCCTTTGTATGTCCTAGTAGGCGGTGATGTCTTAATATGGTGCCAAAACTTTGTGCAAGTGGGTTGTACAGGACATGTTTGTTGTTGATGATTTGGCATACTGTGCCATTTGATACATGGAAAAACTTTTAGTTTCTTACTAATGTATCATGGGTCAGTTGGTGCGTTGAGGGGTCTTTCCCTCTGGTTTTATACTCAGTGTTGTACAGGTTTGGCCATTCAGGGTCCAGGTGGTCAGGGTGATCCTCTCTAGGCTGACATAGTCTAGAGAGAGCATCAGCCATGACCAGCTCTGCCCCCTTTTTGTACTGGATGTCCAGGTTAAGCTGTTCCAGCAAGGACATCCATTTGGCTTGGCGCTGCATGAGTGCGTTCTGAGTTTTGAAATAGATTAAGGATTTATGGTCAGTTAGTACTCGGACGTTTAAATGTCCTTCCAGATGACATCTCCATTTCTTGCATGTGTGGTATATTGCTAGCAATTCCTTATTGTGTATTGGGTATCTCTGCTCAGTATTAGTTAGTTTTCTGCTTTTGTAACATACTGGCAGGAAGTCTTGCTGCCCTGGCTGGCAGATGCGCAGGACTGCACCAATGGCGGTGTCACTGGCATCTGACTTGAGCTTGTAGAACCTGTTATTGTTAGGGTAATGCAAGATTAGTGCTTCAATCAGAGCTTGTTTTAATAATTGGAAATTCTTGTCACATTCTGGAGTCCAGATTAATTTCTTTTTGGCATTACCCTTGGTTAAGTCATTGATTGGCGCGGTTAGTTTTCCACAGTCTTTGATGTATTTCCTTAGGTAAGCTACTATACCAAGAAAGCATCTAACTTGTTTAACAGAGGTGGGGTGTTGCATGTTATTTATGGCTTTAATCTTGTCTGGATCTGCTTTGATGCCACTGTCAGAGACAATGTGGCCCAAGAACAGGAGTTATTTTTCCATAAATTGGTACTTACTTGGTTTTGCGTAAAGTTTGTGCTTTGCGAGTCAATTGAGTGTCTTGCGGACATGTGTGAGGTGTTCCTCTTTTGTTTTTGAGAATATGATGATATTGTCAAGGTAGCATAATGTATTTGAGAGACCATTTAGTGCTTGGTTCATCATGGTGACAAGCGCTATGAGCGTTGGTCATCCCTAAGTTCATTACTCTACATTCAAAGGATCTAAATTGTGTATGGAACACAGTTTTTGGTATGTCCTTTTCCTTTACTTCAAATTGGTTGTACCCTGAGGTGAGGTCAATTTTGGAGAAAAATTTGGCACCTGAGAGTCTTGCAAACAGATACTCTATAAGTGGAAGAGGGCGTTCATTCTTTACTGTACTTGCATTTAGTGCTCTGGAGTCAGTTACTAGATGCAGAGTGCCTTCCTTTTTCTTTACAAAGAATACTGCTGCCCCCATGGGGATTCAGATGGGCGGATGAAGCCTTTAGCTAGGTTGTCCTCAATGTGTGTTTTGAGGGTTTGTGTCTCCATGGGGGAGAGTCTGTAGAGGGGTGCAGGTTTGGGCATGGCTTTAAATAGGTCAATGCCATGTTTGACCTCCCGTTTGGGGGGTAATTCTGTGAGTTCTTCCTTGAATACATGAGTGTATTCATTTAGGAGTGCCATGAGTTCTGGGCATTGGATCTTTTGTGTTTGTATGTTATTGAACTCAGTGTACCTCATTATGTTGAGGGTACTATATTTGGTTAGATGTTCTGAGTCATCTTGGTTTATGACCTGGACAAATACTGTGTCTCTTAGAATGAGGTCATTGGGTTCTTTGAGAATGTTAAAACTGACTCTGTTGCGTTTGATGGACATGGTTTTTTTTCCAACATACGCTGGGGGTCACTTGGGTGAACCAGTTCATGCCTGCTACAATGTCGTAGTTTATGTTGTTCACTATGAGTCCCTTGATGGACATTTGTATGCCTTGGAGGTCAATTCTGAAGGGAGTTGTTTTGCCTTTGAGTAGAACCTTTGATTTATCTGCCATTCTGGCGTATTTGAAGTTAGATTTTTCAACTGGTATTTTGTACTTGGTTACAAAAGGTTTGATAGCCATAGTGTGTTGTGCACCAGAGTCAAATAAAATTTTATGTGTAATTGATTTGTAAGTGCATGGGTAGACAAGAAGTTGTGAGCAATCTTTAATTTTTAAGTTCATAAAAATGGAGGACTATGGGACACGGGGAATGCAAGTAGCAAAGTTTGTGCCTTGTACAATTTCTTGTCAAGTTGGGGGGAGACAGGGGTACTTAAGCCTGTTCCCCCTCCTTTTTTCCCTGTTCCTCTGTTTTGAGACCTTTGAGGTCAGAGAATGTGGGGTCAGATTCATAGCGGGTTGCTACTTCAGTGTTGTTAACTTTGGCAGTGTCCTCTTTCTTGGGACGGGAGCGGTTTGTGCTTTGGCTGCAATTGCCATTGTTGCAATTGGAGTTGTTGTTGCTATGGTTGGTGTTCTGGCGTTTATTGCCATTGAAGTTTTCTCTGCCATTGTCGGTTGAGGAGCAATTGTTGTTGCGTGCAGCATATTCCATGTTTGCGTGTTTTTTGGCGTGCTTGGCTTCTGCAATGAGCGCAGGTATGGAGGTATTTGCCTCTGGCCAGATGAGGGCAGCAACAGAGGGTTTTATTCTGTTGATAAATGATGCTCTGGTGTGTATGTTGTCAGCTTGCACTGGGTTTTGGATCTTGCAATGTATTTCCTCAAATTTGTTGGCGTAAGCTGTGATGGTGGTCTTCTGAGGAAGATCACTGAGCTGTATTGCAATGCCTTGAAGGGATCCGGTGACGCGAAAATTGTGGGTGATGTCCGCTTTGAACTCTTTTCAGTTGTCAAGCTGGTCGTCAGTTTGTGAGCTGACCCAGGTGGCAAACCAGTTAGCTGCGGCCCCATACAGGCGCTTGCTGGCTTCCTGGACCCATTTCTCATGGGGGATGCAGCTGGCTCAGAGTTTAGCGGCTGTGTGGTCTAGCCAGTTGATGAGCTTTTCTTTGTTTTTACCAAAGAACTTGTCAATACCAATGTATTTGGTGTTGGTCACTTCACCTGTGATAGGGTGTTGTGCGTTTGTTTGTGGTTGAAGAGCGCAACTGTATTGAATAATCTTGGCGCATGCTTTGGGCATGACCAGACCTTCAAATATGGTGCATCCACTAGGTATATCTTCAATGTTGTGGGCGTGGAAGTACGTTTTCCAGGTATCCTGGGATGTGGCCTGATTGACTACGTGAGCGAAGGTGGGTGGGTTTTGGTCAGTAATTTTCTCTTTCATGGGTGTGGTCAAAAATTTTAGCTGCTACCAGTGATAAGGAGCGCCTTTTAGGGAAGCTTCAAATATGGAATTAAGAAAGAAGGGAAGTATTTTTTTTATTGATAATACTTTAGACTTATATAGACTTGGCTGTGGCAGGGATTTAGTTGGATTGAACCTAGGGGTTGGTCATGTGCTAGATGGGTTCAAGCCACTGGATACTTGAACAGTCAGGTGATATTGCTTGGTTACCATTCTTGGTATGTCAAACGGTATATTGGAAGGGGACTAAATTGGGCAATGGCTGGATGTTAAGTAGGTTGGCGGTAGCCAGAATGCTTGTACATCCAGACCTTCGACACTAGGGAGTCAACTCAAATTTCCAAATCCAACAACATGAACAGATGATGATCCCTTATGGTGGATACCTTGATTTGGCGCTTGACTCATTATCAGGATCAAGCCACCCCCTTCACCATCCAACCGAGTGATTGGCGCAATCATGTTCCTGTTATCCATGATTCACAACAACTATATAACAACTATCTCTCAATAAAGTATATTATCTAGTTTCCTAAAATTTTTCCCCTTGTAACTCTGCTAAAACAGCACAGTTACGACAACCTCTATGTCTGTGAAAGACTATGGAAAGCAGGATTGATGCCCTGGATAATTTTCACTTTATATCTAATGGACCATAAAGGGCAATAGGTTTGAATTGATATCTTATTAGAATGCATCTAAAGTGGAAGTATAATAGTTGAATTGATGATATTAAAATGCCTTTTTATTTTAGCTCATTTCAAGCGTTTTTTTGGAAGCTAGACTTTGGCTCTCTATTTAATGGGACTTTACTGTGGTTTTAAGTCTTGTTATCTACTTGAAGCGGTGTCAGAGAAAAGGAGTTATACCCAGGAAGACCATCGCTTGTTTGGATCCATTTACAGAAATACTTGTGCCGCATAAATGCACCTCTCGATGATAGATAGGTGGAGGGCTGATGATCTGCAGAACCTTTTAGCTCTGAATAGTTGATGTTTGATAGGGAAGCCTGGGCGTTTCTAGAATGTTATCATTGATAAGTGCTTTAAACTTTTTGCCAGGTCTCAGCTGTGAGCTTAGACTTACGGATCAATCTCTGCTTGGAGCTGCATGTAAAGTCGTAAAAAGGAAGCCCGGCAAATGGTCGATCTACATATGATTACTTGGTACGCCACATCCTTACTGTGTCTTTATAGGGAACTGACCTGTCTTCTTATCTTTTGCTGCCCCTTGCTTCCTTCCACCAACCAAAACTTCAATCGATGCTTCATCGTTGGCAATCCAACAAACAGATAGTTCACTAGGCCTAGGATTCACCTGCTCCTGGTTTATGATGTAATATTTTCCAAGCGGGAATGAGACGCTTGTGGGAAGAATCTTTGGATGATTGATTGCGTAAGGGCTCTGAAGCCCACTGATACCCTGTGTTCGAGTTATCAAAGAGCGAGAAAGAGCTTCATAGTGAAAAAGCTCCCCAATAACAATTGATTCCAGATAAATTGGAGATATGAACTTGCTTAGCAGGCAACCCTGAAGTCCCAAGACATTCCAACGAGCTATTTTATCACTATTCTCTTAACTTGGCGTTTGAATACTTACCTGCATGACATTGACCTGGTGGGCTCAGAATCAATACGGCCTAAGATTAAATAAATATTGATGTTTAAATACCAGGTTTAGTTCTGAGCTGCCCGACAGCACTAAACTCGATGCGGCCTTTCAAAACTTTATCCAACGCTCTCTCGGGATCTAATTTGAACCTTTTCTGGCCATGGACTTCTGACTGGGTTATATCGTCTAATGCCTCAGTTGAAGCATCCCCACCTTTTTAAAATACAACTATCAATATCATCTTTCTTTTTTTCAATGTTTTAAAGGGGAAATCATTTTTTATAAATGAGAAATAAGTCATTGTTAATTAGCCATCTTGTCAAAAACATGATATCAAAAATACTACTTCCATCACCATGGCTATCTGAGATAATCAAATACCTTGCTATGGTAGATAACTCAGTTGAATTTCTGATACAATCAACATTGGTAAGACAACAATGAAAAGTAAAACATGTATAGTTTTTTAAAAAAATGGGGTTGATAATCCTTATTAGGGGTTGTACAAAAGGGCAAAACTTACAGGGTGCTTGACTGATATAGAGATGAACTGTTGTTGTGGGATCTTTAAACTGAAACTGAACCTCTGAACTCGGGGTGAATTGAATGACACCTGACTTATCAGAAACTGCTTTAAGCATTTCAGACCAGAGGAAACTTCAGTGGCTTTAAAGTCATAAGCTCTTCAACTTACTTCTGAAGCCCTCGTTTTGCTATAACTTCGGCATGGGAATCATTTAAACTGTCTCCAAGAGAAGATAACTTATTCTGAGACAGACATTTGGACCCAGTACTACAAAAATCAGCCTATCCCGTCCCGAGTAAAAAAATTCCAAAAAAGTTGAAGTTTAACTAGAGGAACTGGGGATTGAGATAATAATATGTAGTATTAGATTTAAAATACTTTTGATGGGTTGATCTTGACACAGCAATAAAATTAATATTGGCAATTAAAATAAAATGGTAGCAATAAGCTACAAAGCTTGAGATCCAGTGGATGAGTAAAGAACCATGATTAATTTTAGTTATAAGATATAATAATATGAAAGTAAAGGGAATAATTAACCCGTTAAAGGTGTATTTGGTAGAAAATAAATTGGAAAAAGAAAGCAAAAAACCAAACAAAATTATCAGTGTGAAGATTACCCAAGAGAAATACAGCGAGAGATCCCATCTAAAAAAGTGTGATATTTTAGGGAAATTAGAAGAAAAATGCCAAACCCTTGGTAGTCAGAACAAATCCAGCCAAAATTAAATAATCAGGGGGCTTCTTTAAATTAGTCATTTTGTTAAATGTTTTGGTGGTTATGTTGAAGTTTTTTGGAACAATGCAACTTTTTATGGAAGATAATTTAAAAAATTCCTTGATACATAAATGAGCAACTTCATCTGCAGAAATAAGCATTATGAAAAGGCAACGATTTGGCTGGTTTAGAAAGAGCTTTGATAAACAACAATCTTGATGTGGGCTATTGGTTCCTTATGCTCTTTTTTATTTTAAATTTATACTAATTATTTAGGGTATCTTTTAAACAAATAAATCTGGCGCTGAGGTTGTGTAGAAAAGGTTAGCACAAGATAAAAGACTTTTCCTTGTCGACAGCCTAAATCAAACTCCACAACTAATTGTTTAGGAGACCTTACCAAGCCAATTCCCATCAAACTGAGTCTGCCAAGGAGATAGACTTCTGCCCATTCGATTTACCCTGGCTGCCAATTATTCCTGACTAGGGATGCTTCGGCTTAGCCCCGGCTAGCTTCCGGCTCTGGACCGCCTTACCCAAATGAATCATGATATATTTAGAATGTTAGATAAATTATTGACCCGAGTGACCCAGAGTCCGAAATTAGCCGCGGCTGCTTGAGGCTTGGCCGAAGTAGCTCTAGAATTAGGTAACTTGATTTTGTGGACCCAACGCTTAAAAGCCGCCAGCATTTTATTTTGGATTCGAACTTGCACAAACAAAAATTTCGAGCCAATGAAGCTGAAGCAGCCAAGAACCAAGGCTTTTTTAATTTTTAATTTTGGATTCAGAGTTTGATATCAGTATTTTACTTTGAACTATAGACCTCCAGTTTAAATAACACATTCACATAGATTTTAGAAGTTTAAAGTACAATTATGGTTAAAGCTGTACATCGATGCAACTTCGTTGATCTGGACTCACAACCCATTACCGCGCTGGCAGTTACGCCAGAGTCCGTCAAGCAGCCTTTGCTTGCATGTGCAAGACAAGGCGGAAGCATTGAGATTTACAGTATTTTTGATGATGAGATTGTTTTCAATAGGGTAATTTTATCAACTACATATAAATACCTCTTTTATTTCACATTTTTGCTTAAATCGTCCTATTTATAACATCCGAAAACTGTTGAGAAGGGGAATTTGACAAGCTTCGTGCAATAAATATCCTTTAAAACATGGGAGTTAAATATTAGAAACTCTATTTTGTTATGGTTTAAAAATGTTAAAATGGTTTAGCGACAAATTAGCTCAAACTCGTCGCTAGCTTTTGAAGTCACTATTTAATCAAGTTTGACTTTAGCGTATTCCTGGAGAAAAGGGGGATAGCATCACCAAATTAGTATGGACACATCAAACTAAAGCCTCGCATGAAGATTTCCCCTCACAAGCTGATATCAAAGCCGAAGAAGCCCGCCTTGCTGAATTGCCACCCCGCCTCTTTTCAGCTGGACTAACCAGTCTTCTGATCGAGTGGGATCTCACCGCCCTAAGACCCAAGCGATACTCTGAAAGTTATGGCGGGGGAATCTGGTGCATGGTAGCTCACCCAAGCCACGCCTCTCTCGCCATCGGATGCGAGGATGGTGGCATCAGGTTATTCTCAATTGCAAAAGATACCCTAGAGTTGACAAAAGTTCTTCCCCACAAATTGCGTAAATCTTGCTGGGGAAACGGTTCCTAACTCATTTACTTAGACCGCATCCTTTCACTAGCTTGGTTCCCCGATGGCAACTTTCTTGTTGCAGGAAACGATGCCACCACTATTGAAAAATGGGACACCTCCCTTGGTACCGTTTAGACTCCAGCATTATAGCTAAGCATTACTAGGAAAGGTTGTTACAACGATGAAGGTTGAATATGGCCCTAACTGGAAAACAACGCCTATCTGGGATTTAGTTGTTGTTAGGTATTTATATATCGATGATGATGGGCTTATGTTTGATTAGTGGAAACACGATTGCTAGTGGGGATGGCAAAGGAAATTTGACACTCTTTGATGGAGAGTTTGGAACGATGCTTTCAACATTCAGATCCCACGAAGTTGATATTCTATGCCTGGCCACCAACAAGGTACATTGCCTCATCAACATATCTAATCCTTAGGCTGGGACAGAAATATACTCTGGTGGTGTCGACAGCAAAATCAATCGCTACATATTAAACCAACTCAGCGCCACATCAGACTGGTCTGTCCAGTCTCATCGCCGCCATCACAAGCACGACACCAAAAGCCTAGTTCTGTTTGAAAGTGCCAATTCCACACGTCTCTTCAGTGGTGGTAAGCTATTTGAAGGACCCATCTGACATTTAGGCATGGATATGCGACTATCTTCAGTTGTAACCAGTAACTTTACCTTTGCCAAGTTCCAAACCCAGGCTGCTTTCCCACAGCCTTCTCCCATTCATTTGGCCCCTTCCCGCAAACTTCTCATGGCAACCTACTCAGATAGGGCTAAGATTTGGAAGCTTGGCTCTGGTACACCTATACTAATGACATCTATTAACCCAACTAGCCATGAGCCACCCCATCTCGACTAAACTCAAAGCTGGAACCAACCTTCCCCTTGTCGACGATTACAAAGAGCAGCTTGCTATTCTTACTGAGGTATCTTTGATCTCTCAAACTATCTAACAAGTAGTCAACCCACAATACTTTAAGCAGCGCCATCTCCTCAGATGGCAACTGGGTTGCTTTAGCAGACATTGATCAGCTGCGTCTCTTCCGAATCTCATGGTCTGAAAACACTAACAAGCCACCAAGTCTAGAACTCATTCCCAACTTCCCCCCTACTGATTTCACCAAGGCATGTATTGGCCAGTGTCATACTGCCAAGGAGCTTCTTTTGCCGGAAATGAGCTGATTGTTGCTACCACCAGTGGTCAAGTTTTTGCTTTGGGGTTAGAGAATTCCAAGTGTCGTGAGTTCTCTGAGCTCTTCTCTGAGAAGGAATTGGCTGGCCAGGTGATTGCATCTCTTAAAGCTGACAAACTTTCTTCCCGGTTGCTCATTACACTTTCCAATAATCTTGCTGCTGTGGTTGATATCTCTTCAAGGAAGCGGCTCTTGAAGCATCATCTGGGGCATAAGGGTTACAAGCAAGCATTGCTTGTAAGCAAATCTAAGCTAGCTGTTGTTGATTCCAACTGGGCTGTTACCTATTATACTTTGGATAACCTTACCTCACCCTCACATATCTCTTCCCCTCTCAAAGGTCCTGCAGGTAGCCACCCTCAATCATTTATTAATGCCAATGACAGTGTTGTCCTCTACAACTCACAATATATAACATCATCTGATATGGTTAAGCCATCCTTGATGCATAAACCTAGACACCTAGGGCCGCATCCGTATGGGGAAATCATGTTCATGGGGTGTCTTGCTTCAGATCAGATTGTTGTTGTTGAGCGGCCCTACGAAGAGATCCTTACGCGCCTGCCTCCTGCCTTTGCCTCCAAGCTTTACACTGGCGCTTGCAAGAAGGCGAGGATTGGCTACTAGCGCCCTACCCTGATCCCCAACCTTCTATCCAAAAAGCCTAGCTTGTTTCTCACCAAGCATACAATATACTTATAGACAAGTTACCCTTACCCCTATCTGTTATACTCTCTTGCTGAAATGATTTAAAGAATGTTCAGTTATTGTTTCACTTTAACTGGTGAGACCATGTATGGAGCATCAGTTACAGTAGTTTTAAAAGCTATGGCGACAACCGAAATGAACTCAGATTTAAACGAAATCCAACTAGCAGGTTAAAATATACACTCTGTTAACAGGGATTTTTGGCGCTAATAGGCGAAATGGGTCAACACAGCAACAAAGTACTCACGCGCAAAGCGAAACCATTCAAAATGAAATCCGAAATACATGGATTCACAAACGAAATGGTGTGAGTTGGCTTTCGGTGTACATATGGGTCATTATTTTAGGAATTAGGCCATTTTCTAATACACATGCTGCTCAAGTCGCAACATAACACAGTTTGATTTTGAAAAAATCAAATTACAAATGTTTATATTTAAAACAGTAATAACTCAACAAATATTTAATATTTTTTCACACTGTAAGCTATCAAAAGGAAGCTAAGAATCTTATCTTTCTATTGGTGTTAAATATTAATATGTATACTATATAGAATATTAAAGCGAAAGCAATTTAAAAGAGCACATGTCAGATTTTATTATATTATTTTGATAATAAAATATAAGAGATTACTTTAAGCTAAAAAAAGTTAATTTTTTATTAATCAATATATACTTTTTATTTGAAGAAATTAAAGATAAGATTGAGAGCTTTATTTTTGCATTTTATTTTTTTCAAAAAGCTCAATTCTTTAGGATTTTATGGTAGTTTGAAGTTAGAATGTTTTTATCACTGTTTAGATTAATTTTAAGGTTCAAGTGAGCTTTGAACCTCAAATTAAGCATTCTTTAAATGTAATTCTTTAATATTTTATCATTTTAAAAATATGCAGAAGAGTTACAGTTAAGTGAATACATCATTTTAATAAATTTGCATTGATTACAGAGATGATATGATGTAATAATGATGCTTAGCTGCTTCACATGAATTACTTGTGCATAAAAACCGGGTATTTAATTAATTCTACAAACATAAATTCAAGTTCAAACTATAGTAAAAGCTATCACACCATTTCTTTCAGAATGGTGTCATTTAGCTTGGTCTATAAGAACTAAAGCACCACAAAGCTTCTAATCCAAAAGACCCCATTCAAAGGCCACACTCTGATCAGAGTTACTCCATCAATAAGGCACATTTAAGAGATCTGACCTAATTACAGATTCAAAATACTACCATGTCTTCAGTTAAATTTACTTCTGCCATGTTACCCTTTTTTCCTTGGGAGCTTCAACAAAAAGAGAAAGAATTGCAACGTTAAAGAAAGCCTTCCTCTTTATTGCTGGTGATGATCTTGATACTTTCATCAAGCACTTCCTTACTCAAACTGAATTTGGGAGATCTCAGTTGCTTCCAACTATTCAAAATCAAAAAAGCAATAAGTTTATTGAAAACTTAAAGGATCTTCTGAAATCTTCTCCCCAAAAGCATCTCCCAGCCTTACAATCTCTGGTTACTTCCAGCTACTCTTTAAAAGAGCTTAATGATATGGGGTTTAATATAACCAAAAGTGAGTTTGAATAATCAAGAAAAATAAATATAAATAAAAATGTAATCTTAAACAAAAAAAGTCAAAAAAATAAGAACTATTCATTAAAAAAAGAAATAATCAAAAAAATAATTAAAAAATTGCTGAAAAATTCTTTTGAAACAAGCCAGTTTACAAAAAAAGTGCCTGAAAAAATTTATAAAGATATTGAAAAAGAAATGAGTGAATACTCAGCTGCAATAAAATACTCTCTCTTAAAAACAAAAAAGATATATATGAAAATATGAAACTAAAAAATGAAATTTCAGTTTCAATTTCTACTTACTATAAATTAATTTCCTAAAAATATAATAAAAAGTAAAAAACAAACCAATATGTGCATTATTTGTAATTTAAAAAATTCACTAGAAAAAAGAAGGAATAATGTGAAAGTAAAAACTTACCATTACCAGAATCTATAGACAATGACTTAAAGACTATTAAGTAGCACCAAGACTTTTATGTTCATCAAAATAGGGAATATAAAAAAGATATTAGCAAATTAGATGATGAGTCTTGTGTTATAGTTATAGATTATAAAGAAAACATAAAGGTTGGAAGTGAGACCAATTGTGATCAATAATTGTTTTTATTCAAAAAAACCAATCTCATTATTAGGGTTTGCATTAGTTTTTAAAGAAAACAATAAAATTAAATATGAATATCATGATTTTTTGTCTCAAATATTATCACATGATTCTTTATTTTCAGGTGAATGTCTAATAAGTCTTCTTAAATTAGATAGATTTTAAAAAATAAAAAATATAAAAGTATGGACGGATAATGGAAATCATTTTAGATCATATGAATTTTTATATTACTTATTTAAAGAGGCACCTAAATATATTAAGGGTTCTATAAAATATAATTGTTTTGTTGAATGTCATGAAAAAAGCATTGTTGATGGTCACTTTGGCGTAATATCAAAAATTTTAAAGGAAAAAGAAAATGTACTTTATATTAACAACATTAGTGATCTAAAAAATATTTGTGAGAAAGAAGAAGAAAGAAAAGAATTATATAAATCAGTTCTATCAGGCTCAAATATTTCTCAAAAGTTATTCTTTTATATCTATGAAAGAAAAGTTAGGCCTATAAAAAGAGAGCTTGAAGTTAAAAATCTGTGCATTAATCTTTCATATTTGATGAAAGATGGGAAGTTATATACTTCACCTCTAACATTTGAAAGTTTCTCAGAATATTCTGAGATAACTTATCATTTGAAATCACGTGATGATACCAGAGAAACAAAAATATCCGAAGATGCTAGTGGTGCACTAGGGCAAGTTCATGAAGTAGAGCAGCTTACTAGAGGGTGTATTTTAAATAGAGTTATCAGTCTTTCAAAAACAACAACCTTTTTTTCTGAAACAAACTAAGAATATTTATGATGAGCCAAAGATAGGGTAATAGCATTTATAGCTTTGGGGCTGCTATTACTCTCCCATGCAACTCATCATAAATATTTTTGGTTTGTAGTTTGTAGTAGCACTTAAGATATTTTCAGTAATACTATAAGTTGCAATTTTCAATTCTAAAATTGATGACTTGTTTTTAAAAAAATCATCTAAGCCCAAGATCAATTAAAGTTTTGGGATTGATTGTATTTTAAGCTTTCTGAATAATTTGAATATGAATAATGTGATTAAGTTATAAAATAATAAATCTGGCGCCTAGGCATAACAAGAAAAATAATGACCCATATGTTTACTATGTGAATCAGTGACAAAATACACCCACACATGGTGCGTCAAAACTCAATCCAAAAACAAAACACAATAGGAACTCAAACCACAAACAAAATCACTCACGCAGTTTGTGCAATAAATTGTAATCAAGAATGATACCAAGGCATCTAAAATAAGACACAAGATCTGAAACATAAATTTTAAAAATATTGTGTTGGGTGCTTATATTTGGCATAAAATCCGGGAAAAAGGGTAGGAATTATTTTGGGTATTCAAAAATGGGCGTTGTAAAACCAAAAACAACTAATTAAGAAATAAAAAATCTATAATTGGGATATTGGGTGGGAAAACCTCTAATTAAATATCCATATTCAGATAAAAGCAAAAATTAAAATTAGGGAGTAACTTAATTAAAATTTATTTAGTATTTTATTAAATTTTAAAATGGAAGGAACACAACACCAGAGTACCAATGCACCCGTTGTACGCCCCGGTCGCGGTCGCCCCCGTGGGTCAAAGAATAGACTTAGTACAACACAAGTGCCTACTCAAGGAGGAGACAGGAGAGGAGAGTTCCATAGTGATGCTGCACTGACACAGCCTGTTCAAGGAGCACAAGCTGCTAGGGTGTGGAGCATAAACCCTTGGGTCCCAAAGCTGACCCGGAAGCCAACCAAGGTCACCACTACCAAAATGGTTAGAAACAAGGAGGTAGAACTTACTTTGTATGTGTTTGACGCTGTGTACTGGCAAGAGTCAGTCCCGTCAGCCATGCTGGAGAAGGTGAAGCCTGTACTTGATACTAGCTATGAGCCATACATAAGCAATGGCAATCAGGAGGACAACAAGGAGCCCGAGTTCTTTCAAACTGATGAGGGACAACTGGTGCGCAAGAAAGTTGCAGCCTTCTACAACAAGGTGCCTATGCCCTGTGCCTTGCCCAATGCCGATGAGTCAATCCCCACTGCTAAAAAGCCCGCTCAGAAGACCATTCCCAACACCAAACGCATCATCCTGCTTAATCTAATGTGTGAATCAGGCAATTACAAGGCGGCTGCAGCCATTGTTGGGGTGGATCCCAAGTACGCCTCAAAGACCTTCAACAAGTTCCTCAACACGGGTCGAGTCCTTGCCGCAGAGAAATCCTTGCGAGTGTCAATCATGCTCAAAGAGGAGCACAAATGGGCAATCCGCCAGTGGATAACCTGAGATTACCATCTTGAACTGGCAAATATACAGGCCATGGTCAAGTCCGCTTTTGGGGTTGAGGCCTCAATTTCCTTCTATTATCATTTGGTCAAGGGAATGCAATTTTCCTGGAAAAAACTTGGGGTATCCCCATACAATCAGAGCAGCCCAGCCAATATTGAGACCCAGAGAAAATATGCAGAGGCGTATACTGCCCTAAAAGCCAAGGGGACAGTCAAATTTTACTACATCAACAAATCAGCATTTGCCTCGTCAATGCGCAATGAGTATGGGTATGTCCCCAGAGGCTCTAATGACGGGATGGCTTGGCATGCTGCAGACTGCGCCACAGCCTATTCAATGGTGGCTCTCCTCAGTCCAAAGGGGGTTGAGCTCTACCAAATGATATTGGGATCTCAC
>QTSX02001592.1:0-184569 GCA_014839935.2 Entomophthora muscae | reverse complement strand
ACAAATTCTAAATTGTCAAATTAAAAATACTGGCTTTGCAGAGCTTTTTTGTGCTTCATGTTCTTTATTTTTGATAATAAAAATTGACAATTTGTCTTTTTCCCACATATAACCTCCTGCTTTCCTTTGGTCTGCCTGCCCTGCTGCCTGCCTGCACATGTTTTGTTGTTGGAAAAATAGGGCTCTTTCTAATACAGTTCAAACCTTTGAAGCTTGGGGTGCCCAAATTTGATTTCATACTTCTATTAAAACCTACAACTTCTTGTGGCTCTTCATTCCCTTGGCCTATCCTCCCAGAGTTTTTTGTTGAACCCAACCTTTGGAATGCTTTCTCTCTTTCTAAAAATTTTGGCAGTGACTTTGATGCCTGTATTTCTCCTTTTGTGGTCTACTTCACCAGAAATATGGGGAATCCTCTCCTTAGTAGCACAGAATTCAGTAACAAATCCTGGGTGCTCTCAAATCCCTTCCAACATCTTGTTCAGGCCCCTTTCATTTTGAATTCATTTGTAAACTTCACATAAATAGGTTTGTATCCTGAGGATTTTCTTACATTCCAGGAGTTAAACACTGAAAATTCCACTTCCAAAATATAGTAAAGTATTGGACTTATATCTTATAAAAATCACACCCTCTTACCTCTACCACAACCTCCTTAAGGATTAGACTCCTGCCTCACCCAGGACTGTTCTCTTTGGATGTTGGTGGGTGCACTGGTTATGGGATGAAATGCCTATTTCTCCCCCCCTGTCCTGTACTTTCTCCCTCCAGAGGCCCCTCAGAGCAGCCATTTCAGTCATGCACTGGATGAGAGCCAGACTTTGTATGTCTAGCACCCCTCTCTCACAAGAATGTCCAATGTTGTTAGATATGGCAAGGGATGACTCTGAGTGCGCCTCTGTGTATTGTAAGATAAATTGGCAAGCAAGGGTTAAATCTCAGTTGCAAAACCAATCAGATTGTTCAAGAGATTATGGCTATGAATCTGAGGGGCTGGAATTTTTGAAAATTGCTGAAACCCTTGGGTTCACCCAAGCAACCATCATGAATAAGTTTAATGGGATACACAAGCAATGAAACACTTGCAAATTAAATCCTATAGGTTCTAAAATAGAATTCTAATGTACAGAGGACTAGAGTAGTTTTCAAAGCTCTGATGCTAGGCAAAAAACTCATCTGTAAGGGAAAACAACTGAGACTTAAGTAAAACCAACTGATATTTAAACAAAAATCAACTCAGATGCAAACAAAATTGAAATTAATTAATTTAAATTGATTAACAATATATTTGGGCTTACTTCTATTTTGTTTTCATCCAAGTTGATTTTTATAAATCAATTGTTTTTGCTTACAGATGAGTTTTTTATTAGCCCAGAGCTTTAAAAACTACTGTATTATATCATTCTACCACTACTAAAAAACATCCCTGGCATCAAAATCACTCAGCTCAGATACCAACTGAGCCACCATATTTGGGTCTTCAAGAAGATGTTCCAGGTGTGGATGCATGGAGTTGTAACCTTGGTGCAGCTATTCTCTAATCATTGTGAGGATGAATGTATTGAGTCTGAAGATACATCATATAATTCATAATTAATGAAACTGTCTAGACAACTTATCATGTCAACTAGTAGTGACATAACTTTTATATCCTACTACAAACTAGAAAAACTTGTCAGTATTGTGGCCCTAAAAAGGGCCACTATCAATTTGTGCTTTGTTAGTTGACATAAAAAAGAACTTAGGCAAAAATATTAAATGTGTAAGACTTGAAGTTCTGGCTTTAAGACTGTTTGATCTGGGTATGAATAAAAATAAACCTAGTAGTCTTTGTGAGAAATTGCACCATTAGCGCTATTTTGATATGCCCTTCAAATAGTGATATGTGCAAATATTTGGTTGGTTTTGCCTTCAATTTTGAGAATTCCTTGCATTCTGTAAATGGGTCTGTTCCAATGTCCACCCATTCCGGAATACCATACCTGCCCTTGTCTGATCCTAGTATGACCTCACCCCAATGTGACCCCCTCAACCACTCTGTCTACCTAATGAGTGATCATCAACCCTTGTCTACTATTTAAGTAGAATTATTTCTACTAATAAAGACAAGTTTATCCACATTTGTTTTGGATTTAATATTCTTCAAGCTTTTTCCTTTCCTTTTTTCCAAAATGAATTCCTCATCTTGTATTCCAGGAAATTAAGGTACATGCCCTTAATCTTGTCCTGAAGGCTAACCCAAGGCTAGCTTTGAACCTCAAATCTTTTGTTATAAAGATTTCCTGCTGTGTCTTCCTGGATGTTGTCCCCAAGAGCCAAACGCAACAGCCTTGGTGAAGATAATTCATGTGACAGGAGGCTGTTAATTATCCATAAGTCTCAGCTGTTGATAGTGGATCATATTTGGGAATGAGAAACACCTCATTTTAATAGAAAAAAGACTCAATTTTGACTCATTGATTTCACAACATCAATCACTAGGCCAATTAAAATCCCTAGTGAACTCAAATTCACAACAGATACCACCTCAATATTGAGCTCAGGGGGTGATAGATGCAAAGGATCTTGAAATTCAAACAAGCAAAGAGACAGCCATAGGAATTCATCTTCATAGTGTACCCAGGACCGCACTTGAATATTACAGCAAGGGGTGCCAATCCATAGAGGGTCCTGCTTGTGAGCACAATCACCAATATAATTCTGATAGTAGAGAACTTAATTTGCAACCTGGAACTCAGGAGCAGGAGTTCTGGATGCATTTTAAGGAGATATCTATATAGATTTAGTCTTATGATCATTAGTGTAGGCAATAGCCTGCATTTCTATAATATTGTTGACCAATTTATTTATTCTCTGATAAAGATCAACAGTGCTATCATATTCAACAAAATGATGTCCCAAGATTGAAGGGATGCTAGCTTCTCAATAATATAGCATAAAAAAGGGAAGAAGATAATAGTTTGGTGAAGGAGGTTATTAGCTGTTTCCTTCTTAGGGCCCTCTATTGTGAATGGTTGGTAGATACCTTACTAGCTCAAAAAATAATGAAAAAGATGATTTGTAATGTCAAACCTCCTAGGAATATGAAACATGGATTAACTGTTGGTTGACACTGAAAAACAAGAATAATATTTTCCAGGGGGTTGGTCTCTTTGAGCCTTCCTTTTACCTTTGGGCTAGATAAGTGTTAGTTCTGTCTTACTACATTGATCAAAAATTCAAAAGATAATGAAGCTGTTTGAGGCAAGTACATTTCATACAAGGCAGAGACATTCAAGTTAGTGAACTGAGGCCTCAACACACTTGCTCATGGGGGGAACCAAATGTGTGAACAACCTCCAGAATAACTCATACAGCATGGAACATCCTCCATGTCAAAAATTCCCAAAATTATTTTTGTTTTATCTTTTATAATTTCAATTGAGAACTCAAAATTGAAATTAAAATTTGCTTTTATTTTCAGTATCATCTATTTAAATCAGAAAAAAATCCTTGAATAAATAAAATAATGAAATTATTTTGAGGATTGTCAACATGAAGGGTGTTCCATGCTATATGAGTTAATTCTGGAGGTTGTCAATGTGTGGCACTGCAACTCAGGGTTGTGGATCTAATTCTTGCTGTTCTCATCCACCAGTGGTCTGATACCCTGAGGGTCTACTCTTTGTGATAGCAAAACAAAATTCAAAGAAGCAAGTAGTGTGATATTTGATAAATTGTTATGCAAAGAGAGCTTTTAGAAGATACAGATTCCCATTCGAAGCATCATAATGGGTCAGCTTGTACATGATGAAAACTGGAGTAAAATTAACCTGTTTTACATTACCATTAGTAGAAGGGTTATAGGGCGCAAAAACAACTGATGAGATCTCATGTCTTCTATCATTGAGGCTATAAGACTGGCATTGAAGTTGGTTCCATTGGCAGAGAGCAGAGCTTGAGTATAACCATGACAGTAAACCACATCTATGTGGCAGAAATCAACAGATAGTAAGAAAAGGTCTCCATTTGGTGTGAAAATAACCACCCAAAACCACACAGAGTTAATGATCAACCACCACCAAAGCTTCAAATACTGTTTGGTGAAATTTCCAAAAGAAACACTGAGGTATAACAAAATTATTAAACCCAACCAAAGGAGTCCTAGATATATAGACTGCAAAAGGATTAAAGTGCCTTTACCATAGAGCTCTGGACATTGAGAAGACATAAATGTATCAGTTTTAGATTCAGCATGAAAGACATCAAGATTTGGAGGCATTGTAGTAACGTTAGGGGGCACCAACAATGTAGTACCCAAGGCGGGGACCCATCTTCCAGTGATAATTTGACTCAAGATCAAGCTATACAGGATATATAAGAGTAGACTAACTAACAGATGCATTGTTAAAATAAATTTAGATTAAGAGAATATTTGGTTTATAGAGTGATTTAGGGAGGACTCAACTTTTAAGAGTTGAACAGTGGAAAATTTTCAATATGTACCAAATTTTGACTAAGCAATTATACCTGGATCCATAGCTCCTATTCTGTCTGCATTATCTAAAGAGTACCTCATCCAGTATATGAAAAACCCTTGAGTGATTAAACTTCTGTCAAACATTCTGATAAATAAGGTTGCATTGAGTGACTCTAAGATTCTGTCTATTCATCATTGTCAATTAGCTTTTGGTAATTGGATCAAGCTGATAAACCAGGGCGACATTAACCCATTTTTGATCAATAGTATGATTTAAATCTATCAACTTGGTCAACTTAGTTAGCTATTTGCCTGACTTCTGGGCTTTGCAATTAGGACAGGTAATACCAGGCATTATGGATTCTACTGTGACAATCTTGGAGGAGAACCATGGAAGTAGTTTTAGCTGTAATATCCTTAGTGATCTTTTCTCACCCTATTTAATGAAGTGATCAATTGCAATAAGGATAAATAAAAACCCAAAGCAAGAAAAAGGGAGAGGGCTCATAGCATCAAAACTGAAAGTACAGAAAATATTCTTGGACAATACTAACTTAAACTCATGTTGACTGGGTCAAGGGTGTTGTAGCTGCAATTATGGAAAAAGGCTAGAACTTCAGGGGTCAATACTCACATAATCTCCTAATAGTGATGTTTAGAAAACCAGTTGTAGGTCTCAGATCTCTCTACATTTCCAATATCTAGATAATCCTGGAGCACAAAAAGACACATACAATATGGGACAAACATAGGTCAGGTACAGGGATCTAAACTTTTGGAGTAGCTGGTTATCCCTAATAGTGGTATCTGTTGACAGCTTCTGTAAAGCTAAGTGGATTTAAACAGACTCAGACTCCCAAGAAGAAGGGTATCCTATGGGCTTGTACAAGCAATCAGCTTCAGCAGGGTGTAGGCCTAAGATTTAAATTCATTACAGCTGTAATGATCCACATGTGGAGGTGTTTTGCAGGTGTGGATTAATTTTATCCAAGTAGAGGTTGGTTATCTAAAGGAGCTAAGTGGTTGTTGCTTTGCTTATTTCTAGCTACAGTGGCTGGTGTTTTCCTAACCAAGGGTCTGATGCTGGCTCTTTATGCCTTAAAGTGCTAGTAAGAGTGTCACTTATGAGTACTTTACAAGGATAAAGAGATGCCCTGGAATAGCTATACCAAGGGGTATAAGCATCTTTAGACCAACTAGGGTAAGATTAAAGCTGGTTATTTTCACTGGGATAAATTTACCTAGGTGGCATTGAAATGTTTAGACTAGCTGGGGTGAGAATGCAGCTGGATAATCATTTCACAAAAAAAGATTTTAGATTATCTTTATATTACTTATGGGTAGTTTTAAGCAGGTCTTATTGCTACCATGCAAGCATACAGTGCCTGGAAACATCATTAGGAAATCTTTATAAAGAAGCAGCTTCTGAACTTGAGGATTTGAAGGTATCTAGGAAGTGAAATAGGTTAATTTGCACCTAATTTTGTCACAGCAGTTCCTATAATGCCAGGTGTCAGGAATTTATACTGACTTTGTTCTACCTTGTATATCTTGGCAGCCTTCCAAGCCATTAATTGGAAAAGCATCAGATATATTACTAGCAGGCACAATTGATCTGAGAAGCCTTTGTAAAGTAGATTAAGATCACCCATTACAAGAATAACCAGGAATATCATAGACTTCCAATTATGACTGATTCCCAATTGGCTAGAATTATTCCTAAATACTCTAGCAACCCGCCAGGTTAGTAATCATGAGTCTCTTTGAGGATCTGAAAGGGTTGTGATCAATTTGCACTGGCAACCCACCGGTGCCTGTGCAAATTACTTCTAGAAAGGTTGCTTAAGAGTGTAAACTATGTGCTAAAAATAGATTCATATATTAGCGCCGCCACTGCTGGTACACTAATGGATTATGCATAAATCTATGGCAACAAGTACCCAGCACAGGGTACAATGATATCAAATCCCATGCCATCTATATGGATGCCTGACTCTAGGAGTTGATGCTGGAGGTCTGGGGATGGAAAGACTGACCAAGCAAGAGTTAGATGCACCAGATGATATTATCCTGACAAGAGAGCACAAGCTCTATAAAAGCCCTTCCATTGGACTAATGGAAGGCAGACAAATTGAAGATCCTACTGTGGAGCATTTTCACAGTAGAAGAAGAAATTTGAGTTTGAAGGCCATAGTCAGTAATCAAAGACCTTAGTAAGCGCCAGTTTAGAAAGCTGCTTACTAGTTGCCTCCCTTGACATTGCCAGCTGTTGCCCTGCCAAGGAAACCTCAGACATTACAGTAACGCTTGTTGTCATACAAGCATTTCTATCAATATAATGACCAAGATAACACAAATACTTAATAAAGCAAATTGTAATCAGACTGCCAGGTCTGAGATGCAGAACCAAAAGTTCTGACACCAAGCATAAACTGCCCTAGTCAGGAAACTGGAAAATCACGGAAACCATTACAAAAATTGTCAGAATTGAAATTTCTAAATCAAAATTTCAATTGAAAATGGGTTACAACAGCTCCAGTTATCAATAGGATCTGAATATCTGTATCAAATTGACACTGATAAATCAATGTAATCTCAGGGTCACCCAATATGCCCTAGTTTATTGGAAGGGCCATCAGAAGTTAATCACTCAAGGTTTCTTTGTGTACTAGACTAGTTACAAAATACAATGGTGTAACAGGCTAGAAGCCATAGATTCAGGTGTAATTGCTGAGTTGATATTTTTGGTACATATTAAAATTTTCCTATAGTTTAACTCCAAAGTGTTGAGTCCTCCTAAATTCTCAAATAAAAACCAAATACTTATCTGCTCAATTTTAACTTTTCCCCAATGTATCAGGTAGTTGGCCTGTTCTGCTATATTCCTTGCAATCTGATACTCCATTGCTTTATAAATGAAAGATGGGGTTTTGTCCACAAGTACTACTCCTTCAGGTCCACCCAAAATTCCTCTAATTCCTCCCAATGTTGGGGTCTTCACTGTTGAAATTAAAACTGAAACCCTCATTAGCTCCCAGTGTCCCAAGTTTTATTTTGAAGACTTGTTGATTTTGTCGCAGGCTATTTATATGGGATTACTCTGGCTGGCTTTAATATTTTTATTTGACCACATTGTCTCCTGTGGAAATTTTGTTAAAAGATATCTGAAGCCACATTGGTGGTTAATTGTTAATTCTATGTGGATTTGGGTGTTTATCTCACACTACTTAGATATGGCTTCATACTATCCCACTGTTTCTGTTATAAAAATTGCAGGCTAATCACTTGGGTGAATTAATAGAAATGTAGTATCAAGAGATGATTGCCTCTGAAGGCCTAGGTAGAGGACAAGGATAGTGTCCTATGCATAAGTGAAGGACACTGATGGGAGCCTAGAAGCAAAGACAACTGTCAGCATTTAAACTGTCTACATGTAATATCCTCCATGTTGGCAATTCCCAAAAAATATTTTTGTATTTTTATTGTATGTTTATTGATGTTTTTGCCTTGAATAATTGTCCCTAATGTTAAAAGTAAAATTTTATTTTGATTTTCAAGTTTTAAGTAAAATTGTAAAAAATAAAGCCAAAATAAAATTTGGGATTGTTGCCATGGAGGATGTTACATGTAGAAAGTCTAAATGCTGAAAGTTGCCAAAGCAAAGCATAGGGGTAGGACAAAGATGAAAGGGCAAGAAGATATTCTGCCAATTCTTTCCTGTCAACTGATTTTCAGTCAAATTTGATCCAGATATAATTGTCTTCATATTTAATATTTTTTAATTTGCAACAATAAAAAAAATAAAAATACAAAATAAATAAAACATAGGTAGGACACACCATCTCAAAAATGCCATCACAAATTTAATTCAAGATGTTGTTTTTTGCATTGGGGATTTTGCATCACAAAAAAAATAAAATAAATAATAAAATAGTTAAAATTCACTTATAATTTTCTAATGTGGCATCTTGAAAGTACACCATCTTGATTCCATCATTTTGAAACAAATTAATTAAATCTTATTTTGCTAACTTTATTTCAATATGAATTCACTTAGTGTAGGGCGTGTTTACACCATCTCAATTTTATGTCATCTTGATTTATGCCATTTATCTTTAAACCAAAATAAGATTATTCCTGCACTAAAACAAAGCATGTTGTATAAAATCAGAAGATGTTCCTATAGTGTCTTAACTGTGCTGTTTTAGCAGAGTTACAAGGGGAAAAATATTTAGAAACTAGATAATAATCTTTATTGAGAGATAGTGATTATATAGTTATTGTGAATCATGGATAACAGGAACATGATTGTGTTGATCACATGGTGGGATGGTGAAGAGCTTGTTTGATCCTGGTAATGATTCAAGCGCCAAAACAAGGTATCCACTGTAAGGGATCATCATTTGTTCATGTTGTTGGATTTGGAAATTTGAGTTGACTTCCTAGTCTGGCTCTAAGTGACAGGATAGTTGGATTGTGGTTCATAAACCCGCTTACTCAGAACCTTGCTGGTGGGTGTCATAAATTAGGTGCATATTAGAATGGTCAGGCTATCAGTGGAATTAATCCTGGTAGTCAAGGCTAATTGTTTGCACCCAATCCGTCGGATCTGACAGATTTGCAATTCCATCATATCTTGAATGTTACGATGTTTAGCCAACCTATTACATCCAGTTGGATCAAGTTTGGGCTGAGTGGCTTCATAATGGGCAGTGCAAGATGTAGCCACTCCAGGGTAACACACTCCACTATTCTCCGCCAGATTGTCCGGATCATCCCCAAATGGAAGGAATGCAGATGCAAGAGCCTGGTAGACACCAGAAGATCTGTTATGTTCCTGACAATGGTACAGGTGTTTACACTCCTGCTTCATTGCACAGCCTTTATAGTATATAACTTCCCTTCTTTCTCCCAATAAAAATGCTTTTATACATTATCTACTTGCTTTTACACTCTACTTAGTTGTTACCTTAGTTTAAGGTAAAGACTTCAGAGTCTTTAAGATTTGTATTAATTTGTGTACAAGCCTGAAACCATACTCTCCAAAGCTAGCACTAAAGACGTTAATCCCCAAGACGTCCATAAGGCCAAATTCACAACAGCGGGTCAAGCCTGCTGTTTTGACACCCCCAACTGAAGGTTGGCCTCCTCTGGGGGCAGGCTATCAGGGAGGTTGTCAGGAGCCTGGGCGCCATACTGGACTAACTGCTGTTCCGTGGTGGGTAGGGCAGTCTCACACTGCCTCTGTCTTGCCTTGCAGGGTCTCAGGCAATCATGGTGAAGGACCTTGTCTTGTTTACATTTCCCGAGTCCTTGCACAAAGTAAGTGTTGTTTTTTTTTACCTTAAAGATGATTTCTGGGCCTAATTTCTCAGGTTGTAGTTTACTTTTGTCAATGTTCATGACCCAAACTTCATCACCAACCTCATGTCTGTTTTAGATGGGGATTAATGTCTTTTGTAGATGCTTATTTCCTCTCTCTGTTTGATCACCATTGGCCTCTATGACCTGGGGATCTGAGCAAGGGGGACCTTGCTTGGAATTTCCAGCTTGGGTCCTGATAATGCTTGGATGATATTGGGCTGTGTGCCAAATACCAACTTTAAAGGGATTTCCCTGGTGGATCTGTTCACACAAGTCCAGCATATCAGCAGCCCAGTCAGTAGCTGCTTATACCAGTCCTCAGGTCTCCCAGCAGTGAGTTTGGCTAAGGCTTGCACAAGGCTGCTATATAGCTGTTCCACATGTCCATTGGCCTGAGAGTGGTAAGGTGTTGTCATGGTGTGCTTAGCCCCATTCTTGATGAGGTATATGTTGGTATCCTAAGAGGTCAATTCTTTGCCTCCGTTGGTTATCAGGAGTTCTGGCTTTCTGAACTTGCTGATGATTTCTTTTCCTATGAATTGCTGTATGTTGTTGCCAGTATGTGTCTTTACTGCTTGTGCTACTGGCCATTGTGTGGCAAAGTCTATTGCAGTGATGATATGCTTCTTTTTGTTATGCTTTCCTGGCATGGGGCCTACAATGTCTAGGGCCCACACCTTGAAAGGTAGCTGCGTTCAAATAGGTAGTACTGACTTATGTGGTGTTTTGCTTCTTGCAAATTTCTCACATACTTCACATTGTTCTAAGTCTTCCTGAACGTCTTGGTAAAGGGTTGGCCACCATGTTTTGTGTTTAAGGAAATTGTAGAGGTTGCAACTCTTTGTGTGCCCTAAGTCTCTATGGTAACATAGGATGGTGTCAACTTGCTGATGTGTGGGAACATAAAGGATGGTGGGTCTGTTGGACATTTTTTGATGTAAGGTTCCATGCACGTCTGCAAATAAGTGCTTGTTCTTGATGACTATTTTCTTTGTTATGTATGTGATGCCAGGGGCAAAACCTTCAATCTTTGTATGAAGTATCAAGAGGGGCCAGTCTGGGTTGAGCCCATTCTCTCCTCTTGTGGCTTGGATGTACAGGCGTGAGAGTGCATCTGCCATGGCAAGCTCTGGGCCAGGCTTGTATTGTATGAGCATATTGAATCTCTCCAAGAGTTCCATCTAGAGGGCCTGAAGGTGGGATAGGTTTTCTTGGGGTTTGAAAAATAGGGGCGACTTGTGGTTGGTCAACTCTGTGAATTCTTCCTGTTGCTCTAGATAACAACGGAATTTGACTAGGCAGTGTAAAATGGCCAACAACTCTTTATTGTGGATAGGCTATTGACACTTGCCGTCTGTCAGTTTTTGTGATTTGTAGTCTACAGACAGGAAGTCACCATCATTGTTTTTGATTTGTAGTACTCCCCCAATGGATGCGTCTGAGGCGTTGGTTTCCATTTGGTACTCCCCATTGTGTTTAGAGTATTGCAGTATAGGTGCTGTTGTGAGCTTCTCCTTGAGGCATCTAAAACAGAGGTTGTGTTGGGAGGTCCATAAAAACTTGGATTTGGGGCCTGTTATGGCGGATAGGGGTGCAGTCAAGACGTGGCAGTCAGGTATGAAGTGGTGTACATAGGCCACCATTCCTAGGAATGTTCAGAGTTCTGACTTGTCTTTGGGTGGTGGCATTTTGCAGATGGCCTATATCTTCTGACTGTTGGACTTGATGTTGTCTTTTGAGACTATGTGCCCTAGGAAAGGCAGTTGCTTGCGTAAGAACTGGAATTTGGAGAGCTTGGCTAGAAGCTTGTGTTGTGCCAGGGTAGCAAAGACTGCCTCCAGGTCCTTGCAGTGTTGCTCTACCAAGGGGCTATAGACAATAATGTTGTCCAGGTGGACTAAGGCGTGCTTGCCTATGTGAGGGACAAACACCTCGCACATTAAGGTCACAAAGGTTGAGGGGGCGTTTGTCATACCAAAATTGAGTACCACACATTTGTATGAGCCATACTTAGTATGGAAGACTGTCTTGGGGATATCTTCCTCTTTGATACAGATCTGATTGTAGCCTGTGGTTATGTCAATCTTGGAGAAGACTGTGGCACCGCCCAGGGCATTGAAGAGGTTGTCAATAAGTGGTAGTGGGTAACAATTTTTAATGATAACTTCATTTTAGGGCTCAGTAATCTGTGACTAGGCTCAGGGTGCCATCCTTCTTGGCCACAAAGAATACGGCGGCCCCAAAGGGAGATTGTGAGGGACAGATAAGTCCTTTCTCCAAGGCCTCCTTGAGGTAGGCACATAGGGTGTTGTCTTCATTTGGAGTCAGGCAATAGATGGACTGGGCTTTGGGTACAGCTCCCTTGGGTTGAATTGAATGTTGGATATTTTTTTCTGGGGGTAACTCAGGTAAGGCCTCCTCAAAGATTTCTGGATGGCAGGCTACAATTTTATGATCCTGAGATGTAGTGGTGTCCTGGTGATCTTTGAAGTGTATGATCTTGTACTGGCAGGAGTCCCAGTAAATTTTCTTGAGGCTCTCTCTTTTGTCCAGGGTCTCTGTAATGCACACAAAGACATGGTCACATAGGAGTTGGTCCACTGAGTCAGGGTAGATCTGGTGGTTGACGCCTTTGCGCTTGATGGTCAATACTGAGGTTGCACAGTCTACGTGGGGATTGTTCTTTCTTAGCCAATCTAAACCCAGTATAATGTCAAACTTTGGAAAGTCAATAACAGGCCTTGGATGGTAGAGTGCAGGTTCTCAAGCATGAAAGAGAAGGGGGTGGCTTCCCTTGTCACAGCAATGTGATGTTCATCAGCTAAAACCATGTTTTTAATCTGCAAAGGATTAGTGGCTAGCTTGAACTTGTCCACAAAGCTGCTATTGACTAGGGTTCAATCTGCGCCCAAGTCCAGGAGTGCAGATCCTGTGTAACTGTGAAAGCAGAAAGGGTAAGGCATCAGTTTATTGGTGTGTATGGCGATGGTATAAAGAACTAGGTCCTCTGAGGGCACTTGGATCATTGGATACTGGTCCACTTCCTCAGGTTGGTATTCATCATTGGGCAAGTCAGCAGTTGTGCGGGGAGAGCTTGGCTTGCTTAATTCTCTCCCTGGGCTTTTCCCTTGTCTTGGTTGCCCTGTGTTGCAGTGATATGGAAATGGGTACAATTTGACTGACCATTGTTCCTGTTTCCATGTCCATTTGAACCTGCGGGTTTATGGTTTGTGCTGCTGCCGTTGTTCTCAGGGGGTGGTCAACTGGAGCGCCCGGCTGGGTGAAAGTCTTTGGGTCTCTCTTGTTTTCCAGTTTGCGTCTTGTGGAGAGTGTTGGATATTTGTTCTGCTTTCTCTGCTTTTCAATACAGAATCTTTAAATAAATCACTTGATACAGGTTCATGTGTCTCATTACATGCAACTTGAGTGTGTTGTAGTACATGAGGTGTGTGGCTGGGGTATCAAAAACCATGTCAGAGGGTGCACGTAGACAGAGTTCCTTGTAGGCGCGGGTGAGTTCCTTCACAGTGCCTGTCTGGGTCAAGTTATTTACTTGTCATATAATCATGAGTGTGGTGTTCTTAAGCACAAATCTTGCCAAAAAGACTTGTTTGAAGGTATCCCAGTCCTTTTTGGTGTGTTCTTTATGCCACTTGTTGTACCAGGTGCCAGCATTGTGGGCCAGTCAGATGGAGATTTCTGCAATCCAGAATTGCTGTAGGCATTCCATTTGGGCCAGTTTGCTTTGGGCCAACTGGATCCATGCAGCAGTGTTGTTATTGTTGGCCCCATCAAAGGATTCCAGGGCAGCACTTTGAAGTCTTTGGGCTATGTAGTCTGGCATGGTATTTTCATCAGTTGCACGAGGCATGGCGGAGGGAGCCTGGAAAACCCCTTGGGCAGACAGGGCATTGGACACAGGAACGGGTATCACCATGTTCTGGTAGAGGACAAACCCATCAGGTATCTTGGCACCAGGTGCGTACGGTGTCCAGTCTGCTGGGTGGCCAGACATGATTCTATCAAGGATTTGTTGGCCACATCAAATACAGGCAACAAGCAGAATTTTGAAAGATAAGGTAGGATGGGGAACCTACCTGTTCTACCAATGTTGTAACTGTGCTGTTTTAGCAGAGTTACAAGGGGAAAAATATTTAGAAACTAGATAATAATCTTTATTGAGAGATAGTGATTATATAGCTATTGTGAATCATGGATAACAGGAACATGATTGTGTTGATCACACAGTGAGATGGTGAAGGGGGTGGCTTGATCCTGGTAGTGAGTCAAGAGCAAAAACAAGGTATCCACTGTAAAGGATCATCATTTGTTCATGTTTTTGGATTTGGAAATTTGAGTTGACTTCCTAGTCTGGCTCCAAGTGACAGGATAGTTGGATTGCAGGTCACAAACCTGCCTACTTGGAACCTTGCTGGCGGGATGAGCCTGCTGTTTGGACAATAATATCAATACAAGACACTTATACTAAGAAAAACCTAAAATTAACGCAACTAAGGTAATTCTACTAGTGATTATCATTGCTGGGTAAAAAAACCAGTTTTTCTATATGTAATTTATAACTTATCTATACATGGATACATTGATAGGAGTTTCCTTAATAAAACATTTTAATAGTGATTTCAATAGTAAAGGTGGTGATTATGCCATTTTGATTTATGTCACTTCAAATTCCACTGGGTATCATATCACCCATTGATTTGATGCACACAATAGATAGGGGGAAATAAGGGGAAATTAGATATGAGACCACACTACGCTATATCAGTTCCCCTATTGCAATTCTTGCTTTCTACTTTTAAAAAGTATTATTTCATATTAAAAACCACTTTAGTAAAAAAATGTAAGAAAACTTATGAACCTTTGCAAATATGTATTTTTTGGACTCCTCTAAACAACTGGGTACTTTATAACCCCAGTTGTATAAGCTAGTTTTTGAGAAATTCAAGTTTTACTATTTGGCCTGGTTGAGGTAGCTCCACCGTAAATTTCATTAATTTAATATAAAAAATGCTCAAAAACACTATGTTTTTGAGCTACAGCACCTCAATTATGTCACCTCAAAAACGCCGTTTTGACTGCAAGTTTTCAGTCATAACTCAAAGTTTTGCATACTTGCGTTACTAATAAAAAATTATCTTTACAATAAAAGCTTTAAATTTTCAATAGTATATATTTTTAGATTTATCTAAAAATCTATGTAAACCCATTTAAAATTCTTTTATTACAAAAATTGCTCATTTTTTCCTTTGAAAACTACCACCAAAATGCCCATATTTTATTAATAATTTACTTTTAGGTGCCTCCCAAGTCCAACTCCAAATCTACGCTCAAGGCCTCTAAGGGCAAGGTCAACCCCCCTAAGGCCAAAAAGACCAATACTACCCCCAAGAAGCAGACTGCTAAGGCTAAAACTCCTCCAAAGACACCCACACCTTTCCCTGATCCAGAGGAAACCAGCCCAACCCCACCCCACTCTCCTTTTGTATACTCCCCCTCAGACCCCCAAGAGAAGCTGTTTGAATTCAATTGCCACTCTGATCCCACATCAGAGCTTGAGGAGGAGCAGGAGCAGGGTCTTGAGCCTAGTGCTCCTGTTGAGAACCAAATTGAGCTGTGGGATATAAAAATATCCATAATATTTGCAACAGAAATGGTACATTTGCTGTGCTTGCTACCTTCCCTGTTAGCTACCCAATTATGTCCAAGAATGGAGGTGCCAGCTTTATGTACAAGGGGTACAGCTTCAACTGTAATTACAAGAAAAAAGCCATCCTCAACATCACTTATAAATGTGATAACCTTGGATGCCCAGCAAGGCTTACAACATATGGCTTCATAAGATTTAAAACCTTGGCAATTGGCCATGACTGCACTGAGCTTTTTGACCCCCTCTACCAATTCATCTGCTGGTTTCTTTGTCAAGTGACCCCCATCACCAGGGACAAAACCTCAACTGAGGTGGTGATCAATGACCTGCTCAACCTTAACAATTCCCAACTTGCTTCTGTTGGTGACGCCTCTAAAATCCATAGATACCTTACTGATAGAGTTATGTTCTAAGCACTGAAGGCTTTAGTGAAACATCCATTGACCAGTTAATCTTAACTTAAAAGAAGAAGCTATCCCTTCATGAAGAGCAATCCCTTCTGCATGATGATGGTTCAAATGCATAGGAGTGCATTATCTGCTTCACAACCTCTTAAGATTTGCGCAACCTACTCAGGTGCAAGACCTGGCTTGCATATGGTACCTTTTCCACCTTCCCAAAGCTCTTCAGACATCTTTGAAATATCCATGGGAAGGTGGACAATCTTGTTATTTCCTTGGTGTTTTACTTCCTTCCCAACAAGAAGCAGGACACATATGTCTGTGCTCTCACTATCCTAAAGAAAAGGCTTGATGAGATCCTTTCCACATTAGAATAGGAGCCCAAGGGGACTAGAGGGCAAAAAAAGAAGACCCCCTCCCAGGATGAAGACGCCCCAACCCCCAAGAAACAGCTGGAAAGCCTATCATACCATGAATATATGTTAGTCAATTTTGAGCAGGCTCAGGCCAATGCTTTTTTTCAAAGTCTTCAAGAGATCCCCCTAGGGATGCTTTTTCCACTTCTGCCAAGCACCCTGCCACCGCCTTCAGAAATGCTCAGATCTGCATGAGCTCATCAATGTAGAAGGGACCAAAGAGGCCAAGGATTCTTCAACTGCTTTGCAGCCCTTGCCCTAGTAAAAAAGGAGGAAACCAATGCCTTCTTAACGCCCTTCTGCCACCCCTATATCATTGCTAACCAGGCAGCCTTCACACCCTTTATTGAGTATTTTGAAACTCAATGGGTTGGAATCTTCCATTGAGCATGCTATATCAGAAAACCAGCAACTTAATCACCTGGAACCGCTTTAGGCAGTTCAAAGAAAGGTTGATTAAGAACACCTCTTCCCTTGAAGGGCAGCATGGTCAATTTGCCACAAGAGTCTGGGTTAAGAAGCCCAAATTTAACAAGATTCTTATCTACCTCAAAACCCAGCAGGCCATCTCTTCCTGGCTCTTCAAGACTGGCATGAAGACCAAGAGAGATCCTCTCAAGCAAACTAAGGCAGTGAAAAATTACACTGAGATCAGCAAGGTAGTCCTTGTCCTACTATCCCAAGGATAGAAAGATTGATCATCTTCAGGCCATCTCTGTTGCTCTTTCTACTAATGTTTGAGCCCTTTCCCAGTAAACTCTTATTTATCTTCTCTCTTATTTCCTTTAATTTTATCATTCTTTGACTCTTATTTAGTGTTTGATAATATTTTATGCATTTTTTAAATTATAGATCATAGTTATAATAGATGAAAATGTTTGTTTTTGTATCTATTTTGACTTTTTCCAATTTACACAGCCTTGTTGCTTCTAATTAGCCGCCATTTTTTATTCCATATTTAAAATTCTGAGGCCTTTTTAAGCCTAAAAATGGGCTTAACATTTATTTTATTTATTTTATTTTTTTGGATTTTTTTGGAGTTCAAAAAAACTAACTTTTTAAAACCTGTTTTTCATAGCCGCAATGCTGTAAGTTGAAATGTTGTTTTTACTATAATTTTGAGATAGTGTAATTTTGAGATGGTGTATTTTATAAATGGCGTTTTTGAGATGATATGTTGTACCAGACAATCCCTATGACTGTCATGACATACATAGACAACATGTGGCTTCTCATGATACTATATAATGCTCTAAACTCATATCTAATAAAGTATCATTCTCTTCTTAATTTTCCCCTTTATCTAGTTTATTATAATTTTAAGAAGTATATAAATGACAGTGGTAGCACAGGTAGGTTATCCACACCTACAAAGCTTAAAGGAAAAATCCCTCCAAAGAAAATAACCCAGCAGATGACATTCCCCACCAGCTGGAGACAATATGAAGAAGGTCAGGAGGTCCATGGGATTCACTGTCTTCAACAATATCCTTGTATCAATCAAACAGTACAACTTTCTCAGTATTTGAGGAGTCCTGACCCTGCCTCTAGTTCCCAAAGCAACCAAAATACCCAACATTGTGTTCCAACGCCTACACTCAGCAGAAATTGGAACCTTCTCAGGACTAAACAAATAAAATGCCAACCTCTGGATTCAAAGCACCTAAAATAAATTTTCACAAGCAGGCTAACCCCTCAAACTCTGGGCAAGTACTATTTCTTTGAGCTTTACTAGGGTCACCTTACGCTTTGTAAGAAAATGGTTTGACCAGCACCCTGGTTATAAAAAAACTGGGACATGTTCAAAGCCTCTTTATTGGAGAAATTTACCATAAAAGACTCTGAAGTTGCAATAATGACAGAACTCATGACCTTAAAAATGACAGGAACTATTGAGGAGTACAATGTAGCTTATGAAGACATACACAATTGAGCTCCCAACACCATCAACTTTGATGAAGCTGGACCTCAACTGGACTTCTACAATTGCCTCCCCCACACATTAAACATCAATTTGACATGAGTTGCTGCAAGAACCTCCAAGACATGTTTTTGGAAGGAAAGCAATATTCACAAAAATCTGACAGCCTGCATGTAACCAACAAACAAAAAGAAAGTACCAAAGCAAAGAAGGACCCTCAACCTAATAGACAGAGCAGCTGAGCCAATAAACCTCACCCTTTAGGCAGAAATTGTATCTACTCAAGTAAATCAAATGAGCACTGATAACACCACCAAGGAGGGAAAAGCTAAGATTAGTGCTTAGGAAAGCCACCTTCCCTCACTTTGCAGGACTCCTACAAGGACCAAGACGTGGACTCAATTACCATGATCCAAGTACCCTCCAGCAATCCTATACTGTTTGCTGCCCAAACTGGAACTTAACTCCTCACTTATCACTTTCTGATTTTGCAGATATCAGGGCACAGCACTATTTGACACTGGAGTAGACCAATCCCTTGTTGACAAAAATTCACCAACCTCATGAAACTACCCACAACTCAAAGTAACATCAAGAGAGTTATCATGCCAGATAACAGGAGCACACTAGTCATCAAAGAGGCAAACTTATTTTGTGCCTAAATAGGATATGTACAGACTATCCTTAGTGGCTCAATCATATCAATACCAAAGTACAATATTATACTTAGTCTGGACTGTATGAGAAAGATCAAACCTCATATTGACTGGGATAGCGCTACCCTCACCATAAAACAAGGTGAGGTACAGCACCACATGTATCCAACCCACCTTTACACACTTATTAGAGACTATGTGTTTGTGAAAAGTACAGAAAAAAAGAAGAAAATGACCCTAGTAATATTGATTGGAACACCTGCACAGTAGGAGATTATCCACTTTTAAAAATGTAGAGGCCTCATGCAAACAAGACCCAATCCAACAAAAGCTGAGTCCTAGAATTCCCTTCAGTTTTCCAAGAAAAGTTACCAGGGCTAATGCCCAACTGAGGGATCCAGCATGAAATTGACCCAAAAGAGAGGTTAACAAAAGCACAGCCTATCTACTGCCTAACACCAAGAGGACAGCGCACTACAGGCCTATCTAGACAAGGACCTTGAAAAAGGACTCATGCAATCCTCTAAATCTCCTTTTGACCCAGCTGTCTTTTTTGTAGCAAAGAAAGATGAAAGACTCTGCCTGGTCACAGACTACAGTGCGCTCAAAAAGGTCACAATTAAGAACAGGTATTCCTTGCCCCTGATTGATGACCTTTTTGACGCCCTGGGGGTCCCAATTCTTCACAAAAATTGACTTGACAGCAGGCTATCACCAAATCTGTGTAAAGCCAGAGGACATACACAAAACAGAAACCAGAACCAAGTATGGCTTGCTTGGATGTGTTGTACTCAACTTTGGTATAAAAAATGCCCCAAGTACCTTTGTGACCTTTATGAATGAATTTTTTAAAGAGCATATTAAAAATGGCTATAGTCTACCTTGAAAATATAATCATATAAAGCACAACTAAGGAAAAAAAAACTGGAAAGACGTCCGCCTGGTCCTCAACACACTTCAAGAAAGCCAAATGATAGCCAAACCCTCAAAATGTGAATTCTTCTCAGCAGAACTCCCAATTTAGGGCACATTATCAGCAAGGAGAAAACAAAGCCAGACCCAGAAAGGATACAAGCCATAACTGATATGTCAGTGCTGCAAAATAAGAGTGGGCTTTATAAATTACTAGGCATGGTAGACTAAGTCTGGAGATTCATTACTGACCGAGGATCCTTGACTTCCCTCTTATCTGCAATCATAGGCAAGACAACAAAATTTGTACTGTAAATTCAGAACCTGAACGTAAAAATGCGGGATTGTCAAATCCTTGGCCCAAATTTCAAATCACTTTTGCGGGCAACTCAGCTGAGTGAAAAATAAAATATTTAATAAAATCAACCATTTATTTTGATTTTTTTGGTTTATTTAAATTGGCAAATTTTGAATCTCTTGAGCAGATAACTCAACTAAAAAAAGACAAAACTCAGCAAACAAATGCGGGATACATGAATCAGAAATGCGGGATTCTAATGTATAATTTGAGATTCCCTGTATTTCAGTCAAATCATAGACATCATGTAAAAATTAACAAATCTGAAATTGCGGGATTGTCAAATCCAAGAACCAAGTTTCAAATCATAATTGTGGTGAATTTGAAATAAATATAATTTATGGGTGTCTCAAAAAGGATTTTAAAGGATCTAGAGTGAATTTGTGCTGATTCTTTTAGGAATCATAGGTATTCTCAAAAATCACCCTATTCCATTTTAGGATGGCTAAAATTTAGATGCTTGATTACAGTAGATTTTAAAAGACGCTAATAATAAAGTAGAATTATATAATACAATCTATCTTATCACATTTTCTTTCCTTTGGTGTGTTGATAATGTGCCTGCAATTAATTGGACAGTTTCACCTCCAGTTGCCTTGGCAATAGGAAATCAAGCTGCCTCCCCAAAACCAACTGGTCTCAGGGAGGCAGCTTGATTTCCTATTGCCAAGGCAACTGGAGGTGAAACTGTCCAATTAATTGCAAGCACATTATCAACACATCAAAGGAAAGACAATGTGATAAGATAGATTTTAATATATAATTCTACTTTATTATTAGCGTTTTTTAAATTCTACTGTAATCAAGTATTCTTAATAGCAATATATAAACACATAGTGTAGTAAACTGATGGTTTATATTTACCACCTCTCTTTCCTTCCTTAAAAAAGAAGTTTTATGGCCCCTGGCTACGCCAGGGGCCAAAAAACTTTTAAAAAATTTCTGCGTCATCAGGAGGGTTGCTCATATATCATTATATGATTTTATGGCCGCTATATTAGTGATTTAAAGTGCAGAATATTGCATCATTTCCAGTTTAGACAATTTTTTATTTCACTTAATTTCATGTCTAAATATGGCTGTTGAGATTGGATTTCCATTTGATTTTATCCAGAGTGGAGCTTCTTGATTTGGGTTGATTTGTCCTAGTTACTTACTGTACATTAAATTTGGATTCCAGTTCCTGCAATTATTATTTGAGTTTACTAGTGGCATTCAAAAGTGATTTGAAATTTGGTTCTTGGATTTGACAATCCCACAATTCCAAAAAACATAGTAAACTTAATGAAAGTGGTTGATGGATTTGAACGCTTCAAATCTGATTCCAGTTAATTCATTTTGTCCATTGGAAATATGCAGTTTGACTTGAACTTTGCAAAGTTTCTATGAGTTCCCGCATTTTTAAAAATTCAAATAAAAATACAAAAAAATCAATTTAATTAAAAAAGGCCATCCCGCAAAAGTGATTCAAACTTTGGACCAAGGATTTGACAATCCCGCATTTTTACGTTCAGGTTCTGAATTTACAGTATGGACATCATTAATAGAATAATATTTTTGACAACTAAAGGAAGGAATGGTCACCACTTCCATTTTACAGTATCCTAACCGCAGAGGGATATACAAACTAGAGACAGATGCTTCAGATTGTACAATTGAAGGGGTGCTTAGAATTAAAACCACATAAAAGAATTTTCTCCCTGTGGTATATAAATCAAGGAAATTGTCTGAAGGTAAACAAAGGTACCCAATTCATGACAATAAACTGATAGCTATTGTCCACTATTTAATGAAGTGGCAATGTTATCTGGAAGGTGAACAGATATCCAAATTGCTAACCAACCACAAGCCATTGGTGTTCTTCAAGACTCAACAACACCTATCTAAACAACAAGCTGAATGAATGGGCCTCATATAAAGGTACCCCATGATAATTGAATACAAATCAGGCAAGGAAATACTTATCACAGATGCCCTGCCAAGGCTATACTGTAAACATCTCCTATGAACTGGTGGAGACCCCAATTGGCCTATGTTAATAATGGAGAATCTCCAAGAGGGGTTCCCACCTGGTAAATCAATAGATATCCAAGAGAAAGTCCTCAAGAACAAACACATGCTCAAAACTGTATATGGTACTCTACACTGCATACTTTCAAGTGGTGATACTATACCCTACGTCCTGTCAATACAAAAGATTAACACCATCCTTTGATATCACAGAAATCTGGGACATACCTATAGCAGGAACTTGCATGAATATCTCAAGACACACTGCTGGTGGCCCAACATGCGGGACAGTATCAAGGAAGTACTAGAGTAATGTGAAGTCTGTGAAAAGTACGCCTGCTCCAAGGCACCTCCCAAGTCATTAATACCAGTGTCAATTACCCAGCATTTCAAAGTGTGGTTTCTGGATATTGTGGGGCTAATGCCTGGCAACAACAGAGCAAAAAGTCATCATCACAGCCATTGGCTATGCAACTAGGTGGCCTGTAGCAAAGCTATAAAAGAACATAAAGGAAACAATGTAAGACAGTTTATTGGCAAGGAAATCATAGTTAAGTCTGAGAAACATGAACTCCTAATCACAGACAGAGGAACCAAACTTAAATTTATTGCCACCAACATATACCTTGCCAAAAACAAAATGAAACACACCATAGCCATCCCCAATCACCCACAAGTAAATGGAAGAGTTAAAAGACTGAATGACTCCCTTGTAGAAACCCTCAGCTATTTATCTTCCAAAAATCCAAAAGCCTGGGCTGACATGCTGCCAAATGCACTTATGTTGTGCAGAACACGTGTTAATTGCAATACAGGAAAAAGCCTGTGCAAGCTTGTCTATGGTCATAAACCCGTCATTGTTAGCACTAAATCAGGACCACAATTACCTCTGCCCAAAAAAGTGCCAGACAACAATGACCCTGACGTACAGCGCACCATAAAAGACCAATAGAACAAAGAAAAGGAAAGTGTTGAAAGGGAAGAAATTCCATTAAATCAGGAACACTTCCAAGTTGGGGACAAGATTTGGTTTGTTAATCACAATATGAACAAACTGGAACCAGGGTTAAAAGGACCAGGAATTGTCATGGAAGTTAAACCAAGCAACACTTACCTTGTCAAAGATATTGGCACTCAAACAGCACTCAAGCATATGTACCATGCTTGCCTCTGTCTGTGCAAAGCAAGAACAGCACAACGTAACTCCCAACTTCCTGTACCCAATGCAAAACTGGATCAATATCAAGCACAAATCCCCGACACTCTCAAAAAATTCCCAAGGTTCCACCTTCTAGCATCCCAGGGGGAGATGCCACAGCATCTTCAATTACTCCCTCTCTGGAAAGCATTTCCCTTAGTGACTCTCTGAATGATTCCCCAACTAATTATTAAGTCAGTGGCACTCTTATCATTTGCCTATCTTTTACGGGGATAAACCATTTCAAGTCCTAAGAGAAACACTACTTGGACAAGCCTCATGACTTCCATGACGTACATGGACAACATGTGGCTTCTCATAATAATATATAGTACTCTAAACTCATATATAATAAGGTATCATTCTCTTATTAATTTTATCTTCATCTCATTTATTATACTTCTAAGAAGTATATAATTTACTAAAACTAATATCTGATTTTTCCTCCATAATTACCCTAAAAGCTTTAGGCAATTTGGCTGGTGTCCCCACAGAAGCTGGGGCCACTGTCTGGGGCAACCACAAGGAGAACAGAAGACCAAGCACAAGAAGTACGTAGGTAGACTTATCTGATGCTGAAACGTCATCCAATGTTATTGATTTACAATTTGAAACTGTCTTTGGATCCAATGTTTGGCTTGGAGTATACAAAGAAGGTAATGATTGGTTTGGGATTATTATTAACCTATTACTGTACCCTAGGTGACCGTCAACTGAAGGAAAAGCAACATGTTTAATTCCTGTTCCTGGATTCATTGAATAATTCAAAGTAACTGGTTAATAATTAAGAGATAATAATGAACATATACTACCTGAGGTAAATTCAAGACCTAAATGTAAAAATGTGGGATCATCAACTCCTTGGTCCAAAGTTTGAATCACTTTTGCGGGATGGCCTTTTTTAATTAAATTGATTTTTTTGTATTTTTATTTGAATTTTTAAAAATGCGGGAACTCATAGAAACTTTGCAAAGTTCAAGTCAAACTGCATATTTCCAATGTACAAAAAGAATTAACTGGAATCAGATTTGAAGGATTCAAATCCATCAACCATTTTCATTAAGTTTGCCATATTTTTTTGGAATTGGGGGATTGTCAAATCCAAGAACCAAATTTCAAATCATAAATGGATGCCACTAGTAAACTCAAATAATAATTGCGGTATTTGGAATCCAAATTGAATGTACAGTAAGAAACTTGGATGAATCAGTCCAAATCAAGAAGCTTCACTCTGGATAAAATTGAGTGGAAAATTCAATCTTTATAGCTATGTTTAGACATGAAAATTAAGTGAGATATAAAGTTGTCTAAATATGGAAATTATACAACATTCTGCACTCTAAATCACTAAAATAGCAACCACAAACCCATATAAGAATATATGAGCTACCCTCATTTCTTCCTTGAAATTTCTTAAAATTTTTCTGGCCCCTGGCGTAGCCGGGGGCCAAAAACTTCTTTTCAAGGAAGAAGGAGAGGTGAGAAAGAAAAAACTTCAAAGTGAAACATCACTGGATTACTACACTATTTGTTAATAGATTGCTATTAAGGATGCTTGATTACAGTAGATTTCAGAAAACACTAATAATAAAATAGAATTATATATTGTAATATATAATTCTAATTTATTATTAGCATTTTCTAAAATCTACTGCAATCAAGCATCTAAATTTTAGCTGTCTTAAAATGGAATAGGGTGATTTTTGAGAATGCCTATGGCTCCTAAAAGAATTAGCACAAATCCACTCTAGATCCTTTAGTATCCTTTTTGAGACACCCATAAATTATATTTATTTCAAATTCACCTCATTTTTGATTTGAAATTTGGTTCTTGGATTTGACAATCCCACAATTTCATATTCATTAATTTTTTCATGTTGTCTATGATTTGTTAGACTTAATAAAATGCCAAATTGTAGATTAGAATCCTGAATTTCTAATTCATGTATCCTGAATTCAAATGCTGTTTTTTGTCTTTAGTTAGTTGAGTTATCTGCTCTAAGGATTTGAAAATTTCCAATTTAAATAAATCAAAAAACATTAAATTAAATGGTTGATTTTATAAATATTTTATTTTTCACTCAGCTGAGTTGCCCGCAAATGTGATACAAATTTGGACCAAGGATTTGACCATCTCACATCTTTAGGTTTAGTTTCTGGATTTACCGCATTGAATTTCCATTTTTAGGAGATATAGCTAACCCAAAAGGGAAGAATCTTCTTCCAATCCATCCAAAAGATTGCTGGCGGGAATGAAGCCCAGAAGATTCCTGACAAAAACAGCTTGCTTCCTGCTTCATAGCAGAATACCTTCATCTATCATAAAAGTTTCTAGGAAGCCTCTTCCCTGCACTTTTTAACATTCCTTGTTTATTTTGCCACATTGGCAAAATAAGGGCAAAAAATCCACCTTCTGCCACCCCAGCAAATCAATTCAGAGAAATATTGGAGTGTCTTCTCCAACGTCCCCCCCCCCCCCAAATTTTTCCAAATTCCTTCTTATAGAATAACATCTTGCATGGCTATTAAAAAACTTTTAAAGCCTTTACAGATGGCATTTATCTTGGATTCCTCTTGGTAGTCTCCATCAGTCAACACTTCAGAATCAGGCTTCAAGTCTCCAAAAATGAGTTCACTTAGACTTGACCCCCATCAGTGACTTATGCTTTAGGTCATCATAAGCAACAACAACTCATGCCTTATGACTGTTTTTACACACCCAAGTAGTTAGCTTGAGCTTTCAGGAGCAGAGTAATCAACTTGACCTCCCAGAAACATCCAAATAATTAAGTTCTGCAGCTGCTTCTATAGACAGCTACCCTAATAATGGTTCTGAGCTACCAATGCTTTGCCCATCAACTTTAAGGCCTTCTTAAAGCTACCCTAAAGTCATAGAAAGAGAACCTTTACCCCCATCCTAGGTAAAGTTCCTCAACTGTACCATCACCCCAGTTGGGATCAGGGTTTTAGTGCTACCTCAAAATATTCTTCCCAGGGTACACAACCTCTCTATCCTTCTGAAACACTAGAAAAAGGCCACCTTAATAACCCCCAAGGCAAAACAAACCTCAACCACCTCAATCAAGAAGGACCTAGCTGCCACAGCTGGCCAAACAAACAAAATCATAAACATTTAACTCTCCCATGCCACCATTCTCTACTTGGCCAACTTTAACCCCCCCTGCAAAGCTGCTCCATGGGTGGATCATCACAGGCAAGGTTCATTGACCAATCCCAAGTTTGCCCAGGTTGCTGGGCTCCCAAATCAAAGGTGCTTATCCCCTACAGTGCAGAGCATGGGCAGGTGACCCCAACGCAATTGCTGGCCCCCAGGCCTGCAACCGGCAGCAACTCCAGACGGTCTCTGAGGGACCCCCTCCTATTGAGAAAGACTTTTACAGCCCCTAACACTCCTTGACTGGTGGGAGTATAAGCCCCTTGCCCCAGATCTTTCCCCCAATGCTGGGCAAGAGGGACAGTATAGCTAACAGTGCAGAAGGCTCTTAAGAGACTAACCTCCTGGCAAGGGATGAAATAGGCAATCCAGGGGACCTATGCTCCCTGGATCATAACATCTACTTAGGGCTGGCTTTCTGGGGGTGTGTAGTGCTGGAAGAGGACACATACTCCTCTGCTAGGAACCCCTCTCCTCTTGGTGTGAGGGTATACTAGGGTGCTGGTAGGGAAGGTCTCAGAGGAGCTTGCAGGGCTTCAAGCAAGGTATAACTTGCTGAAATTAGAACCAGGTCCGCTGAAGGATGCCACCTCCCGTCCCTGGCTTTATCCAGGACACCCTATGGCCGCCTCCTGGGATCAGAAGCGCTGCAGACTTGTTGGAGAGGGCACTTCAAAATCTCTTCCCGGCACTTTGCTCAGGCGCGGAACAGCAACCAGTTTGGTGAACAGGGTTCCCCTATGCTTTATACAGCAGCAGGGCTGGAGAGGAATGCTGAAGAAGTTGCAGGAATACGTCTTCCTAGCAGCTTCCTATAGGGGATGAGGCATTTTGCTATTGAGGGCAAGATACAGAAGATACTTTTGGTGAGCCGTTTTCTCTTGACTTTACTACTAGAGTGAAGATCTGGGAAGAGTGTTAAAAGAGGTCAAGGAAAATTCACCTAGCATATCCTTCTTTAAAAATCAGCTGAAGTGAACACAGATAAATGTTATGCTAAAATAGAGGAGCAGCTAATGGGTTGGGGTGCTAGGTGTTAAGGCTTCAGGGGGTTAGAGCTGTGGGATTGACTTCCTATCCAGATCGTGATAGGACTTCAGAAATAGCAGATATTTGATGCTGCAATTGTTGGCCAATTTGAGGGAATGTTTGGTGACAAAAATACTGGTTGGAGCCAAATTTTACATTATGAAGAGAAAACAGTGGATTGATACTTTAAGCTTTTGGGAGAGCAAGTGTGTAAGCTTGTTTTGCTGTAAGAGAAGGCAAGCACTGATAGCTTAAGATTTTGAAGGGTGCTGGTATGAAGGCAGAGCTGTTGGTAGCAATGAGATATAATTAGGAAGCTCCTGGAAAGTTGAAGGGGCCTTTTGGAAATCTTTTGGTCACAAGTGAGAGCTTTGTTGGGTGCAGGATCTGTATTTTGATGGTTACACGTCTGGCTGGGTTGGATTAACCAGATGTCTTCTGAAGTGTTGAGAAGTTCTTTCTGAAGAATTAGCTATTCAAAATGACTCCATAATGGTGGCCAATAAAAAAGTTTCTAAGGGTATCTCCCTTCTGTTAATAAAGACTATCTTGACCCCAATTCTCCCTTTTTGTTAAAGAGAACTTATGTAGTGATAGTAATTTTGGAGCTGTTCAAGAGTATTACAAGAAGAACTTTAGTCTTTTTACTCATAAAAACCCCTGGTTGAGGAATGAGTAAAGTGGTGAAAATGACCTTGAGAGCTGGGATGCTGTTGTACCAAAGATTATCATGCAAATGACCCACAATGTGATGGACCTGCTTTTGGTAGATCATGCATTGCTGTGAAATGAGGTTTCCTTAGTTATTAATTAACAATGATGATTGAGGAATGGTGAGTCCCTTTTGAAGTTGTTAGATAATTGATTTTTGCCCTTTTCATGGAACTGATATAGATTAAAATGCCAACCTGTCCCATTAATTCCCTGAATCTGACCTAGGACACACCTTGGGGTCTTTCCAGAAGCAGGAGCACCATAATTCCAATTGGCTTATTTTAGTAGGTGACACTGGGTATCATTGGCTAGTGATGGATCAATTTCAATGTCTTCCTGTATAAGGTCCTGGCTATTGCCTTGGTTGGTGGTGTTCTCCAGGTGGTGTTCTAAAACCAGGGTATCAGCCCCAATGACAGGATCATACATCTCTTCATCCTCTTGAGTGAAGTTAAAGCGCTGAGTGTACACATCAGTAGGACTAATCACACTCTTGGTTGTTGATTGTCGAAAATTCTTGGTATTGGATGCCAATAAGGAAAGTTCACTATCGCTTGAAAAAAATTTATATTGAAACAATTCTTTATAAAAAAAGGAGAGATATGGGTTTGATCATAGTTTCAAGGGAGGTCAACTTTGATAAAAAATACTCGCAGATGGTTGCTTGATGTGATTAGGGAACTGGAGTTGGATTCCAATGGCGATGTTCTCTAAATGACTTTCATTGGATGTTTATGTTTTTCTTTTGAAGTTTGTTTTCAATCAAAATAAAGTGGCGGATAACAGTGTTTGCTTGGGGTTATTCATCATGTGGGCAAATCTTGTGCGGCGGTTATTTAATGATCAACTGGATTTATTGACCTTTTTTATAAATCAATAGAAATGATTTGAGTGCAGTTTGGAATCTGGTTTATCCATGCACAGGTTTGGTTTGGTTGATTATTTATCTGTGTATCGATGACTTTGAGTGTAGCTAGATTTTCCCTGTTGGTTGATTTGTCATAGTAAACAAGTTACCCGCTCTTTGCCCGTTGATGTCATTGAAAACACTTATGCTTTGTTCCACGGGCAACTTTGACTTTCTTTGGGCCAACTTTGGTTGCCCATCTTGATGGCTATGAAAAGTACGGTATAGCAGATGTTTGAATCATTATTTAACAGTCAGGGATGGAGAATATATTTGGATATAGGGAGCTGGCAGGGACACCATGGAGATAGTGAAATCTTCTACTGAAAAGATTGATTTTGATCATCTGTATCAGCATTCTTCTGGTGGTGATAGTTGGTTGTGCAGGGCAGTAGCTGAGCTTCAATAGCATGTTTCCAAAAAGGGAAAGTTTTTAAAATAAATCTTAGCAGTTTGTTTCATTCAGACTGTATAAGATAGACTGTGAAATGTATGCAAGCATGCTGGATTGAAGGTGAGGATGCTTGGGGAGATTGTGATAATGTATTGGATCATACCACAGCTTGTCTGGGCACATTTGGTAAAACAGTCATTTGAGCTTGCCTGGGGTCGGCATGTATTAATTAATGTATTTGAAGAATAAATTGTAGGTGGTATTTAAATTTTGGTAAGCGTCTCGCTTTGGTTCAATATTTAATTTATGGATTTCTCCTCGTGGTGGAAAGCTATCGTATATCACTGAAGGAACCCTTATATATTTTTATTCCATCATTGAAATACGATTTTATATTTGGTCTTTTAATACTTTACCTGTTTAATTTGGTTAATTTATTAAGAAAGAGGATGTGACTGCATGTGGATTTTAAAATTCGTATTTATATGTGATGATAAGAGTGGTGTTTTATTTGATGCTATTATTTATGATTTTCAGCTGTTTCTAATAACGAAAAGAACTAAGGCTCGTTTAGTTGACGGAGAAAGACCGCCTCGGATTCGTGGGATCGATTGGGAGTGATGGACTTTGATGGAGAGGGTGCGGTAGCGAGAGGAGCGGATGCCATCTGGTTGAGGACTGGTGGGTATTCCGGGTCACGCGTACGCCGCCCTACCCTCCGCAAAATAAATGCGACAGTGGCCACAAGGATAACCACCCCCACTACTCCTACAACGACCCACACCACCAGATTTTGAGGCGGCGCAGATTCAGCCGAGGGCCTTGTCGATGTTTGAGTTGAGGGCTGGGAGGTTGGTGGTGCAGTCTCCTCGACGTAGTAAGAGGTCTTCGTTTCCGTCACTACCACCGGCGGAGGGTCTGAATACTGGACACTCGTCACCGTCACAACAGGCGGGCCTATATATCAGCAAGCGTCTTTGTTATCGTTACCTTGGGCCGGCGTTGGGACTTGCGCCATGGCTGCTGCCACAAGTAGAGTTCCAATTACACGAACAAGCATTGAGAGCAAACTTGGTGGATCCCTCGCTGCTTAATCTACTTCCCCATTCCCGAATCGGATAAACACAGCCCTCTAGCCAATCAGACAGAGTCCCTCCTCTAACCCCACATAAGCTATGTTTCACATCAACAAAGAGTTTAATCACCCTATAAAAACATGATAGGTTATCAGCGGCTTTAACCACCAACAAACGAGAATCACTCTTCGAATTGGTCGAGGTGCAAGCGTCATTCAATGCCCTGGCCAATTCAACACTACTTCCTTCCGCTGATCTGGGTTAATAAACCTGCAGCCAATCAGCGGCTGAATCATGCAAAACTGCATTAACAAAATCAGTCCCCAGTTGACCCTTAAACTAATCACTTCTGCTTGACATGCTTCCGATCTCAAGCGAAACAATAATGTAGTTATCAATCTGGTTCAGCTTAGCCGCTTCCGAACTGATCTCCAACCAACGTCAAGGGATTTCGTCATATTTCTCCGTCTCCAACCAGCTTATTTCTCCGCAACTAACTTTTCCAATGTTACAGCTGGCATGTCAATCTCAAATAGAACCACCACTTAAGGCTTGAAAGCCCCTTATCATTGCAGCATCGCCCATTAAACTCTGAACCAGAATAGCACGCTGCATCCTCCTCAGTGTGCATGGAAATAGCCACTATCCTTTAACCAGACAGAGTGGCGCTTGAACATTGTGGTGCCATCAGAATGCATAAAGCTAACCTTCCTGACCAAATTTCAATTGAAATCCATAACGCATAACTCAATCTAATCCATTGGCCTGCTTCAAATCCCATCATTACAGCCAACCAGAAAATACCACCCACAGTGCCCTGATTTCTGACCCACATGCCTTGGCTTATCTCAAAGCTCCCAGGTTTGGAATGCTGTTTCAGACCATCCAATCACCAGCATACAAAATAGAGGTACTTGGGAATAATGCCGACCCCAAAGGCTGTATAGATTTCAACCACGGATGGGTGACGTACTAACGTCACAAAACAGAACTGAGGGTTTGGCTTCTACATCCCATCTTAAAAAATAAATATAATCCTACTATAAGCCAGTTTCCTTTAGCTGCCTCAAAAATAGAACCTGGTTACTTTTCCCTATTTTATGGGGATCACATAGCGATGCTTTAACCACTATCTACATGCCATGGACACTTCTGAAAACTTCACATCTTTGATCTTATTTTCAATCCAATCTATATGCTCCGGGTTCGCCCGCGGTACATTGTAACCCCCCTCCCACCCTATCGATCAGCAAGCATTGATCGATATAAATATTTGATAAACTCACGACTTTTTTTTGTAAAGGCTGGATAGATTTTCTTTGTTAGTTGACCTCATATAGTATTTCCATAACCTCTTTGACCACTCCCTCCCAAGTAGGGCTGCAGCGCCCCACCCGGACAAAGATCTTCTTTTTTCCGGCATTCCAGAAGATCGTATTTAAAATCAGGTTTAAATAGAAAATATATTACCTTCCACATTTTCAGAAACTTCAGACATAAGCCAGGTTTTGTCTGGGGGTGGGACGCTGCAGCCCTACTCCCAAGGAACCATTTCCCAGATAATCGACTCCCCCACCCAGCACCAGGTAGCTGTAAGGCTTAATTCAAATACTTTACACAAATCAACCCCTATTCTTCATAGGAGTCCTCCTCAAACTACATGTCCTACAATAGATACTGGGTAGATATATCCTGCCTTAAAAGCTCTACTGTAAATTCAGAACCTAAACGTAAAAATGTGGGACTGTCAAATCCTTGGTCCAAGTTTTGAATCACTTTTGCAGGCAACTCAGCCTAGTGAAAATTAAAATATTTAATAAAATCAACCATTTAATTTGACTTTTTTTGATCTATTTAAATTGGCAAGTTTCAAATCTCTTGAGCAGATAACTCAACTAACTAAAGACAAAGCATAACAAGCAAATGTGGGATACATGCATCCTAAATGGGGGATTCTAATATACGATATGAGATTTCCTGGATTTCAAACCAAGCATAGGTATCATGTAAAACTTAACAAATCTGAAATTGTGGGGTTGTCAAATCCAAGAACCAAATTTCAAATCAAAAGGGAGGTGATTCCGAAATAAAATAATTTATGGGCATCTCAAACAGGATGTCAAAGGATCTATAGTGGACTTGTGCTAATTCTTTTAGGAAGCACCAGCATTCTCAAAGATCACCCTATTCCATTTTAGGATGGCTAAAATTTTGATCATAACATTCACCAACTTAACATACTTAACAATAAAATTGACTAAAATATACACCCCTCTTTTTGAGTTTATTTTTTAATAAAAGTTTATTATGTCTTCTAACAACAACCAAGTAAATAAGCTTTTCCCTGGCCTTGACAAAATCATGCAGGGCTACACTGGGTCTCTCAACAGTGAAGCCTCTGTATATGGTCACTCCCAAACTGCAGGACCTTCACCAAGCACTACCCAGGAGTGTGTTCTTTCTTCTGCATCTTCTAGCATAGCCCTGTTTGCACACCACACACAGACAGCTGCTAACCCAGATCGTGTATCAACACTAGCATCCAGAATTGGCCAAGTGAGTCATGGAGTCACCCAGAGAACCCAGAATCCAGAGACAGCCAATCAGATAGCACTGTCTGGTTTCCAAGATAAACATATCCCACCTCCAGCCAATCAGCCTGCAAGATGCAGAAGAAACCTAATCACCCCAGAAATTTTTCTCGAGATGGTTGCAAAGCAAGGGATGCTTATGTCCCTTGGGGAAATTGCGGCCGTGATGGGTTTTGCAAAGTCCACTGTGGCTGCAACCCTACAGCCCCCGCCAACTGTGGCCCTCTCCCAAGAAGACCCCAACTAGTGCTGGTACTTCAACTGAAGGGATAAAGCCCACTCTCTCATGATGGCTACCGTGGAGCGTGATCCGTGGATGCCCCTGGTCCAGGTTTGTCTCCAACTGGGACTCCGCGGTATTTCTACCAATAAGAGAAGGGTGAGTTTGTGGAGGCACAGAGTTGTGGTTGCCGCAAGAATCTTGTCCAACCAGGTTCTCAGGGGTCCCAATTTGGTGGATACTGACCCCTACGGTTCAACTACCATTAATTTTATTAAATAGAGGGCAATGTGGACGCGCAATGATGCCATCTTCTTGTTGTATACCAAGATTTCTGCAAGTATCAAGATTATGGAGACTAGTGTATCCAATCTAATGCCTACAAGGGCGGCCCAATCTTGTATCAATCTGTTGGGGTCTTGTTGGCAGTTTCCCCATTGGGAGTCAATTATTCCTCAGCAATATCAAACACTGCAGATGGGTATGCCTACCAGAAGGAGCTCAAGGACATGCTGGAGAAGTGTGTCACGGTAGGTTCCATAATGCCGGGTATTGTCCGTCCAAGTAAGAAGGCACAGAAGGCTGGAAAACCTATATCAAAGTTGACCGAGTTAACAGATTTAAACCAAACAGTCGATCAAAAATGGGTCATGGCTGCTCCCATTTACCAGCTGAAACCAGCTCCCCCTTGTAAACTGACGTTGATAAATTGATGTAATATGAGGGTCACCCAATATAAGCTCATTCATTGGAATGGTTGTCAGAAACTGGTCACGCAAGGGTTCTTTGCAACCTGGTCTAGATACTTGCTTGAAGATGCCAAAGGAATAGGAGATCAAGACTCAGGTGGTATTGCTTAGTCAATTTTTCTGGTATATATTGAATAACTTTCCCTGTTTCAACTCTAAGAGTTGAGTCCTTCTAAATTTACTCAATAAAAATCAATTATCCCAAGTTCTAATTTTAAATTTTAAAAATGCATCCTGTGCTTGGGTTGTTGCAGTATATCCCGTACAATCTGATTCTGAACAGAATCATTTCAGGAAGATGGGACCAGCATCTGGAACTTTGTTGTTGGCGCTGCAAAATGTTAATTTCATACCAACTAATTTTGTAGCTCCTCCCCCATTCTGGAAAATGAAAATTGTGTCACTTCTCAATGCCCAGAATTCTACGCTGAAGATGCATTGATGCTTTCCCAGGTCATTTATCTTGGTTTACTCTGGTTAGGATTGATTGTTCTACTTAATCCTGGAGTTTCAATTGGAAATTTTACAAAAAGATATTTAAAGCCGCGTTGGTGGTTAATCATCAATTCTATGTGGATTTGGGTGGTAATTCCCCATCATTTAGAAACGGCTTCATATTATCCAGTGATTTCCATCACATTACTCAACTCTTCTATGTCTGAGTTTTTGGAAGCAGTTCGTCATGAATTTGTGTTTCTTTTCTCCTGCTCCGTCGAGATATCTGTGTTTACCATGTTTATTTGCATCAGTTCATTTCTGAGTTTTCAGTTTGGACTTTTCTTTAATTTTTGGTTTCCATCTCTTGTTGCAGTTGTAGAGACTGGATCCTCTGTTTCCTATTTCCGTCGCGTCATGTCATTTTGGCGCCCGGATTATTTTCCTGCCCCACCCACTGATGAAATTTCGCGTGAAGTTTTGTCAGCATTATTATTTTATTCTGGCTCTAGCCTTAGCCACAAATCCCAAGTTTACCATGTGATGACAAAGGTTTCCAAAGATGCTCAAGAATGGTTATTGTCCGCGGTGGAGCACAATCCACATGTTTTAACTGAGAGTGCATCTCTAGACTCTTTGTTAAAAAATTTGTGTGTATCTATTAAGAAGCTCAAAGTATATTGTAAGCTGTACACCTTCTGTCAGGATACAACTCCACTTTCAGTATTCCTTCCTCAGTTTCTTACCTACTGCCGTACAATTGATGTTCCTGAGGTGAACAAACTCTCAGTGTTGTGGTTAGCAGTTGACCAGACTGCTCAGAATTTGGCAGTTTGGGATTCCCTGTTAACCACAACTGAGGCCCTGGTAAGCCAAATTCTTTCTCTGGTCTCAAATCTGTCTACTTCCAAACAAGGTACGTTGGTAATTGAGGATAAACCTGCTGCACGCTCTTGGTTTTCTGGTCCTTTCTCCTTGGTAGTTTCTTCCAACCAAAGCCAAGATTGTTCTCCCCCTAGCTCGTCTAAACTACAATTGGCGGTGGTGAACAAACCTAGTGATGTAAAGGAGGCCCCTGTAGTGTCCGTTCCTGATAGTTCCTTGACATTGCTTCAGCACGCTATACCTGCAAAATCTTCTGTTATTACGTCTGAAGAGTTGCCCCTCGTTCCCATTGATCGTGATAACCCCGTTCTTCCAGCTGCTGTCCAAGAAATGATTGAGCGTTACTTCCAGGAGCATCCTGCTTCCTTAGCTGCCGTCTGTACTGCTGATGAAAAACAAGACCCTACCAAGAATGCTACCTTTGCTGCAAATAAATCCACCTCTGGTTACTTCTTATTTCATGGTAGTATTGATAATGGTCAGACTATCTATCAGCCAGCCATCTTGTTAGATACAGGTGCTTCCAAAAAATTTATGAGCGTGGAGACTGCTGACTTACTACAACTCAAGTACCACCCAGGATTGCTTGTTAGGGGTGGAAATTGTCAAATGTTTCCCTCTTTCCAGCTGAAGAAGCCAGTTACTTTTGTAGCAGCAGGCCAGTCTTTTACCACAAGGTTTTCTGTTTGCCCTACCCTTATGTATCCTATCATTTTGGGAGTAAGTTGGTGGAAAGATCATAATGTATTGACCCTACTAGAGAAAAATAAGCTACAGGTGGAACACTCCTCGGGTATAACTATTTGTATTCCGCTGTTGGATATGTCTGAATTGGAGCAATCATCACAGACCATACAATTGTTTCCTGTCCCTGTAAGTTTGGATTTACCGGCATGTTTGCAACCCTGGTCTGCGGCATTTGACGCCACCAGAGGCAAGGTCCTTCCCAAGCACACTCAGTTTGACTTTGACTTTAAGGTCACTGTTGATCTGATCAGAATTGTGTCTCCTATTTACCCTTTAACCTTGAAGGAAGATGCATGTTTGGAAGAGTGGACTTGTAACATGTTGGCGAAAGGCTACATTTTTAAGAAGGCTTTTTCAATCTGCTCTCTGTTATTGTTTGTTCATAAGTCTGATGGGTCCCTTTGTCCTTGTGTCAACTACGGGAATTTGAATAACATTACAATTCCAGATCCTTATCCTTTACCTCTCAAAGCACAGATCTCTAGATGTGTTGAGAAGGCCAAGGTATTCTAAAAACTTGATCTGTTGAATGCTTTCAATCAAATCAGGATTGCAGAAGAAATGGAATAGTTAACAGCATTCAGAACCAAGAAGGGTATCTTCTAGTTCCGTGTAATGCCTTTTGGATTGAAGAATGCCCCGGCTTGCTTTCGGCGGTTGATTGATTCCGTCTTGGGGGATCTCCTGGGTGTATGTGCCATTGCATATATGGATGACATCTTGGTGTTTTCTCCGGATGAGGAGTCCCATAAGGCACACTTGTCAGCAGTTGTAGAGCGCATTCTCCAAGCAAACTTGATTATCAAAAGGAGTAAGTGTGAATTATTTAAACTTAAGGTTACCTTTCTGGGTAATATTATCTTTGAGGATGGCCACACCATTGCCCCTGACAAGAAAGCTGTGGTTCAAGAGTATGCTACGCTTGTGACAGTATCCCAACTTTGTAGTTTCTTGGGCACATGTACGTTCTTGAAGAAATTCACTCCCCACTTGTCTGAGGTGGCTGCCCCTTTATATTTAGCTAGTGGAAAGACAACTTTAGTCTGGACGCCTGAGTGTGCAAGTGCCTTCTCAGCAGTCAAGGCTCTTTTGTTGTCCTCCCCAGTGTTAAGACATGTGGATCCTGAGCTTCCTTTCGTTGTTTCCACCAATGCATCTAAATACGCTCTGGCTGATGTGCTGTTGCAAACGGCTAGTGATGAGATTGAGAGACCTGTAGGGTATTTCTCCCAGAAGATGGAGGCTCAAGAGCGCAACTACATGATTTACGACAAGGAATTGTTGGCTGTAGTGGAATTGTTAAAGCATTGGCACCACCATCTCATGTTGGCACGTCATCCATTTGTAGTAAGAACTGACCACAAAGCTCTTCTATATTATCAACAACCCAGGGTTTTGTCGGGTTGCCAATCCAGATGGCATGGTGATCTGACAAGATACAAGTTCTGCTACAAGTTTATTAAGGGATCTGACAATCACTTGGCTGATGCTCTAAGTAGGAATCCCTCCCATCTCCCAGAACCTATTATGGACGCCAAGTTTAACACACATACTATGATTCCAGATGAGGCTGTGGTGCCTTTTGTATTGCCTCCACCGGCTACGTTGGCCACCATGTTGTTAGCCAAGAGCGCAGACCTGGACTTGTATTCCAAGTTTAAGTTTCTGCAACCTTTGTCCAAAGGTTATGATAGGCTATTAGAGCTAGCATGTGCAAACCCAGTAGGTCAGCCTCAGGGTTATCATAAGATTGGTCCAGTCCTATATCATCAAGGTCGCTTGTGGGTCCCTGAAGGCACTATTTGGGATGAAATCATGGAGGCTAATCATACCTGTCCAACAGCTGGTCATCCAGGGAAAAACAAAACAGTGGAACTTATCCGCCGCCAGTTTTCCTGGAAAGGTTTGACTGTGCAGGTAGCCGCTTTTGTTTGAGATTGCCTGGTATGTGTTTGATCCAAGGCCAGTTGGAATAAGACTACTGGTTTACTGGTTCCACTTCAGCCTGCTGCAGGCCCTTGGACGTCTGTGTTGGTGGATTTCATTGGCGAGCTTCCCAATTCCAATGGGTTTAATGCAATCAAGGTAGTAGTTGATTGTTTCACAAAAATGGCACACTTTTTACCTTGCTCAACCACAATTACTTCAGTGGAAACAGCTAGGTTATTTGTGAACAGAATTTTCTCTCTACATGGCATCCCAATGGAGATTGTAAGTGACTGTGGTCCTCAATTTATTGCTCAGTTTTGGGAAGCTTTTACTGGAATCCTTGGTATCAAATTGTGCCGCTCTACTGTTTTCCACCCCCAATCTGATGGACAAACAGAGATGGTAAACCAAAGTTTGGAGGTCTACCTATGCTGCTACACCAATGCGCAACAAGATGACTAGTGTGATAATCTACCCATGGCAGAGTTCACATATAATAACGCCCTGCACACGTCAACTCAAGTATCACCATTTTATGCCAATGTGGGCTACAATCCTTCTTCCAAAATGGGCCCTTGTTTGGTTAGCAATGTGGAAGCTGCAACTGATCAAGCCGCTGAATTGAAGCAGGTCCATCAGAAGTTCCAAGTTACTCTCGCCGCCGCTGTGACAACTTACAAGAAATACGCAGATTGCAAGCGCCAGGAAGGTCCAAATTACAGGCCAAGTGATTTAGTCATGGTTGATGCTCGCAATATGAAACTTAAGGTTCCCTGTCATAAATTGGGTCCCAAGCAAGTTGGTCCCTTCAAGGTAGAATGTCAGATTGATCCCTCCACCTATTGGCTGGATTTACCTCCTGCTTTCAAGGTTTTTCATACCTTCCATGAATGTCTCCTTACTCCCTTCAAAGGAACAGAGACCCCCTGTAAAGCCCCATAAAATGAGGGAGTACTTTAGCTAGGTAAGGTACCAAGTTAGAGACTTGGAATCCCGTAAGTGACGTCAAGATGGGATAGACTGTCATCATCCATCTAAAGACTTTGGCATGTATGTTAAATTGTCCAAAATTACCGGCAAAGTATGTAAGCACGTAGAAGACAAAGGAATAGATTGCTACGTGCTGGGTGGAGCGGGGCAACACCAGCATGGGCCAGGAGTACGTCTCAGAGAAGTTGAGCTGCGCTGACTCCTTGTAGAAGTACTCGTTGGGCAGTTTGTTGTACGGCCCATGCTGATGAGAGTGTTGGTGGCCCCCAATCCCAAGGCAGGCTGTGAGGACAGCAGAGAAGATCAAGTGGTTCATCTTCTAGTCCTGGGAAAGGGCAGACAAAGCTTAGTGTCTTTAACTTTATGTTGTTTAAAAGTTTCTTGGGTATTGATTTATGTGATACTATTGAAGGGTAATTTCACTCAATGGTAGCACAAACTACCATCAAGTGATTGAGATTTATTATATACTGTCATCCTTAGTGGGGCATGAATAGTACAAATCATTGGACAGGGGACCCCAAACACTTGGTGTTGTCTGGAATTCCCTTTTGGGAGTGGGATGGGAGTGGTTTTGCAAGCAATGAATTGTTATCATTGGCATGGCATGGGATTAGAGCATCTTCAGGCACAGTAATGCATTTCAATCCAGCTTTTGCAGTTGATGCATTATTTGTAATGCTGGACTGCTTGTCAACCCCCTCCCAATTTGGTAGATTCAAAATTTGGGCAGCAGTTCCCTCTCCATTTGGGTTTTAGGGAAATTGCCTTTTTGGGTTTCCCCCTTTGGCAATTTCCCCATTTGACAGGTGGGGTGAGGGGCTGGCTGGCTGGCGTGCGTGGGCAAGCCGCCAGGCCCGGCGTGCGGCTGGCGGACGGGGTATAAAACCCGTCCAAATTAAAAAATTTATTTTTAATTCCTGTTTGTAAATCTCAGCTTTCCGCAGCAGTTTCCCCAATAAGGGGGAACTGCTGCCCTTTTTTGTTTTGTTTGTTATCCTGCAGTGTGCTCAGAGCAACTTCCTGAATGCCAGTGTTGTCAGGAATATTCCTGACAGTTGCTTCTTCTTCCCTTCTTGGCAAACCTGTCCGTTGGCAGTACTGGGCAATAAGGTCAGGGGCGTTGGCAAGGTTTTTTACTGGTTCCCATGAGTTTGATTCTGGTGGGTAACCTACCCATGAAACTAGGTATTGGACCTGGTTGCAAACTTTCCTGTACCCTAGTATGGCCTGCACTTCCCATTCTGGGGTGTGTTGTAGGATTGTTGGCAGGGGGTGGCTGTTTTTTGTCTGATGAGCGTGGGGGCTTCCTCTTTCTGCCTCTAGTTTGGATATGTGGAAGACGTTGTGGGCACTGGAGCGGTCCAGGAGCTGCACCCTGTATGTTGTGTCCAAGATTTGTTGGAGTACTTTGAGGGGGCCAATGTGACAGGGTCCTAGTTTCCTTCCCACTTGGTTAATCTTGAGATTCTTGGTGTCAAGATACACATTGGAGCCAATTTCAAACTCTGGGTTGGCACGTTGGTGTTTGTTGGCTTGGACCTTGTACTTTTGTTGGGCCTCCCTGAGGTTACTCTGTAGATGTTTCTGTGTATCCTGTAGGTTTTGGAAGTACTCATTGGCTTGAGGTACTGTCCCTGGGCAGCCTTTAGTGGGGATTCCTTGAGGAGAGAACCTGTAGTTGGCTGTGAATGGGGACATCTTGGCTCCCAATTGGTAAGAACTGTTGTAGCTAAACTGGGCCAAAGGTAGTAGGTCTGCCCAATTATCCTGCTTAGTGTTAACGTAAGCGCGGAGATATGTTTCTAGTATCTGGTTAACTTTCTCTGTTTGACCATTGGTTTGAGGGTGGAAGGCTGTTGACAGGTTGAGCTTCACCTGGAGTTGTCGCATTATTTCGCCCCAGAATTTGGAAGTGAACTGGGTTCCTCTGTCTGATACAATGTCTTTTGGGAGACCATGGTGGCGGTAAATGTGGTTGAGGAATAATCAAGCTGTGGTGGTGGCCGACATTCCTGATGAGCAAGCAATGAACTCTGCAGCTTTGGTGAGGCGGTCCACAATAACCAGAATCCCTGTGAAGCCTTGACTGGGAGGTAGGTCCGTGATGAAATCCATGGAGATAGATTCCCATGGCATGGATGGGATTGGTAGGGGTTGAAGCAAACCCTGTGGCTTCTGTGTGGAGTGTTTGTTCCTCATACATGAAACACATTGTGAGATGTAGTTTTTTACTTGTGGAAACATGGATGGCCACCAGTAGCTGATTTGAAGGTGCGCCATAGTTTTCTTGATTCCTCCATGACCACCTAGCAGGGAGTCATGCAACTCCTGTAGGACCTGATTCTGAATGACTCCTGGGGGTACCACCAATCTATCAAGTCTGTAAAGGAAGCCCTCGTGGATAGAGTAGTTGGGGTTGGGTTTTGCAGAGTTCATTTTGGCAATTAGGTCCTGGATGAGTGGGGAGTCCTTCTGGGTGTTCTTCACCTCCTCCTCCAAGGATGAGAGTGGTTGGGAGGCCCCAAGGACGGCCATCAAGAACTGGTTGGTGTCTAGGACTGGTTGGGTGTTGAAGTGGCTGTAGGACTGGTCTCTGTTGTTGTGATCTTCTTGTCTACTCAGGGCGTCTGGTGCGTTGTTGGTGTGCCCTGGGATGTAACTGATTTTGAAGTCATAGGAGGACAAATCCAGAGCCCATCTGGCGAGTTGTTGGCAGATCTTCCTTTTCTCTGTGAAGTATAGGAGGTTCCTGTGGTTGGTGCAGACAATGACAGTGTGCTTGGCTCCTTCTAAGTACTGTCTCCAATGTTTAAAAGCTTTAACTATGGTCATAAGTTCTTTTTTGTACACATTGTAGTTTTATTCACAATCCAGCAGTTTCTTAGAGAAGTATGCCACAGGGTGGTATACTCCAGGCTCCCCTTCCTGAAGCAAGACTGTGCCTAAGGCAAAGTCTGAAGCGTCAGTCTCCAAAAAAAATTGGAGCTTGGGGTCAGGTTGTCGGAGTACCGGGGCTGTTGTGAAGGCGGTTTTGAGGGTCTCAAAGGATATCTGTGCCTCCTCTGTCCAAATGTACGGTACACTCTTTGCTGTTAAGGATGTGAGAGGTTCTGCTATCTTTGCAAAATCCTTAATGAACTTACGGCAAAAGTTAGCCAACCCCAGGAATCCTCTCAATTTTGATTGGGTGTCTGGGATCTGCCATTCAATTACTGCTGCAATTTTGGATGGTGCAATGGCAAAGCCGCCTTTCCGGATTGCATACCCCAGGAATTCTACCTCCTGTTTGAGGAATTCACATTTCTCTTTTTTGCAGTATAGCTTGGCCTGGCGTAAGCGTTCCAGGACCTTCTTCAAGTCACAGAGATGTGAGGCTTCATCCTTGGAGTACACTAGAATGTTGTCTAGGTAAACCACTACACAGACATCCAAGAGGTCAAAGAGGATTTTGTTCATCAAGGCTTGGAAGGCTGAGGGTGCATTGCAGAGTCCAAAGGGCATGACCAGGTACTTGTAAAGGCCAAAAACTGTTCTGACTGCTGTCTTCCACTTGTCTCCTTCCGCAATTTGGACCTGATTATAGGCATTGCGGAGGTCAAGTTTGGAGAAGACGTAGGCTCCTGTCAGTCAATCTGTTAGCTGTTTGGCGGAGGGAACTGGGTAGAAATCCTTAACTGTGATGGTGTTGAGCGGGCTGTAGTCTACACATGGGCGTAGCCCTCCATCTCCTTTCTTAACAAAGAAAATTGGCAAAGAGCAGGAGGATTGAGACTGTCTCATGTGTCCTTTGGCCATTAGGTCAGAAATATATTCCTTTAGTACCAGGCCTTGCGCATGTGTGGTGGGATAAACCTTTCCCCATTTTGGGGTTTCACCAGGTAGAAGGTCAATCCTGAGGTCGCTTGCTCTTTGCTCTGGGAGACCTTGCATTGGGACTTTGCTAAAGACATTGGTGTATTCTTCCAACATCTCATCTAGTTGGGGGATCACCAATATGGGCATGACCGTGCTGGTGGGCGTGGAGTTACCCCCAAGTGGTGCTGTGCCGGTCTGGCCCTGACTGGAGATGTTGACCTGATGTGTGTCCCAATCAATGTTGCATCTGGCTTCCTGCCACCAAGGCATTCCTAGTATGACGGGGAAGGCAAGGTTTTCCAAGGAGGAGAAGTTTAGTTCAAACCTCATTCCCCCAATTTCCACGGCAGTTGGTTCCATGACCTGGTACACTGGGGGGAGCTCCCATCAGCCAGCTTGGTGGTTCCTCCTGGTATGGCCTGTTTGCCAAGAATCTTTACCAGGAGGTGATTGATGAAGTTCCCCATGGCTCCTGTGTCAAGTAGGGCGGTGGTGTGTATCTTCTGGGTATTGGAAGCCAGGGTAATGGGGACTGTGGAATAGAGAGAAGTAGTGGCTTTATTACCTCCTTCCTCAGCCGCCATAAGGGGTTGGGGATTTGAGGGAGGTTTAAAGGGGTTGGGACGGGCAGTGGAACAATTCATCACTGTGTGACCTGCGAGTCCGCAGTACAGACAGAGACCTTGTGCCACGTGACAGGCCTTCTCTTCATTGGATAGCATAAAGCCCCCCAGGTCTGGGGATCACCCCAAGACAGGGGACTTTAGCGTTGGCGGATGGTCCAGCAATCTCAAATTGAACGGAGTTGAGATGGGTGGCCTTGGCGAGGAGGGTATTTTTATACCAAGCTCCCCTAGTTTGAACGTCTTGAATGACCTCATTGTAAGTCTCATGAAGCTTATGATGAAGGAGGAACTCCTGGACTTGGGGTGAGAGTCTTGTGTAATACAAGTAGCAGGCATCATCACTATCCAGGTCAAGAGCCTCCTTGAGCTTTGAGAACTGTTTGGTGTAGTGGGCGGTGGTAGACGTTTCTTGTCTTAACGGGTATAGTTTCCAACGGGTATTGTTTAGATCCTCAGGGGAGCTCACTGAGTCCAACAATTTCTGACTGAAGGAGTTGAAGTCATGGTGTAACCCTGGTTCTTTTAGTACAATGGCAGCAAACCAGTCTTTCTGTTGACCGGTGAGTTGATTTGCCACGTGAAGAACCTTTTGGACGTCGGTGGTGAAGCGGGCGGGCTCAGCTTCAAACAAGGTGTGCGAGAAGGAGAGCAGGGTGAATATTGCTTGTTTCTCAGAGGAATGGATTGTGGATTTAGAAAGTTGACTGAGAATAACATTCTGAACCTGGTGGGTACTGGTAGGTTGTGTGTCCTCTCCTCTAGATTGGAGAGCCAGGAAGCAGCAAAGACAAGTATAGCAGACAAGTAAGAGAGAAATCAGGAATGTAAGGCATATCAAGGTCAGATAGCCAAACATAGTTGAGCCTGAGGCCGTTGATGTAAGCCCCAGTGGTGGTGCTATCATACTGTAAAGCCTCATAAAATTAGGGAGTACTTTAGCTAGGTAAGGTACCAAGTTAGAGACTTGGAATCCTGTAAGTGCTGTCAAGATGGGATAGACTGTCATCATCCATCTAAAGACTTTGGCATGTATGTTAAATTGTCCAAAATTACCAGCAAAGTATGTAAGCACGTAGAAGACAAAGGAATAGATTGCTACGTGCTGGGTGGAGAGGGGCAACACCAGCGTGGGCCAGGAGTACATCTCAGAGGAGTTGAGCTGCGCTGACTCCTTGTAGAAGTACTCGTTGGGCAGTTTGTTGTACGGCCCATGCTGATGAGAGTGTTGGTGGCCCCCAATCCGAAGGCAGGCTGTGAGGACAGCAGAGAAGATCAAGTGGTTCATCTTCTAGTCCTGGGAAAGGACAGACAAAGCTTAGTGTCTTTAACTTTCTGTTGTTTAAGAGTTTTCTTGGGTATTGATTTATGTGATACTATTGAGGGGTGATTTCACTTAATGATAGCACAAACTACCATCAAGTGATTGAGATTTATTATATACTGTCATCCTTAGTGGGGCATGAATAGTACAAAGCATTGGACAGGGGACCCCAAACACTTGGTGTTGTCTGGAATTCCTGTTTGGGAGTGGGATGGGAGTGGTTTTGCAAGCAATGATTTGTTATCATTGGCATGGCATGGGATTGGAGCATCTTCAGGCACAGTAATGCATTTCAATCCAGCTTTTGCAGTTGATGCATTATTTGTAATGCTGGACTGCTTGTCAACCCCCTCCCAATTTGGTAGATTCCAAATTTGGGCAGCAGTTCCCCCTCCATTTGGGTTTGGGGAAATTGCCTTTTTGGGTTTCCCCTTTTGGCAATTTCCCCATTTGGCAGGTGGGGTGGGGGACTAGCTGGCAGCAGTGGGCAAGCAGGAGCAGGCAGGTGTGCGCAGGCGAGCCGCCAGGCCCGGTGTGCGGCCCGCAGACGGGGTATAATAACTGTCCAAATTAAAATTTTTATTTTTAATACCTGTTTGTAAATCTTGGCTTTCCGCAGCAGTTTCCCCAATAAGGGGGAACTGCTGCCCTTTTTGTTTTGTTTGTTATCCTGAAGTGTGCTCAGAGCAACTTCCTGAACGCCAGTGTTGTCAGGAATATTCCTGACACCCCCTCTTCCCAACCCATTCTTGTGGAAGAAGAACCTGAGTACGAGTTAAACTGTATTCTGGCTTCCTGCAAGAATTGTCGCTGTTTGGAATATTTGGTATCTTGGAAAGGTTATCCTGATTCTGAAAACTCCTGGGTTCCCCACTACAATTGTTCAAATTCCTCTGATCTTATCCACAAGTTCTACAAGCGCAATCCCACTGCTATTGGTCACCCTGAACTTACCCTTGTCACAATGAAACTCCCACCTGCCCATAATAATTTATCTTTATCCCATCTCCCAGATGGTGGTATTGTGCCCAGGGCTAAAGCAGAGGGTAATGTCACGGTAGGTTCCATAATGCTGGGTATTGTCCTTTCAAGTAAGAAAGAACAGAAGGCCAGAAAACCTATATCAAAGTTGACCAAGTTAACAGATTTAAACCAAAAAGTTGATCAAAAATGGGTCACAACTGCTCCCGTTTACCAGCTGAAACCAGCTCCCCCTTGTAAACTGACGTTGATAAATTGACGTAATATGAGGGTCACCCAATATAAGCTCATTCATTGGCATGGTTGTCAGAAACTGGTCACGCAAGGGTTCTTTGCAACCTGGTCTAGATACTTGCTTGAAGATGCCAAAGGAATAGGAGATCAAGACTCAGGTGGTATTGCTTAGTCAATTTTTCTGGTATATATTGAATAATTTTCCCTGTTTCAACTCTAAGAGTTGAGTCCTTCTAAATTTACTCAATAAAAATCAATTATCCCAAGTTCTAATTTTAAATTTTTAAAAATGCATCCTGTGCTTGGGTTGTTGCAGTATATCCCGTACAATCTGATTCTGAACAGAATCATTTCAGGAAGATGGGAACAGCATCTGGAACTTTGTTGTTGGCGCTGCAAAATGTTAATTTCATGCCAGCCAATTTTGTAGCTCCTCCCCCCATTCTGGATAATGAAAATTGTGTCACTTCTCAATGCCCAGAATTCTACACTTAAGATGCATTGATGCTTTCCCAGGTCATTTATCTTGGTTTACTCTGGTTAGGATTGATTGTTCTGCTTAATCCTGGAGTTTCAATTGGAAATTTCACAAAAAGATATTTAAATCCACGTCAGTGGTTAATCATCAATTCTATGTGGATTTGGTTGTTAGTTCCCCATCATTTAGAAACGGCTTCATATTATCCAGTGATTTCCGTCACCAAGTGGGCTACACAGCAAGCCATGTACACAGTTGTAATGAGTGCAGAGATGGAGTAGCAGAAATGGGCAACCAAGGAAATTAGGGCTGCAGGGCATACCTGTTGATCCTACCCCATCAATCACACTACCATGCATCTTGCAGATGTATGTCTTTACAATTTTGGCTCCACTCTCAGGCGCTCAAAGCCTGCCACCTACAATGAACTGTGCACCCAAATTGATAAGGGTTATGAGCTTTTCCCATCCATATTTGTCCAGGACTTATCTGATCCCAGCATATTCTATAAAAAGTGATAGTGATAAGTCCAGAAAGAACTCCCACCTTCTCCCACTCCCATCCATTTGTTTTGTCAAGCCCGCATATGTGACAGAAGAAGAATTCCAGCAATTGAAGCAATCAGCTCTTGCCACCCCTTCCCAGTCAACAAACCCTGACTCCCAAACCCCCATCAAGATCAAGCCACCTGCCTTTCAACCCTGACTCCCAAACCACCACCCATTATCTCCCCATTACCTATGATGCTGTCCCTTTCACAGGCACAGCTGATGGCAACGTACATTCTGCCCATTCCCTCCCTTAATTGTCCTTTGATGAGTGAAATAAAACTTTTCTTTGTGGCAACTTATTAAAGTTGATATTAAATCTTCCAATTCACAATTAATAATATATTCTTTTTACATTATTGTTGCAACATCTTTGATTACTCTCTCTCAGGGAATTAACGCTCCAAGTAGTTCATCAAATGAGTCACCAAATGGCTCACCAACTAGTCATTAAGCCAGTGGCACCACTATTATTTGACCATCTATTATGGGGATCAAGCAATCCATATCCTAAGCAGAACACAGCTTAAGTAAGCCTTGTGACTTATGAGGAACATTACTCAGACAAGCCCCATGACTCCCATGACGTACATGGACAGTAAGTGGTTTTCCATGATAATATATATTATCTTATATCCATATCCAATGAAGTATCATTATCTTCTTAATTTTCCCTTTATCTCATTTATTATACTTCCAAGAAGTATATACAGGACAGTGATAGCACAGGTAGGCTATTCACACCTACACAACTTTAAGAAAAAATTCCTCCTAAGAAAAGAATCCAACAAATGGCCCTCCCCACAGACTGGAGAGACTACAAAGAAGGACAAGACATCCCTACAAGTTTCACCATATTTAACAAAGTCCTTGTACCCACCAAACAGTACAACCTTCTCCACGCCTGTAGACTCCTGAATCCACCTCTGCAACCCTGCAGGTGCCTGAGATACCCAGTATTGTTTTTCAACACCTACACTCAGCAGAAATTAGAACGTTTGCAGGATTACGCCGGGAAAACGCCACCCTCTGGATCAACAGCACACAAAGCAAATTTACACAAGTAGACTACCCCTGCAGACTCTGGGCCATAAAGATTGCACTATGTGTCATGGTAACTGCCTCAAATTTTGTAAGTAAATGCTAGACCAACACCCCAACCAGAAAGAGAACTGGGATGTGTTCAAGTCTGTGTTCCTTTAAAAGTTCTCCATGAAAGACTCTGATGTGGTGATCATGACATAACTTAGAACGTTCAAAATGACAGGAAACATCAAGGAGTACATTGAAGTGTACAACAACCTACGTGACTGAGCCCCCAACACCATCAACTTTGACAGACCTGGACCACAACTGGACTTCTACAATGGCTTCCCCACCCACATTGGACGTCAGTTTGACATGACCTGCTGCAAGAACCTCAAAGATGTGTTTCTGGAAGGAAATCACGCAGCTTAAAAATCTGACAATCTACATGCAACAAATAAATGGAAGGAGAGTCCCACAGTAAGAAAAAAACCCTCAACCAAACAAGCAAAACAACTGAGCCAATAACACCCATCCTCAAAACAGGAATCACACTGCACAAGCCAACCAGGCAAGCACTGAAGATACCAACAAGGAGGAAAAAGCTCAGGGGAGTGCTTAGGCAAGCCGCCCTCTCCCAATCTACAAGCCTTGTACAGGACCAAGATGTGGATTCAATCACCATGATCTGAGTATCCTCCAGCAATCCTCTACTGTTTTTCACCCAAACTGGAAATAAATTCTCACTTACCCTTTCTGTTTTTGCAGATATCAAGGCATAGCATTGTTTGACACTGGAGCAGACCAATCCCTTGTTGATGAGAAATTTGCCAACTCCATGAAAATACCCACAATCTAAAGCAACGTCAAGAGAGTTGTCATGGCAGACAACCAAAGCACACCCGTCACCAAAGAAGAAAGACCTTTCTGTGCCCAAATTAGAGATGTACAAACGGCGCTCAGTGGCCCAATCATACCAATCCCCAAGTATGATGTTATACTTGGCTTAGATTGGATGAGAAAGACCAAACCTCATATTGACTGGGATAGCACTACCCTCACCATACAACGAGGCAAGGTACATCACCATGTCTACCCAACACATCTTGACACGCTTATGAGAGACCATCTGTTTGTAAAAATCATGAAAACAGAAGAGTAAACAGACCCTAGCAAAATCAACTGGAGCACCTGCACGTATGAGGTTATCCCTTTTAAAAATACAGAAACTAGATGTGAGAACAACTACATTTGAGACCAGCTAGTCAGTAAATCCTCATCTGTCTTCCAGGAAGCCCTATCAGGCTTACCACTCAACTGTGGCTGTCAGGGACCCACTTCACCAGAATAAGATCTCTGTACTCCACCCAGTATTCCATATTGATTTCAGGCAAGGTGGCCATTTTCATCAACCCAGCAGTAGCACTCACATTCTTCATAGCAGGAATCACAACCAAGAGGACCAAGTCAGTGTTATAGGAGATCAAAAAGAGAGTCATATATAGTAGCAAAGCTAATACACCCAAGCCACCACCAATATTAGTAGTAAGCATTCTGGGCACTAGCTAGGTTTCCTATTTCAAACTATTGTAGCAAGCAGTAAATCTGGGAATTGGGAACAGGATAAAGGTTTTATTAAACAAACAAGAATCAAGGAAGGGCATTATTCACTTAAATAACCATAAGGTCCAACATCAGGAGATCTCAATCACATTTATTACGTATCAGGAGCAAGTGGTTGAGCTCAGTTGATTACAAGTATTAAACATTGCAGTTGGGTTTTGATAATGAAATAATATCGAGTTTCACAATACCCTGGAGGTGAAACAATCATCAGGGGAATTGAATAATCAGGGAAATTGTTGAGATGTCCTTAGGAAATCCTATACCATAATTGTGAACAATTTAACAGTCCCTTGATGATAATTAATGATGTCAGGAATTGGTTCCTGACAGTGGCATACAACATAAAATTGATCTCAAAGGAAGTGTACCAAAAGCACGCCCTATCTACCGCCTCACACCCCAAGAAGATGACACGCTGAAAGCTTATCTTGACAAAGCCCTCAAAAAAGGAACCATACAACCTTCAAAATCACCCTTTAGTGCCACTGTCTTCTTTGTAGCAAAGAAGGACAGATGTCTTTGCCTGGTCACAGACTACAGGGCGCTCAACAAGGTCACAATTAAGAGAAGGTATCCTCTGCCCCTGATTGACAACCTTTTTGACGCCCTAAGGGGGCCCAAATCTTCACAAAAATTGATCTGACAGCAGGCTATCACCAACTTCAAGTAAAGCCTGAAGATATCCCAAAGACTGCATTCAGAACTAAATATGGATCCTTTTAATTTGTTGTACTCAATTTTGGCATGATAAAAGCTCCCAGTACTTTTGTGACCTTCATGAACAAAGTCTTCAAAGAACACATCAGAAACCAAGAAATCATTTATGTGAACAACATAATCATCTACAGTCCAACTCTAAAGCAACATTGGGAAGACGTCTGCCTGGTCCTACACACCCTCAAAGAAAACCAACTCATTGCCAAACCTTCAAAATGTGACTTCTTTTTGTCCAAACTTACATTCATTGGTCACATTATCAGCAAAGACAAGATCAAACCTGATCCAGACAAGATATGTGCCATAAATGAAATGCCAGCCTCAAAAAATAAGAGTGAACTCTGCACCTTCCTAGGCATGATGGACTACGTAAGAAGGTTCATCTCTGACTGGGATGCCCTAACAGCCCCCCTGTCAGCCATCACAAGAAAAACAATCAAGTTTGTGTGGACACCACTACAAGAGCAACATTTCTGACAATTAAAAGAACATATGGTCAATGCCCCTATCCTCAAATATCCAAATTGTGAGGGAATCTATTAATTAGAAACTGACACATCTGACTATCCCATAGGAGGGGTACTCCGTATCCAAACAGCAGAAAAGGACTTCCTCCCTGTTGCATACAAGTCAAGGAAACTATCTGATGGCAAACAAAGATACCCTATACACAATAAAGAGCTGGTGGCCATCATACATTGCCTCATGAAATGGCAATGCTATCTAGAAGGGGCCCAAACATTCAAAGTACTCACTGACCACAAATTTTTGATATCCTTCAAAACACAACAACACTTGTCAAGAAGGCAAGCCAAGTGGATGAGTCTCATACAGAGATACCCAATGAAAATCAAGTATAAGCCAGGTATAAAAATGCTTACCGCAGATGCCCTGTCAAGGCTATACAGTAAACATGTCCTATGCGCTGATGTGGACCCTGATTGGCCCATTTTAATCATGTGGAATCTCCAAGAAGAGTTCCCACCTGGAACACCAATGTACATCCAAGAAAAAGTCCTTAAGAACAAACACCTGTTCAAAAACATATATGGCACACTACACTGAATACTTCCAAATGGTGACACTGTACCTTACATCCCATCAACACAAAAGATTGCCACAATCCTTCAGTATCACAGAGACCTGGGACATACCTGTAGCAGGAACTTTCACAAATACCTCAAGACCTGCTACTGGTGGCCCAACATGCTAGATGATATCAGAGAAGTATTAGAACAAGGCAAAGTTTGTGAGAAGTACACCCAAACCAAGGCACTGCCCAAGTCAATAGTACCAGTATCCATCACACAACTCTTCAAGATGTGGTCATTGGATATAGTAGGACCAATGCCTGGCAAAAACAAGGGCAAGAAGTACATTATCACAGCCATTAACTATGCAACCAGATAGCACGTAGCATAAGCTACAAAAGAGCACAAAGGCAATGGCGTGAGACAATTCATTGGCAAAGAAATCATAGCTAAGTTTGGAAAACCCAACCTTTTAATCACAGATGGGGGCACCAAACTTAAGGTCATTGACATCAATATATACCTTGCTAAAAACGGAATAAGACACATCACAGCCAGCCCGTACCACCCACAAACAAATGGACAAGTAGAACAACTAAACAGCTCACTAGTGGGGGCCCTCAGTAAGTTATCTGCTAACAATCCAAAAGCCTGGGTTGACATGCTACCAACAGCACTCATGGTATGCAGAACACAAATCAATTGAAACACAGGTAAAAGCCTGTATGAGCTTGTCTATGGGCAGAAGCCTGCCCTTATTAATACAACTGCAGGACCACAGTTACCTCTGCCAAAAAAAGTGCCATATGACAGTAACCCCAATGTCATCGTGTTAGAGAGGATCAGGAAAAATTGGAACAAAAAAGAATTGAAAGAGAGGCAATTCTGTGGGTGGGAAACTGCTTCACGCAGCAATTGAGTGTGTCAAGGTGCAAGTCCTTGGGATACATCCTGTTGAGTGACAAATACCCAATAACTTCCTTTGGGGGTAAAACAAAAACTCAAAGAGAGGCAATTCCACTACAACAGGAAAGATTCAAAGTTGGGGACAAAATCTGGGTCGTCAACCATGACCAGCATAAGCTGGACTCAGGGCTACGTGGACCAGGCATTGTCATGGAGATCAAGACCAACAACACTTACCTCATCAAGGGAATTGGCTCTAGAACCAAACTAAAATGCATGCACCATGACCAACTCCGCCTATGTAAAGCAAGAACAGCCCAGCGCAACTCCAGACTCCCTGTTCCCAACGTCAAACTGGACCAGTACCAAGCTTGTATCCCTGACACTCTTAAGAAAATCCCCAAGGTTCCACCTTCCAGTACCCCAGGGGGAGATGTTGCAACATCTTCAATTACTTCCTCTCAGGGAATTAACGCCTCAATTAGTTCACCAAATGAGTCACCAAATGGCTCACCAACTAATCATTAAGCCAGTGGCATCACTATTGATTGACCATCTATTACAGGGATGAAACAATCTATATCCTAAGCGGAACACAACTTAATTAAGCCTAGTGACTTATGAGGAACATTACTCAGATAAGCCCCATGACTCCCATGACGTACATGGACAGTATGTGTCTTTCCATGATACTATATATTATCTTATATTCATATCCAATAAAGTATCATTCTCTTCTTAATTTTCCCCTTTATCTCGTTTATATACTTCCAAGAAGTATATACACAGCATTATTAACATTCCCATAATTAATACAATGTTGTACATTTGATGTGGTAACATATAGTTATTTTCATGAATATTTTTCATTAACAATAATAAATTAAGGACTACAAATGTGTAAATTACATTAGAATATTGCAGTTATGTGTTAAATCCTGATATTTAGATATTATGTGCATGGCTCAATGTATTCTGTATAATAAAATTATTTTAAATGAGGCCTTTTTCATTGTAATTTTATAATTGAACTGTGCTTATATTAGGATGCCATTAACGCTTAGTACAAATATTGATACATGGTGCATTTTAAAGCTTGTATATTTGCCTATTGATAACAATTCTGTAAACTTTCTAGTCGGATTTTGGGAGTAATAATAATATAATGGATCAATAAATTACTTTTTATGGCCATTAATTGGCTGATTTTATTTGCTGTGGCAATTGTTCATTTTCTGATAGTTACACACTGATGTCCAATTGGTTGGTTTCACATTCAATCAATTGGAGACCAGTGCCTAATTATTATAAAATGCACAATTGCCACAGCAAAGAAAATCAGCCAAGTAATGGCCATAAAAAGTAATTTATTGATCCATTATATTATTATTACTCCCAAAATCTAGCTAGAAAGTTTACAGAATTGTTATCAATAGGCAAATATACAAGCTTCAAAATGAAGTATGTACCAATATTTGTACTAATTGTTAATGGCGCCCTAATATAAACACAGTCCAATTATAAAATTACAATGAAAAAGGCCTCATTTAAAATAATTTTATTATACAGAATACATTGAGCCATGCACATAATATCTAAATATCAGGATTTAACACATAGCTGCAATATTCTAATGTAATTTATACATTTTTAGTCCTTAATTTATTATTGTTAATGAAAAATATTCATGTGTTGAAGATAGTACTATAAAAACCAGTTTTTTGATGTAATTCAAGCATCATGTCAAATATCTACAACCTGATAAATAAATTAGAAGCACACCTGCAAAAGGTTGTTGAAATAGAAAAATATAAGGGAACTAGTAACAGTAAATCTGGGCAATGGAGACCAGCCACTAATCCAGTCAAAGGAAGATGCTCTGAATAAATTGGTAAATATTATAGATGAAAAGAAAAAAGAAGTGTTACTTAATCTACAGGGAAAATTTTTATCAAGTCTGAAGTTCAATGATGAAGCCTACAATTTGTGGTAGTTCTGGCAAGGGGCCAAAGAAAAAAATAAAAAAATCAAGCTGATTGAAGGTCCTGAAATTTCAAAGGAAATCAACACAAATGAAGAGGAAACTGATCAAATGAAAACAGATGAAAATGAAGCACAATCAAGAAGCAGAAAAGCTACAAACAATGAAAATGTATTAAATGAAAAAGAGGAAGAACAAGTAGCACAGAAAATAAGGAAGATAAAACCCAGGAAATCAAATGAAGAGCAACCAACACTCATGAATTATGCTGAAGGGGCGCCGGTGGCTGAGGGGGGCGCGGGAGAAACAATCAGTAAGTTTTTTATGTTTTACTCATATTTACTTTAGTTATAACAAGGAATGGGGACAAGGCCGCTGAAGTGGCGGCCTTTACGCCTAGTTGGTTTTACAGGGGTTACAAATCATTGGTAGCCCCTGTAAAACAAATAAATCAAAATGAAATAAATAAAATAATTCAAATGAACATAAATCAATATGGAAATAGGGAAGTAAAAAACAAGGAATATTTACCACCCGCAGGGTACTTGCCGTGGGTTAGGGAAGCATATGAAATAGGAGCAAATATCAACTTCAAAGAGATGAATGAAATTTGAGGGGATCTCAAGATGAATTTTGATGAATATGTTTATGAAAGTATTCAAAGATTTCCCTTTTCAAACATAAATGAATATGAAAAAATCTAAAAAAAACAGACTTTCAAATAGGATCAGAATATCTCAAACCTGATATTTTCAACAAAGTTTTTAAAGCATCATTGAATAAAGTTGGGGGTGCAATCCTTGTGAATAAGTTTAAGTCTTTATTAATTTTGTTTGCCGAGGCATGGGGACGGATACAAGTCGGGCGCCCCCAGAACCATCTTCAAGTTTAGCAACACATTCTACATTGACAGATTAATTGAAATATATAAAAAATTATTCATGTTTTCATAAAAATATACCTCTCAAAGGATTCACATCACAACATACCTAGGAATCCTATTACAAAGCATATTAAAAACAAATGTTAAAAAGTTGGAGGACATACCAATTCAAATAGACATATGCCAATTAGCACTAGAACAACAGAAGACACAATGTGGGTACAGGACAGTTGAGCACATCCTGTACAACTCCTTTGCATTGGTGTTGTTGTATGGGTAGTACATGCCTCCTGAAAAGAACCTATTGATCAATTTGCTTGCCTGATTGCCTTTTATTAAGCTTTCAGCAACCACCAAGGTGCTGAGTGCCACCCCTCTAGCAATTGCATCCATAGTTATCCACCCTGTACAGAAGAGTATGTGGTTCCAATTAGACATATTAGCAGAAATTTTGATTTTGGGGTATAATACCCTGGAATAATTGCATTCCCCTTTGCAATTAGCATCCTCTTAATAAATTATCTTCCCTTGCAATTTATCTTTTATTTTTATTCTAAATTTTATTTTAAATTTTATTTTAAATTTTAATTTTAATAATTTAAATTTTACTATTTAAATTATAATAGTTTTGAGGATCTGGATGTACAAGTATTCTGGCTGCTGCCATCCCACTTAACATCCAGTCATTGCCTGATTTGATGCCTTTCCAATATACCATCCAACATACCGGAAATGGCAACAAACCAATATCACATGACTGTCCAGGTATCCAGCAACTCAAACCCATCCTGCATATGACCAGCCCTTAAGTTTGATCTAACTAAAATCTCTGCCACAGCTAAAGCTATATAAGTCTAAAGTACCATCCAATAAAACATACTTATTCTCTTCTTAATTCCATATTTTAAGCTTCCCCAAAAGGTGCTCCTTATTACTGGTAGCAGCTATGGTTTTCAACTACACCAATGAAAGAGAAAACAACTGAACAGAACCTGCCCACCTTTGCTCACATACTCAACCAGGCCACATCCCAGGACACCTGGAAAACGTACTTCTGCGCCCACGACATTGATGAGGATATTCCTAGTGGATGCACTGTATTTGAAGGACTGGCCATGCCCAAAGAATGTGCCAAGATAATTCAATATAGTTGCTCTCTACAACCACAAACAAACACACAACTGCCTAACACAGGCAAAGTTACTAATACCAAGTACATTGGTATCAACAAGTTCTTTGGTAAAAACAAGGAAAATGTCATCAACTGGCTAGACCACTCAGCCACAAAACTCCGTGCCAGCTGCATTCCCACAAAAAATGGGTCCAAGAAGCCAGTAAGCGCTTATACAAGGCTGCAGCTAACTGGTTTGCCACCTGGGTTGGCTCACAAACAGACAACCAGCTTGAAAACTTGGAAGAGTTCAAAGCCAACATCACCCACAATTTCTGTGTCACTGAATCTCTCCAAGACATTGCAATGCAGCTCAGCAATCTTCCTCAGAAGACCACTATCACAACTTATGCCAATGAATTTGAAGAAATATGTTGTAAAATCCAAAACCCAGCACAAGCTGACAACATATACACTAGAGCCTCATTCATCAATAGAATGAAACTCTCTGTTGCTGTCCTTATCCGCCCAGAAGCAAATACCTCCATGCCCGCGCTCATTGCAGAAGCCAAGCACGCAGAAAAACGCGCCAACATGGAATATGCTGCACACAACAGCAACCGCTCCTCAAACAGCAATGGCAGAGACAAGTCTAATGGCAACAAGCGCCAAAACACCAATCATAGCAATAGCAACTCCAATTGTAATAATGGCAATTGTAGCCAAAGCGCAAACCGCTCCCATCCCAAGAAAGAGGACACTGCTGAAATTAACAATGCCAAAATAGCAACCCGCTATGAATCTGATCCCACATTCTCTGACCTCAAAGGACTCAAAACAGAGGAGCAGGGGAAAGAGGAGGGGGAACAGGCGTAAGTGCCCCTGTCTCCCCCAACACAACAAGAAAAAGTACCAAGGCACAAACTTTGCTGCTCGCATCCCATGTGTCCCGCAATCCCCCATTTTTATGAACATAAAAATTAAAGATCACTCACAACTTCTTGTCTACCCATGAACTTACAAATCTCATACACATAAAATTTTATTCAACTCTGGTGCACAACACGCCATGGTTAGAAAAACATTTGTAACCAAATACAAAATACCAGTTGTCAAATCCAACTTCAAATATGACAGAATAGCAGACAAATCAAAAGTTCTACTTGAAGCCAAAACAACTCCCTTCAGAATTGACCTACAAGGCATCCAAACGTCCATCAAAGGACTCATCATGAACAACATAAACTACAACATTGTAGCAGGCATGGACTGGTTCACCCAAGTGAATCCCAGCATATGTTGGAAAACAAAAACCATGACCATAAAACACAATAGAGTCAATTTCAACATTCTCAAAGAACTTACCAATCTCATCCTAAGAGACACAGTATTTTTCCAAGTCATAAATCAAGACTACTCAGAACATCTAACAAAAGACAGTACCCTCCACATAATAAGGTACAACAAATTCAATAATATACAAACACAAAAGATCTGATGCCCAGAACTTGCAGTACTTATAAGCAAACACACCCATGTATTCAAAGAAAAACTCACATAGTTACCCCCAAGCAGGAGTTCAAGCATGGCACTGACCTATTAAAGCCATGCCTAAACCAGCACCCCTATACAGACTCTCCCCCATGGAGACCCAAACACTTAAAGCCCACATTGAGGACAATCTATCCAAAGGATTAATTTTCCTGTCTGAATCCCTGTGGGAGGCAGCGGTTTTCTTTGTAAAGAAAAAGAAGGATCTCTTTGCTTAATTACTGACTACAGAGCACTAAACGTAAGTACAGTAAAAAATAAATACCCCCTTCCCCTCATAGAAGATCAATTTTTAAGGCTCTCAGGATCAAAAAATTTCTCAAATATTGACCTCACATCTGGTTATAATCAAGTCAAAGTTAAAGAGAAAGACATACCAAAAACTGTGTTTTGCACGCAATTTGGGTTGTTTGAATGTAAAGTAATGAATTTTGGGATGACAAACACCCCCAAAACATTTGTCACCATGATGAACCAGGCGCTTAACAGACTCTCAAATACATTATGCTACCTTGACAATACCATCATATTCTCAAAAACAAAATAAGAACACCTCACGCATTTCTGCAAGACACTTGATTGACTTGCAAAGCACAAACTATACTCTAAGCCTAGTAAGTGCCAATTTATGGAAAAGGAACTCTTGTTCTTGGGCCACATTGTCTCTGACAGTGGCATCAAAGCAGACTCAGACAAAATAAAAGCCATAAATATCATGCAACGCCCCATCTCCATGAAACAAGTAAGATGCTTTCTCAGAATGATAGCTTACCTAAGGAAGTATATCAAAGACTGCAGAAAGCTCACCACACCAATCAATGATCTAACCAAAGGTAATGCCAAAAAGAAATTCATCTGGACACCAGAATGCAACAAGAATTTCCAACTATTGAAACAATATTTGATTGAAGCACCAATCTTGCAATACCCTAATAACAACAGGTGCTACGAGCTTAAGTTGGATGCTAGTGACACTGCCATTGGCACAGTCTTACGCATCTGCCAGCCAAGGCAGCAAGATTTCCTGCCAGTACTGCAGATTCAGAACCTAAAGGTAAAAATGCAGGATTGTCAAATTCTTTTGCGTAAACTCACCAACTCACTGAAATATTTTCCATCCTTTTATATAAAAAATTAAGTTATTTTGGGATGAAAATTAATCCATTAAATTGGTGAGTTTATGTAAAAGAATTTGACAATCCCGCGTTTTTACCTTTAGGTTCTGAATTTAAAGTACGTTACAAAAGCAGAAAAATAACAAACACTGGGCAAAGGTACCCAATACATGATAAATAATTGCTAGCAATATACCACACATTAAAGAAATGGAGATGTTATCTAGAAGGACATTTAAACGTCCAAGTGCTAACTGACCACAAATCCTTAATCTATTTCAAAACTCAGAACTCACTTGCACGGCGCCAAGCCAAATGAATGTCCTTTCTTGAACAGCTTAACCTGGACATACAATACAAAAAGGGGGAAGGGCTGGTCACAGCCAATGCTCTCACTAGGCTATGTCAGCCAAGAGGGGATCACCCTTACCACCTGGACCCTGACTGGCCCAACCTATACAACACTGAGTACAAGACAAAAGGAAAAGCTCCCTCAGCACACCAACTAACCCATGATACGCTAGTAAGGAATGAAAAATATTTCCACATATCAAATGGCACTGTATATCAAATCATCAAGGACAAACACATTCCCTAAATTCCACTTGTACAAAGATTTGACACTATACTAAGACGCCACTGTCTACTAGGGACACAAAGGCTAACAACCTATATCTCACATTAAAAGAGATAGTATGGTGGCCCAACCTAAAGCAAGACATAATTGATGTTCTAAAAAAGTGCACAGTGTGTGAAAAATACGTCAGCACCAAGACTCTGCAGCCAACAGTTAACCCAGTACCCGGCCCAGAACCATTTAAGGTTTGGGGACTGGACGTAGTGGGACCCTTCCCAGAAACCAAGACAAATCAATGTTTCCTAATTGTAGCCATTGACTTTGCCACACAATGGCCTATCTGCTGGGAAACAAAGGACCACAAAGCAGAAGCAATAAACCAATTCATTAACAAGGCAATCATAGTGGACTATGGCACTCCAGACTACATCATAACAGATGGAGCAAAAGAGTTAGCAGGCCACGTAGTAAACAACAACCTAAAAACAAAGAACATCAAATATTCCACAACCTTGCCCTACAGGCCACAGGTCAATAGCAGAGTTGAACGTCTAAATGGCAGCCTTATCAGAACCCTCAAGAAAATAGTGGATGGTAAAGCCAAAGACATATGGACACTCTATGTGAAATATGCATTATTATTATCCTGGGTTTGCACCAATCAAGGTACAGGCTACTCATTGTTCAAACTAACATACTGTCACGGTAAGTTCCATAATGCCAGGTATTGTCCGTCCAAGTAGGAAGGCACGGAAGGCCGGGAAACCTGTATCAAAAATTGACTGAGTTAACGGATTTAAACCAAACAATCAATTGAAAATGGGTCACGGCTGCTCCAGTATGCCAACTGAAACCAGCTCCCCCTTGTAAACTGATGTTGATAAATCAACAAAATATGAGGGTCACCTGATATAAGCTCATTAATCAGCATGGTTGTCAGAAACTGGTCATACAAGGGTTCTTTGCAACTTGGACTAGATACTTACTTGAAGATGCTGAAGGAATAGGAGATCAAGACTCAGGTGGTATTGCTTAGTCTATTTTTCTGATATATATTGAATAATTTTCCCTGTTTCAACTCTAAGAGTTGAGTCCTTCTAAATTTACTCAATAAAAATCAATTATCCCAAGTTCTAATTTTAAATTTTAAAATGCATCCTGTGCTTGGGTTGTTGCAGTATATCCTGTACAATCTGATTCTGAACAGAATCATTTCAGGAAGATGAGGCCCAGCATCTGGAACTCTGTTGTTGGCGCCACAAAATGCTAATTTCATGCTAGCCAATTTTGTAGCTCCTCCCCCATTCTGGAAAATGAAAATTGTGTTGCCTCCAAATGTCCAGAATTTTATTCTGAAGATTTGTTGATGTTGTCTCAGGCTATTTATCTTGAGCTACTTTGGTTAGGATTAATTGTTCTGCTTAATCCTGGTATTACAATTGGAAATTTCACAAAAAGACATTTGAAGCCACGTTGGTGGTTAATCATTAATTCTATATGGATTTGGGTGGTAATTCCCCATCACTTAGAAATGGCCTCATACTATCCTGAAATTTCTGTCACATTACTCAACTATTCTACATCTGAGTTTTTGGAAGCAGTTTGTCATGAATTTGTGTTTCTTTTCTCCTGCTTTGTTAAGATATCTGCGTTTACCATGTTTATTTGCATCAGTTCATTTCTGAGTTTTCAGTTTGGACTTTTCTTTAATTTTTGGTTTCCATCTCCAGTTGCAGTTTTTGAGAAGGGATCCTCTGTTTCCTATTTCCGTTGCAACATCTCATTTTGGCGTCCAGATTATTTTCCTGCCCCACCCACTGATGAAATTTTGCGTGAAGTTTTGTCAGCATTATCATTTTATTCTGGCTCTAGCCTTAGCCACAAATCCCAAGTTTACCATGTGATGACAAAGGTTTCCAAAGATGCTCAAGAATGGTTGTTGTCTGCGGTGGAGCGCAATCCACATGTTTTAACTGAGAGTGCATCTCTATACCCTTTGTTAAAAAATTTGTGTGTATCTATTAAGGAGCTCAAAGTATATTGTAAGCTGTACGCCTTCTGTCAGGGTACAACTCTGCTTTCAGTATTCCTTCCTCAGTTTCTTACCTACTGCCGTACAATTGATGTTCCCGAGGTGAACAAACTCTCAGTGTTGTGGTTAGCAGTTGACCAGACTGCCCAGGATTTGGTGGTTTGGGATTCCCTGTTAACCACAAATGAGGCCCTGGTAAGCCAAATTCTTTCTCTGGTCTTAAATCCATCTACTTCTAAACAAGGTATGTTGATAATTGAGGATAAACCTGCTGTGTGCTTTTGGTTTTCTGGTCCTAGCTCTGTGGCAGCTCCTTCCAGTCAAAGTCAGGATCGTTCTTCTTGTAGCTCTTCTCAGCTGCAATTGGCAGTGGTGAACAAACCTGTCCATGTGACTGAAGCCCCTGTGGTGTCCAGTCCCAATATCTCTTTGGCAATGCTTCATCACGTCATACCTACCAAGTCTTCTGAGGTTGTGTCCAAAGAGCTGCCTCTCGTGCCCATTGATTGTAACTATCATGTTCTTCCCGCCGCTGTTCAAGAAATGATCAAGCAATACTTCCAGGAGCATCCTGCCTCCTTAGCCGCCATCTGTACTACCAAGGAGAAGTAAACTTCTGCTGAGATTGCAACCTTTGCTGCCAATAAATCTACTTCTGGTTACTTCTTGTTTTATGGTAACATAGATAATGGTCAAACTATCTATTGGCCAGCCATTTTATTGGATACAGGTGCTTCTGAGAACTTCATGAGTGTGGAGACTGCAGACTTGCTACAGCTCAAGTACCACCCTGGAATGCTTGTTAGGGGTGGAAACTGTCAAACGTTCCCCTCCTTCTGGCTGAAGAAGCCAGTTAATTTTGTAGTTGCAGGTCAGTCCTTTACTGCAAAGTTTTCTGTTTGCTCTACCCTGATGTATCCTATCATTTTGGGAGTGAGTTGGTGGAGAGATCATAATGTATCAACCTTACTGGAGAAAAATGAGCTGCAGGTGGAACACTCTTCGGGTATAACCAGTTATATTCTGCTGTTGGATATGTCTGAATTAGAGCAATCATCACAGACAATACAGTCAGTGCCTATCCCTGTCCCTGCAAGTTTGGATTTACTGGCATGCTTGCAACCCTAGTCTGCGGCATTTGACGCCACCAGAGGCGAGGTCCTTCCCAAGCACACTCAGTTTGACTTTGACTTTAAGGTTACTGTTGATCTGATTTGCATTGTGTCTCCTATTTACCCTTTAACCTTGAATGAAGATGCATGTTTGGAAGAATGGACTTGCAACATGTTGACAAAAGGCTACATTTTCAAGAAGGCTTTGTTGATCTGCTCTCCGTTATTGTTTGTTCAGAAGTCTGATGGGTCCCTTTGTCCTTGTGTCAATTACGGGAATTTGAACAACATTATGATTCTGGATCCTTATCCTTTACCTCTCAAAGCACAGATCCCTAGATGTGTTGAGAAGGCCAAGGTATTCTCAAAACTTGATCTGTTGAATGCTTTTAATCAAATCAGGATTGTAGAAGGGATGGAATGTTTAACTGCATTCAGAACCAAGAAGGGTATCTTCCAGTTCCGCGTAATGCCTTTTGGATTGAAGAATGCCCCAGCTTGCTTTCAGCGGTTGATTGATTCAGTCCTGGGAGATCTCCTAGGTGTTTGTGCCATTCATATATGGATGACATCTTGGTGTTTTCTCTGGATGAGGAGTTCCATAAGGCCCACTTGTTGGCAGTTGTAGAGCGCATTCTCCAAACAAACTTGATTATCAAAAGGAGTAAGTGTGAATTCTTTAAACGTAAGGTTACCTTTCTGGGTAATATTATCTTTGAGGATGGCCACACCATTGCCCCTGACAAGGAAGCTGCGGTTCAAGAGTATGCTACGCCTGTGACAGTATCCCAACTTTGTAGTTTTCTGGGTACATGTACTTTTTTGAAGAAATTCACTCCCCACTTGTCTGAGGTGGCCGCCCCTTTATATTTGGCTAGTGGAAAGACAACTTTAGTCTGGACGCTTTTTGTGCAAATGCCTTCTCAGCAGTCAAGGCTCTTTTGTTGTCCTCCCCAGTGTTAAGACATGTGGATCCTGAGCTTCCTTTCATTGCTTTCACCAATGCATCTAAATACACTGTGGCTGGTGTGCTGTTGCAAACAGCTAGTGATGGGATTGAGAGACCTGTAGGGTATTTCTCCCAGAAGACAGAGGCTTGAGAACGCAACTACATGATTTACGACAAGGAATTGTTGGCTGTAGTGGAATTGTTAAAGCATTGGCACCACCATCTCATGTCTGCACGTCATTCATTTGTAGTAAGAACTGACCACAAAGCTCTTCTATATTATTGACAACCCAGGGTTTTGTCAGGTTGTCAATCCAGATGGCATGGTGATCTGTTGAGATACAAGTTCTGCTACAAGTTTATTAAGGGATCTGACAATCATTTGGCTGATGCTCTAAGTAGGAATTCCTCCCATCTCCCATCTCCCAGATGCTAGTATGGACGCCAAGTTTAACACACATACTATGATTACAGACAAAGCTGTGATGCCTTTTGTATTACCTCCACTGGCTATGTTGGCCACCATGTCCTTAGCTGAGGGCGCAGACCTGGACTTGTATTCCAAGGTTAAGTTTCTGCAACCTTTGTCCAAAGGTTATGATAGGCTATTGGAGCTAGCATGTGCAAACCCAGTAGGTCAGCCTCAGGGTTATCATAAGATTGGTCCAGTCCTATATCATCAAGGTTGCTTGTGGGTCCCTGAAGGCACTATTTGGGATGAATTCATGGAGGCCAATCATACCTTTCCAACAGCTGTTCATCTAGGAAAAAACAAAACAGTGGAACTTATCCGCCGCCAGTTTTCCTGGAAAGGTTTGACTGTGCAGGTGGCTGCTTTTGTTTGAGATTGCCTGATATGTGTTTGATCCAAGGCCAGTTGGAATAAGTCAACTGGTTTACTGGTTTCACTTCAGCCTGCTGCGGGCCCTTGGACGTTTGTGTTGGTGGATTTCATTGGCAAGCTTCCCAATTCCAATGGGTTTAACACAATCATGATAGTAGTTGATTGTTTCACAAAGATGGTACACTTTGTACCTTGCTCAACCACAATTACTTTAGTGGAAACCGCTAGGTTATTTATGAACAGAATCTTCTCTCCACATGGCATCCCAATGGAGATTATAAGTGACTGTGGTTTTTTTATTGCTCAGTTCTGGGAAGCTTTTACTGGAATCCTTGGTATCAAATTGTGCCGCTCTACTGCTTTCCACCCCCAGTTCAATGGACAAACAGAGAGGGTAAACCAAAGTTTGGAGGTCTACCTACGCTGCTACACCAATGCGCAACAAGATGACTAGTGTGATAATCTACCCATGGCAGAGTTCACATATAATAACGCCCTGCACACGTCAACTCAAGTATCAGCATTTTATGCCAATGTGGGTTACAATCCTTCTTCCAACATGGGTCCTAGTTTGGTTAGCAACGTGGAAGCTGCAACTGATCAAGCTGCAGAATTGAAGCAGGTCCATCAGGAGCTCCAAGTTACTCTTGCCGCCGCCGTGACAACTTACAAGGAATACACAGATTGCAAGTGCCAGGAAGTTCCAACTTACAGGCCAGTTGATCTAGTCATGGTTGATGCTTGCAATATGAAACTTAAAGTTCCATGTTGTAAATTGGGTCCCAAGCAAGTTGGTCCCTTCAAGGTAGAACGTCAGATTGGTCCCTCTGCCTATTGGCTGGATTTACCTCCTGCTTTCAAGATTTTCTACACCTTCCATGAATGTCTCCTCACTCCCTTCAAAGGAACAGAGACTCCCTCTTCCCAACCCATTCTTGTGGAAGGAGAACCAAAGTACGAGTTAAATTGTATTCTAGCTTCCCGCAAGAATTGTTGACATTTAGAATATTTGGTATCTTGAAAAGGTTATCCCGATTCTGAAAACTCCTGGGTTCCCCACTACAATTGTTCAAATTCCTCTGATCTGATCCACAAGTTCTACAAGCGCAATCCCACTACTATTGGACACCCTGAACTTACCCTCACCGCAATGAAACTCCCACCTGCCCATAAGAATTTCTCTTTATCCCATCTCCAAATGGTGGTATTGTGCCCAGGGCTAAAGCAGAGGGTAATGTCACGGTTAGTTCCATAATGCCAGATATTGTCTGTCCAAGTAAGAAGGCACAGAAGGTCGGGAAACCTGTATCAAAATTGACCGAGTTAATGGATTTAAACCAAACAGTCAATTGAAAATGGGTCACGTCTGCTCCAGTATGCCAACTGAAACCAGCTCCCCCTGGTAAACTGACGTTGATAAATCAACGTAATATGAGGACCATCCAATATAAGCTCATTAATCAGCATGGTTGTCAGAAACTAGTCATACAAGGATTCTTTGCAACCTGGTCTAGATACTTGCTTGAAGATGCCAAAGGAATAGGAGATCAAGACTCAGGTGGTATTGCTTAGTCAATTTTTCTGATATATATTGAATAATTTTCCCTGTTTCAACTCTAAGAGTTGAGTCCTTCTAAATTTACTCAATAAAAATCAATTATCCCAAGTTCTAATTTTAAATTTTAAAATGCATCCTGTGCTTGGGTTGTTGCGGTATATCCTGTACAATCTTATTTTGAACAGAATCATTTTTTAAGAAGATGGGGCCCAGCATCTGGAAGTTTGTTGTTGGCGCCGCAAAATGTTAATTTTATGCCAGCCAATTTTGTAGCTCCTCCCCCCATTCTGGATAATGAAAATTGTGTCACTTCTCAATGCCCAGAATTCTACACTTAAGATGCATTGATGCTTTCCCAGGTCATTTATCTTGGTTTACTCTGGTTAGGATTGATTGTTCTACTTAATCCTGGAGTTTCAATTGGAAATTTCACAAAAAGATATTTAAAGCCGCGTTGGTGGTTAATCATCAATTCTATGTGGATTTGGGTGGTAATTCCCCATCATTTAGAAACGGCTTCATATTATCCAGTGATTTCCGTCACACATACAGGTACAAACCAGAAATTTTCACCTGCAATAACTAACTGTATGTGAATATCCCCCGGGGAAACCTCTCACAGTAGAACAAACACCAGCTCTACAACACATACACCTCAAAGCCAAACTAGCAGAAAAAAAAGGATCAAACCCCAAAAGGTAACCTTGACAGCGGACCCACTCCCCATCAACTCCCCCGTCTGGGTCCTAGCTGGGAACAGGAAGAAGCTAGACTCAGTACACAGAGGACCATTTTAGAATCATAAAATACCAACCAGATAGGAACATCTACCTGGTTAAGTTCCAGGGCGCCAAAGAGCCCATCACCAAGAAGTACCACAGATCTTGCCTCCACCCTAGCAAGGGAGAACGCTCAACCCAGTTGGTGCCAACTAGCAAACAACTCCAGGAACATCAGGCGGCAGCTGTCAAGACAAAGCCCCCTCCTGATATACCCAAGTAAACCCTTAAGGGAGGGGTGTGTCAAGGATCTGGATGTACAAGTATTCTGGCTACCGCCATCCCACTTAACATCCAGTTATCACCCAATTTGGTGCCTTTCCAATATACCATTTGACATACCATAATGGCAACACACCAATATCACATGACTGTCCAGGTATCCAGTGACTCAAACCCATCCTGCACATGACCAGCCCCTAGGTTTGATCTAACTAAAATCTCTGCCACAGCTAAAGCTATATAAGTCTAAAGTATTATCCAATAAAACATACTTCTTCTCTTCTTAATTCCATATCCAAAGCTTCTCCAAAAGGCGCTCCTTATCAATAGTAATATATGTAAATATATTATAATATAGTAGTTATAGTAAGCAAACATGTGAAATAATAAAATATTATTTAAAAATTTGTTTATTTAGTTGCTTGTCAAGTACAGGCTCATATATTAGGTAGTTAAACAACCAGAGCTCTATTTATTTGTATTGAGCTGCCCGCTCCACTTATGTTTTAAACAAGTGATTGTTTAGAACTCAAATTACTTTTCCCTTGTAATATGATTTGATTAATATATTTGCTATGCTTAACCCGCGTCATAAGTACTAATTAGTTTGATATACATGAAAATTATTGGTTTTTGTGTTGTGTGGCTGTAGTGGTACTGAAATAATAAGGATCAGGCGATGCCTCACAAGGTCAAATATGTGGCTTTTTAAAAAAAAAGTCCAAAGTATCAAAAAAGGGTTCACAATTATTTAAATAAAATTTATTTATTTCTACCTTTTTTATTTCTTTTATTTGTTAGCTCTACATTCAATACAAAATTTGGTGGATTATAATAAAAATATGTGTCTCTATATCTAGTATAATTAATTTTATTTATGTTGAAACCGCAGGCTTGACCCGCCAGCAAGGTTCCAACCAATCAGATTTGTGACCTGCAATCCAATTATCCGGTCACCCAAAGCCAGACTAGGAAGTTAACTTGAATTACCAAATCCAACAACATGAACAGATGATGATCCTTTATGGTGGATACCTCAATTTGGCGCTTGAATCATTACCAGGATCAAGCCACTCCCTTCTTTCATCCAGCTGTGTGATCATCAATCTTGTTCCTATTATCCTTGATTCACATGAACTATATAATCACTATCTCCCAATAAAGATTATTATCTAGTTTCTAAGTATTTTCCCCTTGTAACTCTGCTAAAACAGCACAGTTACAACATTGGTAGCACAGGTAGGTTCTCCATCCTACCTTATCTTGAAAAATTCTGCCTGTTGCCCGCACACACCGTGGCCAACAAATCCTCAACAGAATCATGTCTGGCCTTCTTCCCAACTGGACTCTGTATACTCCTGGTACTGAGATACCTGATGGTTTTGTCCTATACCAAAACACAGTAATCCCGCTACCCGCCTTCAACGCCATGTCTGCGCAAGGGTTCTTCCAGGCCCCCTCCTTGATGCCGCAACCAGCTGATAAAACCACCATGCCCGCCTATGTAGCGCAAAGGCTTTGAAGCACCACCTTGGAACCCTTTGCCAGAGCCAACAACAACAATGCTGCCGCATGGATCCAGCCCGCCCAGAGCAAGCTGGCTCAGATAGAATGCCCACAGCAATTCTGGATCACAGAAATTTCCATTTGCCTGACCCATGACACTGGCACCTGGTGTGACAAGTGGCACAAAGAGCACACTGACAAGAACTGGGATACCTTTAAGCAGGACTTCCTGGCAAATTTTGTGCTTAAAAATACAGCGCTCATGATCATACGCCAAGTAAAGAACCTGACCCAGACAGGCACTGCTAAAGAACTCACCCGCGCCTACAAGGAACTCTGTCTTCATGCCCCATCTGACATGGCCTTTGACACACCAGCCACACACCTCATGTACTATGACGCCCTCAAGTCGCACATTATGAGACATGTGAACCTGGATCAGGTAACCAACCTGCAAAGCCTGTACTGTGAAGCAGAAAAAGTGGAACAAACATCCAACACTCTGCACAAGGCACAGACTGGGAAACAAGAAAGGCCCAAGGATTCCCATCCAAGTGGGCGCTCTGCTTGACCACCTCCCAGAGGCAACAGAAACAACGCCAATCACAAACCCATGGGCTCAAATGGGCATGGAAATGGAAGCAACGGCCAGTCAAATTGCACCCATTTCTGTGTCACTGCCACACAAGGCAACCAAGATGAGGGAAAAGCCCAGGGAGAGCACTAAGCAAGCCAAGCTTTCCCCACGCAACTCCTGACTTGCCCAACAATGAATACCAACCCAAGGACGTAGACCAATGCCCAATGATCCAAGTGCCCTCGGAGGATCCAGTACTATACACCATTGCCAGACATCCCAATAAATTGATGTCTTACCCTTTCCACTTTTGCAGCTACACAGGCTCAGCACTCCTGGACTTGGGCGCAGATCAAACCTTAGTCAACAGTAGCTTTGTGGATAAATTCAAGCTGGCCACTAATCCTTTGCGGATTAAAAACATGGTCCTGGCTGATGAACACCACATTGCCGTGACAAGGGAAACCGCCCCCTTCACTGTCATGCTTGAGAACCTTCACTCCACCATCCAAGGTCTCGTCATTGACTTCCCTAAGTTTGACATTGTACTGGGACTAGACTGGTTACAAAAAAACAATCCCCACGTGGACTGGGCGACCTCTGTGTTGACCATCAAGCGTGAAGGCGTCAACCACCAGATCTACCCTGACTCCGTGGACCAACTCCTACGTGACCACGTCTTTGTACGCATCACTGAAACCTTGGACAAGAAGGAAAATCTGAAGGAAATTAACTGGGACTCCTGTCAGTATGAGATCATACACTTCAAAGACCACCAGGACACCTCCACGCCTCAGGACCGCAACATTGTGGCCCACCATCCAGAAATCTTTAAGGAAGCGTTACCTGGGCTGCCCCCTGAGAAACACATTCAACACTCCATCCAACTCAAGGGGGCTGTAACCAAGGCACGCCCCATCTACAGACTGACCCCAAACAAGGACAACGCCCTATGCGCCTATCTCAAGGAGGCATTGGAAAAAAGACTTATCTGCCCCTCACAGTCTTCCTTTGGGGCCGCTGTATTCTTTGTGGCAAAAAAAGACAGTACCTTACGCCTGGTCACAGACTACCGCGCCTTAAACAAAGTCATCATTAAGAATTGTTACCCACTGCCACTGATTGACGGCCTTCTTGACGCCTTGGGAGGGGCCACTGTCTTCTCCAAGATTGATCTAACTGCAGGCTACAATCAGATTTGTATCAAGGAGGAAGACATCCCCAAAACAGCCTTCTGCACTAAGTACGGTTCCTACAAATGTGTGGTACTCAACTTTGGCATGACCAATGCCCCGTCTACCTTTGTAACCTTCATGAACAAAGTGTTTGTGCCACACATAGGCAAACATGTCCTAGTGTACTTGGATGATATTATTGTCTACAGCCCCTAGGTGAAACAACCCCACAAAGACCTGGAAGAGGTCTTTGCGACCTTGGCACAACACAAACTGTTAGCCAAGCCCTCCAAATGCCAATTCTTCCAGGAGCAACTACCCTTCTTGGGACACATAGTCTCAAAAGACGGCATCAAACCTGACAGTCAAAAGATACAGGCCATCTGCAAAATGCCACCCCCCAAGGACAAGTCAGAACTCTGCATCTTCTTGGGAATGTTGGCCTATGTACAACGCTTCATACCCAACTGTGGCGTCTTAACTGCCCCCTTATCCGCCATAACAGGCGCCAAGTCTAAGTTTGTATGGACCCCCCAACGTGATCTCTGTTTTAGACACCTCAAAGAAAAGCTCATGACAGCCCCCATCTTACAATACCCCAAATGAGACGGGAAATACCAGATGGAAACCAACGCCTCAGATGCATCCATTGGGGGAGTACTACAAATTAAGAATAGTGACAGTGACTTCCTGCCTGTAGCCTATGAATTGCGCAAACTGACAGATGGCAAGTGCTGATACCCTATCCACAACAAGGAACTGCTGGCCATTGTACACTGCCTAGTCAAATGGCGCTGTTATCTAGAACAACAGGAAGAATTTACAGCACTAACCAATCACAAGTCACTCATCTATTTCAAGACTCAAGAAAATCTGTCACACCGCCAAGCGCAGTGGATGAAAATATTAGAGAGGTTTAACATGCTCATCCAATATAAGCCTAGGGCCGAACTTGCCATGGCAGACACCCTGTCCCGCCTGTATGTCTGTGCTTCTAGGGAAGAGAATGGGTTTGACCCAGACTGGCCTCTCCTAGTGCTCTGTACAAAAGACAAAGGGTTCCCTGCAAGCACAACCAACATCACCAAAGAAACGGTCATCAAAAATGAACACCTCTTTGCTGACGTATACGGGACCCTTCACAGAAAGATGATGGATGGCACAACCATTCCCTACATCCCCACACATCAGCAAGTTGATACCATTCTTTGCTACTACAGGGATCTCGGACATACTAAGAGCCAAAATCTGTATGAGTTCCTAAAGCATAAAGCCTGGTGGCCAACCTTATACCGCAATGTCCAGGAAGTTCTAGACCAGTGTGAGGTATGCAAAAAGTTTGCTAAAAGCAAAACCCCACCAAAGTCTGTACTCCCCATTTGTACCCAACTACCATTCAAAGTATGGGCTCTTGACACTGTTGGCCCCATGCCAGGAAAGTACAACAACAAAAAGTACATCATCACTGCCATTGACTTTGTGACAAGGTGGCCAGTAGCCCAAGTGGTGAAGGCACACAAAGGCAATGACGTTTGACAATTTATTGGCAAAGAAATAATCAGCAAGTTTGGAAATCCAGAACTCCTGATAACCAATGAGGGCAAAGAATTGACCTCCAAAGACACCAATGTATACCTCACCAAGAATGGGGTCAAACACACTGTCACAACACCATACCACCCACAGGCCAATAGACGCATAGAGCAGCTTAATGGTAGCCTCATGCAAGCCCTAACCAAACTCACTGCCAGGAGACCTGAAGACTGGTATAAGCAGCTACCAACTGCATTACTTGTGTGCCAACCCTGAGTGAACAAATCCACCCAAAAACCCCCGTTTGAACTGGTATACAGCACACAGTCAAATATCATTTAAGCATTAACAGGACCTAAGTTGGAAATTCCAAGTCAAGTCCCCCCTTGCTCTGATCCTCAAGTAATAGAGGCAAACAGCAAACAAGCAGCCAAAGAAAAGGAACGCTTACAAAAACCTTTGTACCCATCTGCCAGAGACATGAGGTCAGGGACAAAGTCTGGGTCATGAATGCTATCAAAAGCAAACTACAACCCAAAAAAAGTAGGGCCAGCAATTATCCTAAAGGTAAACAACAATAACACTTACCTCATGCAAGGGCTTGGGAAATGTAAGCAAGACAAGACCCTACACCATGATTGCCTACAATCCTGCAAAGCAAGACAGAAGCAACAAGAAACCGCCCTGCCTGCCACCAAACAACAACTGGTTCAATACGGTGCCCAGGCCCCTGACAACCTCCCTGACAACCTGCCCCCAGAGGAGGCTGACCTTCAGCCGGGGGTGTCAAAACTGCAGGCTTGACCTGCCAGCAAGGTTCCAACCAAGCAGATTTGTGACCTGCAATCTGATTATCCGGTCACCCGAAGCCAGACTAGGAAGTCAACTCAAATTACCAAAGCCAACAACATGAACAGATGATGATCCTTTACGGTGGATACCTCAATTTGGCGCTTGACTCATTACCAGGATCAAGCCACCCTCTTCTTCCATCCAGCCGTGTGATCACCAATCTTGTTCCTATTATCCTTGATTCACATGAACTATATAATCACTATCTCCCAATAAATATTATTATTTAGTTTCTAAATATTTTTCCCCTTGTAACTCTGCTAAAACAGAACAGTTACGACATTTAACTTTTCTACAAATTCTTATATGTCTATAATACAATCAAACATCACATCATTATATATAAATAATAATTTTTGAGTCCTAATAAAACAAAATAAATAAAAATAAAAACAAATAAAATCCAGAGCACCCATTTATCTGATTGGCTCAGAGGCAAGGGCTTTGGGAAGAAAGGATTCCAAGTGCTTGTAAAAAGCCGCCACCACATTGGGTGGCATTGCAAATTGACTGACCTCAAGGATATTGAAGATATCTTTGGTGTCCTGAGGAAGGCCTTGTTTCACCTTATCCTTGATCCACCCAAAGACCTCCTCAATTGGATTCAGGAATGGGGAATATGGCGGGAGGAAGAGAAGTCTCATTGGACAATCAGCCAGGCAGTGGTTGGCCAAATGACTATTTTTATCAATTGGCAGGAACTCGGACACAACCAGATCCACTTTGTGGAGCCCAACATTAACAAGCACAACAACATTGGTTGTGCCGCTATAATTTATCCAAAGGTACTCCTTGACAACTCGGAGAAAATCAAGAAAAGTCCTGCCATTGTAGGAACCCTTGATTATTTGGTATTGGTCCAACCCACGAGGACCAAGAAGCGCAACCATGGAATAGGTCTGGGAACAGACAGCTGCACAATGGGCTACGCTGTCCTTGGACCCCTTCTCAACCCACCCATGCCTAGACCTGAGTGAGGAGGAAAACAACAATTTGTCAATATAGAAGAACTGTACATTGTCAGTCTCCTTTAGTGCCAGATATGTCTTGGCATAAATGTGTTAATCCTCAATGGTCTTTTCACTGTTTCTGTTGTACAGAGAAACTCTGAGCACCTTCCAAGAAAGGCCCAAATCAACCATTGTTTTGTAAACAAGGGTTTTAGAAACAGAAAGCCTGAACTCTGTGGCAAGCATTGATTGGAAAGCAAGCGTGTCCAGGTGGCAATCCTTGGCTACCCACTGCTTGATTGCCTCAAAATGAATGGGCTGAAGGAGTTTGGGCTGTCTTTTTGCCTCAGTGGTTTAGGCAATTTGCCCGGTGTTGCTGTACTTTTTTTAATATTGCCAATATATCTGGCTGTGACACCAAATCAGGATGCAATATCCCAAACTGCCATTCCCCCGTTCAAGCAGTTGAGGTGAGCTTCACACTCATTATCTGTCAACCGACGCCGGCCCTTGGCAGGTACCGCAGCATCCTGGCTACCAGGCTCAACACAGGGGATGGGGACCTTTGTGTAGAAGGTGGGGTAACGCTTGGTTGCGCTGGCGCCGTCAATGGTGGAATAGATCACAGGTGCAGATGGCTCAACAGTGGCTGCCAATGGCTCATAAGACATGTCAAAAATGCGGGGGCAGGAAGTGGCAACTCTTGGGTCAAGAGTGCGGGGCCAGGTGACAACTGAGTACACAATGGAGGTGTAAGTAACCTCAGTGTTCCCGGTGACCCTGGTGTAGGAGACTTTGGTAGCAGGCCTTGAGAGTGGCTTCTGCCTGGGATTCAAGCTGGTTGATTGGGCCTGGGACACAGGAGGTGGTTGGCTGGCAATGACACCTTGGGAGGCCTGTGTATTGGAATTACTCCCCTTGAGTTGTGTTCTAGGTCTGTTCTTGGACCTTCTGGGACGCCCTCGTGGACAGGCTGTCCTGTGGGCTGGTGCAGAAGCTGATTGGGAATGCAATTTTCTGTCCATAAAAATAAAATAAAAATGTTTTAGATTAATTATGTGTTTTATTTAGATTTTAGTTTAGTTTTGGGTAGTTATTTTTTCTTGATTTAGCCTTGAATAGTAACAGAGTTTCTATATCCGTGATTTGAAGTGTATAATATTGTATTCTTTCCAGTTTTGGATGATTTTAAAGTTTAATTACTTTTATGTCTAAACATGGTTATTGAGATTGAATTTTTCATTTGATTTTAGTCATGATGGAGCTTCTTGATTTGGGTTGGTGTTTCCTAGTGTGCTTACTGTACATTAAATTTGGATTCCAGTTCCTGCAATTAATATCTGAGTTTACTAGTGGCATTCAAAAGTGATTTGAAATTTGGTTCATGGATTTGACAATCCCGCAATCCCAAAAAACATAGTAAACTTAATGGAAATGGTTGATGGATTTGAACGCTTCAAATCTGATTCTAGTTAATTCATTTTGTAAATTGGAAATATGCAGTTTGACTTGAACTTTGCAAAGTGTCTATGAGTTCCCGCATTTTTAAAAATTCAAATAAAAATACAAAAAAATCAATTTAATTAAAAAAAGGCCATCCTGCAAAAGTGATTTGAAATTTGGACCAAGGATTTGACAATCCCGCATTTTTATGTTTAGGTTCTGAATTTACAGTACAGTATCAGCGTGGGGTCTATGGGTCTATATAGCACCCTGCTGCCAAACTTTGCATTTTCCATAATTGGTTCATCAACAAATTGGGAAATCTGGGGTCAGGTGGCCAGGATGCCCGGGTTCTGGAGTGGCAAAATGGCACCACAGCTGGGGGTTTGCTTACTGGTTGGAAACTCAGGAAAGATCACTTGATTCTTCTGTTCTTGAGCCTTGGTCATGGGGACAGGCTTTAAGCCCATGTTTTCCTCTAGCAATGGACCTTGATTGGTCAATTGTGTAGACTTTAAGTTCATGAAGTTAACAGAGGGAATTACTTTACCTTCAATAGGCAGGTCGTCAAGTCTCTCCTCGAGTGCCATTGCTCTCAAGTCTGTGCTGGTGTTCTCATTTTGGGAAATAGACTTGGCCTCAGCTTGAGGGGGCTCAATCTCAAAAAATGTGGGTGGCTGGCCCCTCAGTCCTCAGGGCAGGCAGCCTGCGGGTGATTAGGGTCAGGGTTCAAATCCCGCTCCTGGGCCTGGGTTTCAAGGGGAGGGAAATTGCCAATCCTGACAATAATTACAACACTAACAAAAAAATTTGTACTCTTAAGCATGCTTGAAGAAAGCAACTTTGAAACAGTATAAAATTAAATCTTTGGTTTAAAAATTGTGTATACCAAGGACACAATTAGGGCTGTGGTGGATCTGAAACAGTGGCTGCTTTATAAAAAAGCAGCCAACCGTTTAAGATCTTGAAACAATTCCAGAAAATTGTCTTGGCTACAGTTTTTCTGGAATTGTAGCCATACATATCCACAGGTGGATGTTTTTTTCAGATTTTTTAAATAAAGAATATATGTATTTTTTCAAATTTTAAAACTATAAATTATAAAGGTTCAAATTTGATTATGATTCAAAAATAAACTTTATTAAAATATATATAACTAATTTGGCTTTTCCGGAAAGAAGAAAGCTGCCTGCAACCATTTTTCTAATTTGGGATTCCCCTGACATGAGGAAACCAAATAGAAAAAAGATGGCTGGGATGTGACGATTACAGCAAATGCTGTAATCATCACTTTTATAATCCGTCGCAGCCCTAGACACAATACAACATTGTTGATACGCAATAAATACCAAACAAAACCAGTTGATGGACATGGAACCTGTCAAATCTAAAAGCCCCCAAAAACTTAGCGAATCATGACAGAAGTTACAGCTGTAAATTGTATACAAAAGTCTTGTACTTTTCATTCGAGAGTAATAGCATTTAAATTTCGACCTAGCTCATTATACATGATCTTATTACCGGCCAAAATTAACACATTTGCTGCAGTCATAAAAATAAAGACTTTAGTCTTTTGTATCTCAAGTAAAAACATTTGCAAGCTAGAATGTAGATCCAGAAAACTTTTTTAAGTTTCGGGTATGATAGCTTTAAATAGCCAAGCCTAAAAAGCATGCTCGCATAAAACTAAATCCTTTCTTAACCCTTTCTATAGATAAAAGTAAATTAGCATTTATACATGCTTAATCCCAGAAGCTTATCTCAGACTTCGGTGACAAACATATCCTTGAGAATTTCAAACATAGTAAATGTGATGGAAGTAGATGGGACTAGCCAAGCTACTCGGCTTAGAGTACCTCTAAGAAATGGCTTAAATATAGCTCCCTCTTCTCGGATTAAACGACGAACAAGGCTTGACACAGACTTGTCTCGGGAAGAATAATCGGCTGATTGCCAGCAGACTTTGATGACATCCATAGGATTAGAGATAGTTGCAGCGATTGCGACACTGATGGAAGATGCAAGCCAATAACGAAAAGCCATTGAAGCTTCGTCCTTGGGAATTAAGATTGCTTTAAACTTTTCGTAAAAGACAAAATAGGTGATTGAGTAGGGCCCAAATACTGCCAAGCCAAGAGGATATCCTCTAAGCAGTCCTCGAGGGCCCTCAGTTTGGAGAATATTTTTGAGAAGCTGACGACCAGAAGGCTGAGAACCATTGGCGGTGCTGATTTGCATTCTGGTTTTAATCACCTCCATTGGTGTATAGATACAACCAGCAAGTAGCTCAGCACTAATGCCAGATAAGCCTATGGTTGAGGGTGTCATTGCTAGAGATCCCGTAGTTTTTCTCGAGAGAGTGCTTGATGATATCATAGCTCCCAAGGTAGAGGGAGGTTGCAGGTGTAGAAAATAGTATTGCAACTCCATACCCACGATACAAGCTTTTAAAAAAAAGTTGAGGATTTCGAAACAAGCTCTTGATTCCGATGCTTTGACCAACCTGATGCCTAGTTTTAATAGTATCCACTACAATGATAGACAATTGTTATTTAAGAATAGCTTTATAGTGTTCAAGTAGATGCTTTTAGTTTTCTTTAAAATCCCAAATAAACCACCTTATGAAGGAAAAAATAAGTATTTAAATGAGTAAATAGCTCTAAAGAGGATAAAATCAACAATTCTAATATGCAAGATACCTATAGAAGGTGATCCCATTGACTTTACAGAAAATTTAAGACCTTACTTGGATGGGTTAAAGTCCTAGCAACTATTGCAGAGATGCAAGAAACGGTAATAGTTGAATCCATCTAAATTTTTCAGTCATTAGTGTTGCTGAACTTTGTGCTGTTTTAGAGCTAGAAATACTTTAAGTGTACTTTTCACATGAAAAGATGTTTACAGCAAACGTGATATCGCAAGCATTTCTTATTATCTCCATCAAATATGTCTGGGTTTTTTCTCCTGGTCAAGAATCTACATTTACGTTTTAAAGTAAAGGACAACCTCATTTATTTTCTTTTTTAGTACACATATCTTTACTTATAATATTGATTAGAACAGAAGTAGGTCAATGAAGGATTTATAAATATGCTTAAAACTAAGACTTTAAATTATAACAAAGAGCTAGAAAGCAAGGCGCCTCAAAATGCAAAGTAAGGCTCATATTTAAAATACAACAGACAGGTTTGGTTCAATATAGGATTATAAGAAATGTTCAAGGAAATAGGATAGTTAGGGGCACATTAAATTAAATATTTCAGTATAGAGAGAATCAAATAAATAAGTATAAAGTAGAAGTAGTGCACTAAGTTATTTGCCTTAGAATTAATCGATATGCAATAGTTTCAGGCGATTTTTTGAAATCGACAGGCATTAATTATATTATAGTTATCTTGCGTTGAGTTATCGTCATCACAAATTGATTTTGTTCTAATTGACAACATTTGGCTTTAGTGTATAGTTAATTTAAGGGCTCAATGATTTTAACCACAACCAAATTAATTCTGGATGCTACGTGATTCAAATTCGGATCGCTATCACCGCCAGGTCAAATCTGGTGTGGCATAACCGTTAATTAACTGAATTTCAGTTAATCAAACCCCCCAAAATCCCCACTTTTCGGTTACGCACCAGCCTCATGGCTAACCCCTTCAACTACCCCAAACCCCCATATTTTAACTGTTGGCGAATACTATATATTCAGCCAAAATATTCAATATTCAATTACAAGTAAATTCACATATCACATTTATTGTTTTTCAGTCGCTTTGAGTAAATCGCAACTTTTGCATCGAATTTGCCATCCAGACAATAACAAGCGGAAGAACATTACCTCTGTCTTTTGAACCTACTTGACTTGTAAAAGAACACATTTGCTGTGTAATCTTACACTGGTGATCCTGCCAGGGAAGACTTAGAAAAGTCTTCCAAAAATCCACCTAGAGAGGCTGCAAGCTCTCAATTCAATCCCCTGGACCTGTTGAAGGCCATCTCCGCCCAGAACATCCCTTTCTTCGATGAAACTGACTTACCTAATTGGCCCAACCGCTTTGAACTCTACTGCAAGAAGCATAGAGTTAAGCAAAATGACCGCTTTGAATAAGTATAATACTTCTTAGAGGGAAGAGCTGCCACTTGGCATAGCTCACTGACAGGCAACTATACATGGGCAGACTGAAAATTGGCCGTGTTTGAGCGTTTTGGAGGTGGCATCAAAACAGTTATTGCTAAACTAAAGGAAGTAGACCAAACAAACTACAAGATAACAGATAAGTTTATTGAGGAATTAAACACTCTTCTTAATCAATACTAGGACCTAGTCTATGGTAGCTACAACACAGTAGAAGGAAAGTGCGCCCGGCAGACCTTTTTGGAGAACCAAGGGTTAGACTGGGTTTGTGAAACACTTACCTCAAAATACTACCAGCTCTTTGAATCTCATGCTCCTAGCAACGTAGAGGAAGTATACATTCTAATCCATTGCCTTGGGAAGTTTAAGGCTAGAGGCCAGCTATTGCATCCTCACACTGTCACTAAACCCAAGGAGAAACTTAAGGCTATCATGCCACTGCCAGATGACCTATCTGAAAACATGAAGAATTTAGCGCAGAGAATGGCCACGCTTACCACATATGACTAGTGGTGAGCAGGCAAAGTCAAACCTCTACTGCCACAACTGCAAGAAATAAGGCCATCTAACAGGCACCTGTAAAGGGCCCTGCAATAGATGTGGAGCCGAAGGACACACTTACATGCATTGTCCCACCAGTTGCCAGAACGAGCCTAAGACACCAGCAGCTGAACCTAAGCAGAACCGGAAGCAGGCCCCCAAACCCAAGAAGGAGACAGAGCCTAGTGCGGCCAAGGATGAGTCCTACCTGGTGGAGAGTATGGCAGTAGTAAGAACAAATGTGGCCCAGAAGCACAGGATCAGCCACATTGTTCACCCTTATAATACACCTGAGAAGCAAAAAGGGGCTGAGGCAGCCAAGGCTCAACAGCCTACCCCTGACACTCACTTACCCAATCAGGTGCCCTCTGTAGCCCCTGAGATGGAACAGGCCAATAACACTCAGTCAGCCCAACAGACTGACCATGAGGCTCAACGTCAGAACCTTTTGGGATTCCAATGAATGAGGAAGATGGCACTTACCCTGTTGAACCCACTATTGAGGTTAAAAAGGGGATCTCCTCTAAAACTACCCTAAAGAAACCAAAAGTTAAATTGCCAGTATTATCTCAAGTAAAGTCTCCTAAGCTGAATGTGCTGAAGATCCTCGCAGACACCCAGGTTCCAATATTCCTATATAATTTGGCAGAAATAGCGCCCAGCATTAGAGCTCAGATGGTACATTACCTTGGGGCCACCAGAGTCAGAGATCCAGAGGAGCAGTTTGCGGTCATGGAAGAGAAGCCACAAGAGGCCCAGGAAGTGGTTGACATCATCAACAAGGGAGTACCACACATCAATGGGGAGGTAGAAGGCCACCCCACATCAATCATACTGGACGGAGGATTTACATCCAACATCATATCTGTGCGAGAGGGGGGCTAAACTAACTAAGTTTGTGTTAGAGTGAAGTAGTGAGCTGCATGATTCAAGGACAAACAATGAGGATACAGTAAAAAAATTGTGAGTTGCTTGAGCAACAGAAGATCAACTCGGGAGGACAGTTTAATCATCTTGGCACCAGTAGCCGTGTAGCAGAAGATGGAGGTCAAAATTGTTGAAATGCAAATGATTTGCAGGGGTAAATTAGAGAGAGAATTTGAGGGCGTCAGCATGTAAAGGGCGGACCAAGGCGCGGCCATGGTATCAATGGCAGCCTTGAAGAAAATATATGCTAATCTGTCAAGGACAGGGGCAAACAGCCCCAAATGAGCCAACATTTTTTTGAAACTTTCTTTTATTTCAGTGAAATTAAGCTATCTAGAAACAAGTTTCTAGAGGGGAAATGGGAAAGTGTTAAGGGAGTTCAGGATGGGGCAGGAGGGAGTTCCGTGGCTTCTGATTGGCTGGCAAGAATATTTTCAGCAGTTGGTGGTCCTGCACTAGAATTTGAGTCAATGACGTCATAATTTGAGAAATTTTGGCGACCAGCGGGTTGAGCGCTGCCATCCCCAAATAGCGTATAATGTGTAATTTTCTTGTCATAATTATTTGGGGAAAAATAAGGCAGGTCCAGATTTTTGAGGGCTATTTGGGCAACCCCAGCTTTGACCCATTTTTTGTCTATGACAGCATTTAAATTGTCAATTTCTTTTAGGGGTTTGGCTGTGGTTCTTCGCTGATTTTGGGTTTTACGTGGGCGCATTATTCCTTTGATTTGATTTTCTACCGTAACAGTTTGGCTCCCATCCCGGTGACACAAACCACCAGGATGCCGCCCAGTGGAGAAATGGGACAGCCGCTCAATGAGGGGACCACAAGGAGGATGCAGGGGACAGTTGAGGAAAGTAAGTGTTCAGGCCCATTAACATCAGTCCAGCAAGCAGCAAAGGAGTGCGGGTGGGAGTGAGAGGAAGGACCTCAGGGGTCACAAGTGGTGCCGAGTTGCCCTGGTCTGAACTGGGGAGGGAAATCATGGGAGGCAATTCTTTCACAGAGGCAGGCAAGGTGGAATCAATAATATCCAGATCTAGGTTGTCACATGCCAAACTATTAATCACAGCCTCTCAAGAAAATAGGAGGCCACTGGAAAGATCCCAGAGACCAGAAGGATTTTCACTTACAAGCCGGGCAGATGAGGAGATTTTCCCCCACAGATCAGGGGAGGTGGATCACAGAAGCAACAGAAATGGAGCCAGGGAAAATACAACAAACTTGGCAACTGGGAGTATCATGGTTACAATCTCCACAAAATTTGGGAAAAATTGGTAGGTTTTCCAAGAGAGTTAACACTAAAAGAATGTCCTAACAGGGTAATCCAGTCAAAAAGGGCACAAGGAGCAACAGGATGGCTTGGGGAAGCTTTACAATGGTCTTGGGTGCCTTGAATGAAACCAGAAAGCAAAAGCGGTTCAAAAACAAGAGTTTTTAAATAAAAATTTAAAATAACAATGGTAATTATATTGAAGATTAAATTAAAATTTTCAAGTTTGAAAGCTGGTTTTTGAAAGCAAATGTGGGACAGACAACGACTATGTAGTTTAACTACTTTCAAAGGCCTCAGGAGATGCCAGGTTCAAAGCAGGCCAATGTAAGGTAAGCTTTAAAACAATAACTAACACTTTAAATCTAGATGATAGGAACTCCAAAACAGGGGTTCCAGATAATACTATTTTTAAAATTGTGTGCAATAAGTTCCAAGCTTTTAATATTATTGGAAATAGACAAGCAGGGGACTGAAAGTCCCCTTGCTATGTTAAAAGGGAAGGATTGCAGAGAAATAATCACATGACAGCTGGGACTGGATTCAATTGGCTGGAAGAGAAATTTTGATGATCAAGGCCAGGAAAACTGGAGGGTTTCAAGCTAATTTTCGCGGAGCCACCTGATTGGCTGGGAGGGGTACCAGGCATTTGAAATTCAACTGAGTTGTCAAGCATGGATGTGGTGGTCTTTGATTGGATAACCCTGTTAGTTTTTAGAAATGGGCGGCACCAGGCCAGTAAGTAGTCCAAATTAACCAACGTTTCTTCACAGGAAGGAGCAACCAAGGGAAGGAAATCTGTGGGGTAGGCCAACACAAACCTCTCATCAACAGTGTGCGCTAAATCCTCTAAAGAATGGAGGGGTTTGGCTGGCATTTTGGGCCCTTTCTTAGTGCGGCAGGGGGAAGATTTTATGATCCAATGCCAGGGGTGGCAGTGAATTTACAATATCTGAGTTCTTACTAAGAACATTAGGAGTTCAGGAATATAGTAGAGTTAAAGAAAATTTTACCTTTGCAAATGGCAAGACCAAAGAGTGCTTGGGAGTTGTGCGTGACCTAACTGTTGAGATTTGTGGTGTCTGTGCGTTAATTTCTGCGGCCATCTTTGCGCTTACCAGATATAACATTCTACTTGGGTGTCATGCTCTAAGTGACTTTGGAGTCACTATATCTTTCCGTTGCCATAATTGGTTTATTGAGCGTGACAACAAGCTGGTTCCTATATATGTCAGCTACTCTAAGTTGCAAGAAGATAGAGGGGAGTCTTTCCTTACCATTGCAAAAGCCTTGAAACAGAACAAAGGACTGTCTGCCAGTCAGAAGGGAAAGCTTTCTGCCTTCATGAGCAAGTTCAAGGACCTCTTTTGCAATGAGGATCATCCTCTACCACCCGCAAACCTAGAGAAGCATGTTATAGACACAGGAACAGCTAAACCTATCCGCAAGGCACCTTACCGTCTGGCCAAGAAGTATGAGAGCTACGTTGAGCAGGAGATTGACCGCCTGTTGTCCAAAGGCATCATTGAGCTGTTCACATCACCCTGGTCTTTGCTGGTAGTCATTGTGCCTAAAAAGAACGGAAAGTTATGTATGTGTGTTAATTACATACCTTTAAACTCAGTCACTAAGGCTGATAACTATCCCTTGCCTCTTATCAGCAAGATCTTGACATCATACGCTGGCTGCAAGTACTTCACCAGCATAGACTTGTTCTCAGGGTACCACCAGTTGGAAATGGAGCCCAAAATCATCAGCAAGACGGCTTTTGTCACTAAGCAGGGTCAATATCAGTATAAGCACATGCTGTTTGGGCTCTGTGGAGCCACACATACCTTTCAGTGTGCCATGAACTCCATCTTTGTTGATCTCCTCTTAAAAAAGGTGACAGTCTACCTAGATGACATAACAGTGTTTGGTGCTACTTTTGAAGAGCATCTGGAAACACTTACCAAAGTCTTTGGTTGCATCCAGAAAGCCCAACTTTCAGTCAACAAATCCAAGCTGTTGCTTTGCCAGACCAAACTTCACGTACTAGGACATGTAGTGAACAAAGAGGGGTTACACCCTGATGCTGACAAGGTGTTAGCAATCTCACAGTGGCTGGTACCTACCAACATTGCCCGCCTACAGTCCTTCCTTGGTACTGTTGGGTACTATTCCTGCTTTATACAGAACTATAGCAATATTACTAGACCTCTGTTTAAGTTAATCCATAAGGAGACAGAGTTTACCTGGACCTCTGAACAGGAGTTTTCTTTTCAGACATTGAAAGAGTGCCTCATGAAGGAGCCTATCCTGATTTATCCAAACTTCCAGGAGAAGTTCTCAATCTTTACTGATGCCTCAGAAGAAGCAACAGGGGGAGTCCTTGCACAAGAACACAATAGTCTGTTCAAACCCATCAAGTACACCAGCAAGTTTTTCAGTGGCCCAGAGCTACATTACAGCATCTATGATAAAGAGGTGTTAGCAGTAATTAGAGCTTTGTGCAAGTTTAAATACTACATACTAGGAAACCATATTACCTTGTATACTGATAACATGGTGTTGTCCTTCATCCTGAGCAAGCAACAAGAGAACAGTAGATGCGTGCGCTGGGTTATGAAAATGTCTGAGTATCTTATGGATATAAACACATACCTGGTAAGAAGAACATTATTGTCAATAGCCTCTCAAGGCAAGGAGTCCACGAGTCATACCTGATGGAAAAATTAGGAGAAAGTTACAAACCAAAGTTATATGCAGTATACCAAATGCTTACCACAGTAGAGATGAATGTGGAATTACCTGTGCTCAAGGAGAGCCAATACTACGTGATCCTAGGGGAATCCCTGTACAGAAGTATGTGTGGTTGCATCGTGAAGGTCCCCAAGAAAAAAGAACGCCAGCTGATACTTTGCAAAGTCTACAAAGGAACAGGACACTACAGAATCCTTACCACAGCAGACAATTTGTGCAAAAAGTATTGGTGGCCAAATTACTTTGAAGATGTCAGAACATACATCAAGAGCTTTTACCTGTGCCAGATCTTTGAAAAGAAGCACCCAGTATCAAAGCCTATCAACCCAATCACTATGAGCGGATTATTTGAAATGTGGGGCATCAACTTCATTGGACCTATAACAGAAAGTGTTAGCAAAAACAAATACATTATTGTCGCAACAGAATACTTTACCAAGTGGCCGGTAGCCAGATCAACCAAGGAGCACGATGCAGAGACCACGGCCAAGTTCCTGTATGAAGAGATCTTCACTGTATATGGACCTCCTACAGTCCTGTTGAGCAATCAAGGGAATCATTTCCATAACAAGTTAGTAGATAAATTCTGCAAAATGGTTAGTACTAAGCATAGACTTACCACCATGTACAACCTGCAATGCAACAGATTGACAGAACGCTTCAATAAAACCCTGATCCAGATCTTGGAGAAGATTACAACAGAAGACGCAACACATTGGGACGTCCACTTACCCACAGTTTTGTGGAACTACCGCTCTTGAGTTCAAGCAACAACAAAGTTTAAACCGTACAAACTGCTTTATGGTGTTCCTATCAAAAGCTTAGACATTAATAATATAAGCTCAAACAAACTTACCATGTTGGAAGCCTGTGATTGAGCAAAGTTTTAAGTCTTAGAGGAAGCTGAAAAGCTGAGAGTGAAAGCGCGTGTGGCGCCAACAATTGACCAAATATCTATCGGCACTGAAGTTCTAGTCTTTAAGAATTCAGTTTTGCAATCTCTTAGTAAGAAATTCCTTCCAAAATGATCAGGTCTCTATAAGGTGATTGGCCACACTATGTCCAACAATTATCACTTAGTAGATCAGGAAGGTCAGCCACTCAATTTTGTCATTAATGGCAATTGGATGAAGGTATTTCACCGAGCCAATGAATGAAGGGGAAAATGTGGCATAACCGTTAATTAACTGGAAATCAGTTAATCAAACCCCCTGAAATCCCTGCTTTTTGGTTACACACCAGCCTCATGGCTAACCCCCTCAACTACCCCAACCCCCCATATTTTAACTGTTGGCAAATACTATATATTCAGCCAAAATATTTCATATTCAATTACAAGTAAATTTACATATCTCATTTATTGTTTTTCAGTCTCTTTGAGTAAATTGCAACTTTTTCATTGAATTTGCCATCCAGACAATAACAAGCAGAAGAACATTACCTCTGTCTTTTGAACCTACTCGACTTGTAAAAGAACACATTTGCTGTGTAATCTTACACTGGCCTAGGTATATAATCCCTATATTATCCCAACTTAATTGCCATCTTTTTAGTGGGTAACCTCCATAATTAACTCATACAGAATGGAACATCCTCCATGTTGACAATTCTCAAAAATATTTTTCTTATTTTTGATATTAAAGATTATTTTTTCTTGATTAAATAATTGACACTGATAATTGAAGCAATGTTTGATTTTTATTTTGAGCTTTTAATTGAAATTATAAGAGATAAAGCAAAAACAGTTTTTGAAATTTTCAACATGGAGGATGTTCCATTATGTATGAGTTAATTCTGGAGGTTGCCTTTTGTGCAATTAAGGGCTATATGACAATAGATTTCAAAGCCAATTTCAAAACTCACAATAGGGAAATTCAATATTAACCTTTTGAGATATGTAAAAATAAAGTTACAAGGAAGTCAAATGTTAATAAATTTTTCTAAATGCACAATGAAAATAATAAAAATAAATTATAAATAATAAATTTTTATAATGTACTGTCCACAGCTGCTATGATAGACAAATCAAAGTCAGACAAGAGCAAATTCAAGTTCTATACTAAACAAACATAAACATCAAGAATATGTTTCAGCATGCATAATGGCAATATGTGCATTGATGGGAAAGTCAAATAAAACATACAACACATATATCAACTTGGCCCCAGGGGCCTTAGGTTCAAATCCTGGGGTTTTTGCTTTTAGCCCAGCCTCTGAAAAAATGATCAAGATGTATTAGGTCCTCAATTTTAGGATGAAATGGCGCAGGAAACTTCAATTGCAGGTACCCATGAGACAATTGATGTTTACATTAGGACCTTAATTTGAGGATGAAATTTTGTACGGGAGTTGTCTGTAGGCACCTGTGGGATACTGATATATTAATGACACATTTTCCTTATTTCCTATCCCAAATTTCCTAAGGCTGTGGTCCTTTATATCACCTTTCTTCAGAGCTTTAATAAAGTTATATTTTTAAAAAATATAACTTTTATATCAAATATACAATGCACAAAAGTGCATAGTGTAATACAGTAGTTTTCAAACCTGTTGAGATAAACAAAAATCTCAGTCTAAAAACAAAAACAACTTAGTCTAAAAGCAAAATTGAAAATCAAGGAATTTATATTAAATTACAATAGATTTGGATCCACTTTGATTTTGTTTTTAGACTGAGTTGTATTCATTTTTAGACTGAGATTTTTTTATCTCAACAGATTTGAAAACTACTGTACTTGACAGTGGTAGCACAGGTAGGTTATATACACCTAACAAACTTGAAGAAAAAATTCCTCCAAAGAAAAGAACCCAGCAGATGGCACTCCCCACTGGCTAGAGACAATACAAAGAAAGACAGGACGTCACAGCAGGGTTTGTTGTCTTCAACAATGTCCTTGTACTAACCAAACAGTACACTTCCTCAGTATGCACGGGATCCTGAACCCACCTCCAATTCCTGAAGCAACCAAAATACCCAACATTGTGTTTCAACGCCTGCTGTCAGGATTGACAATTCTTCCTCTCTGGAAAAACGGGCCCAGGAGCAGGAATCAAACCCTGACCCTAGATCCCCTTGGGCCGCCAGGCCTATGGACTGAAAGACCACCTGCCTGCATTTTTCTGGGATCAAGCCCCTGCAAGCTGAGGCTGAGAATGTTGGCCCATGCAGTGAAACAGGCCAAACCAAGGAAATTATTGTACCAAATGGAATACCAATCACAGTGCCTAATAGAGATACTAAAGCGGTAACTATTGGCTTCATGAATTTGAAGTCTACAACAGTGGCCAATCAAGAGCTGTCCCCAGGAAGAGGCACAGGCCCGCAGCCTGACCCCATGACCACGGCTCTAAAGCAAGTTAATCAGATAGCCAATTTGAGATTCTTGACCAATGAAAGAACTCCTGGGCTAAGTGCCATTTTGCTGCCTTTGGACCCAAGTACCCAGTTCCCCCAGGCCTGCCTTTCCCAATGTTCTGATGAACCCCCCATGGAAAATGTTAAGGTTGGAGGTGGGATGCTATATATGCCTATAGATTCTGCGCTCAACCCTTATTGCCATTTTTGAATAAAGATTATGTTATTTTGGCTTATACAGCTACTACCCCATTTTGTATTTGCCTTCTACCAAATCAGTACAAGATCTCACAGCCCTCCTGCCCCACTGCCTGCAGTTTTCTGTCCACCAGGTGTACCCTTTGGGCCTGTTTACTTCACTGAATACCCCTTGAAGCCTGAATATAATGACTATACCCCAGAAAAGATACTCAAACTTGATCCTTTGGCCTGCATACAATCTGCTGTTAGATACAATTGTCAAGGCCCGTAGATATTCTCAACACCAAAATTGTTTAGAGGAAAATTCAACTACCTTCCTGCTTACAACATCCACATGGAACCACCTGTGACACCCAAACCTATGCCTGCTTTCTTACCTGACCTCCCAACTGACCATACTGGCAAGCTCTTTGGAATTGTGTACATCACCCTCACAGGGGTGATTGACACTATCATACTGGCCACCAGCCTGTGGTCTTGGGTGGGGAAGTATGTTTCCTACCTTTTTAAGTTAGCTCCTCTCTTGTGATGGGCCCTGCCCGCTAAAACACCGGCCCAAGTTACCCCTGAAAATGACGGGCCGGCCGCCCAAGACTGGATCCCTGACACCTGCGTTCAGTAGAAATTGTGACCTTCTCAGGACTACACCATGAAAATGCCAACCTCTGGATACAAAGCACACAAAATAAGTTTAAACAAGTGGACTACTCCTTTAAACTCTGGTCTAGTGAAATTTCCCTACATGTTACCAGGGTTGCATCACATTTTTTAAGCAAGTGGTTCAACCAACACCCTGATCACAACAAAAACTGGGAAATATTCAAAGCCGCCTTCCTAGGTAAATTTTCCATAAAAGACTCCAGTGTGGTGATCATAACAGGAACTATCAAGTAGTACATTGCAGCCTATAAAGACATACAGGATCAAGCTCCTGACACCAAATTCAATGAAGCTGGACCTCAACTAGACTTCTACAATGGCCTCCTCACACACATTAGACGTCAATTTGACATGAGCTGCTGCAAGAATCTCCAAGACATATTCTTGAAAGGAAAGCAAGCTGCACAAAAATCTGACAACCTACACACAAAAAACAAGCAAAAAGAAAGTCTCACAGCAAAGAAGGACCCTCAAACTAACAAGCAGAACCACTTAGTCAACAACCCCCCATTTTTGAAGTGGAAATTTCACTACTCAAGTCAATCAAATGAGCACTGAAAACACCACTGAGGAGGGAAAAGCTTGGGGGAGTGCTTAGGAAAGCTGTTCTCTCCCACTTTGCAAGACTTGTACAGGGACCAAAAAGTGGACTCAATCACCATGATCCAAGTACCCTCTAGCAATCCTCTACTGTTTGCTGCCCAAACTGGAAATAAACTACTCACTTATCATTTCTGCTTTTGCAGATATCAGGGCACAGCACTATTCAACACTGGAGCAGACCAATCCTTTTTTGATAAGAAATTTGCCAACCTCATGAAACTACCCACGGTCCAAAGCAATATCAATAGAGTTATCATGGAAGATAATAGAAGCACACTAGTCACCAAGGAAACAAAGTCTTTTTGCGCCCAAATAGGAGATGTAAAAACTAAACTTAGTGGCCCAATCATGCCTATCCCCAAGTATGATCTTATACTTGGCCTGGACTGGATGAGAAAGACCAAACCTCATATCAACTGGGATAGTGCTACCCTCACCATACAACAAAGCAAGGTGCACCACCATGTATGCTCAACTCATCTTGATACACTTATGAGAGACCATGTGTTTGTGAAAATTACGGAAACAGAAAAGTAAAAAGACCCTAGCAAAATTGATTAAAACACCTGCACATATGAGATTATTCACTTTAAAAATGCAGAGACCACACATGAACGTGACCCAATTCAACAACAGCTAGTGTTGCAACTGAACCAATGAGGATTTAGTATTTGAATTGGGGAAGACAACAGTCCAATAGAAAGGACAGGAATAATAAGAACAAGGTATTGTTTATTATAGAATACTGTGATTAATATACTGTATGGGGAAAGCCGCCAGGCCACAAGGGGGTGGCATGGTGGCATGTTTTATGTAAGAATTGGAGCCAAGCAATAACTTGTGCGGGAATGAGTGATGTCAAATTATCAGCACTCCTAATTAGGAGATAGTACCCACTGTTTGACCTTGCCATCAGATTGGTTCATGTTGTTAGATACGTCAAGGGACAGCTCATTGAGCGTCCCCTGTGTATCATGAGATACGTTGGCAGGCAAGTCTGGAAACTTGGTAGCAACACTAGTCATAGAGTTCCCTTTAGTTTTCCAAGAAAAATTACTAGGAATACAGCCTAATTGGGGCATATAACATTAAATCAAACTCAAAGGGATTGTGCCAAAAGCACGCACTATCTACTGCCTAATGCCACAAGAGGAAAACACACTAAAGGCCTATCTAGATGAACCCCTTGAAAAGGGACTCATATAACCTTATAAATCTCCTTTTGGTGTGGCTGTCTTTTTTGTAGTAAAGAAATATGAAGGACTCTGCCTAGTCACAGACTACAGGGCGCTCAAAGAGGTCACAATTAAGAACAGGTATCCCCTGCCCCTGATTGATGACCTTTTTGACACCCTGGTGGTTCCCAAGTCTTCACAAAAATTAACTTGACAGCAGTTTATCACCAAATTTGCGTTAAACAGAGGACAAATATAAAACAGCTTTCAGAACTAAGTATGGCTCCTTTGAATGTGTGGTCCTTAACTTTGGCATGATAAACGCCCCAAGCACCTTAGTAACCTTTATGAATGAAGTCTTTAAGAAACACATTGGGAAAAGGGCTATCATCTACCTTGACAACATAATCATATACAACCTGACTGTAGAGCAACACTGAAAAGACGTCTGCCTGGTCCTCTGCAACCTCAAAGATAACCAACTTATAGCAGAACCCTCAAAATTTGACTTCTTCTCATAAGAACTCCCATTTTTAGAACACATTATCAGCAAGGACATAGTTAACCCAGACCCTGAAAAGATTCAAGACATAACTGATATGCCAGTGCCGCAAAATATTAGTGAGCTTTGTACATTCCTAGGCATGATAGCCTATGTCAGAAGATTGATTACTGACTGGGGAGCCTTGACTTCCCTCTTATTTGCAATCATAGACAAGACAACCAAATTTGTATGGAAACTGTTAAGAAATCAACATTTCCAAGAATTAAAAAAGCACATGGTCACCGCCCCTATCTTACAGTACCCAAGCTGTTAAGGAGTATACAAACTAGAAACGGACGCCTCTGATTACACAATAGAAGGAGTACTCTAAATTCAAACTGCAGAAAAGGACCTCCTCCATGTAGCATATGAATCAAGAAAGCTGTCTGATGGTGAGCAAAGATATCTGATACATGACAAAGGACTAGTAACTATTGTCCACTGTCTAATGAAGTGGAGATGTTATCTGAAAGGTGCACAGATATCCAAATTGCTAACCAACCACAAGCCATTGGTGTTCTTCAAGACTCAACAACATCTATTTAGACAAAAAGCTGAATGGATGATCCTGATATAAAGGTACTCCATGATAATCAAATATAAACCAGACAAAGAAATGCTTACTGCAAACACCCTATCAAGGCTATACTGTAAACATCTCCTATGAGCTGATGGAGACCCCAATTGGCCCATGTTAATAATGGAGAATCTCCAAGAGGGGTTCCCACCTGGTAAATCAATAGACATCCAAGAAAAAGTCCTCAAGAACAAACACATGCTAAAACTGTATATGGTACTCTACACCACATACTTTCAAGTGGTGATACTATACCCTATGTTGTGTCAATACAAAAGATTGACACCATCCTTTGATACCACAGAAATCTGGAACACACCTATAGCAGGAACTTGCATGAATATCTCAAGACACACTGCTGGTGGCCCAACATGCTGGATAGTATCAAGGAAGTACTAGAGTAATGTGAAGTCTGTGAAAAGTACGCCTGCTCCAAGGCACCTCCCAAGTCACTAATACCAGTGTCAATCACACAACTGTTCAAAGTGTGGTCACTGGATATTGTAAGACCAATGCCTGGCAATAAAAAATGCAAAAAGTACATTATAATAGCTGTTGACTATGCAACTAGATGGCTTGTAGCACAAGCTACAAAAAAAACACAAAGGCAATGATGTAAGACAATTTATTGGCAAAGAGATCATAGCTAAGTTCAGCAAACCTGAACTCCTGATCACAGACGGAGGAACTGAACTAAAAGCTATTGACACCAACATCTACCTTGCCAAGAATGGAATAAAACACACCATATCCAGTCCCTATCACCCACAAGCAAATGGAAGAGTAGAACAACTAAACAGCTCCCTTGTAGAGGCCCTCAGTAAGTTATCTGCCAACAATTCAAAAGCCTGGGTTGACATGCTGCCAACAGCACTTATGGTGTGCAGAACACAAGTTATCCGTAACACAGGCAAAAGCCTGTATGAAATTGTCTATGGGCATAAGCCTACCATTGTTATCACTACCTCAGGATTACATTTACCTCTACCTAAGAAGGTACCAGACAGTGTTAACCCTGATGTACAGTGTGCCAGGAAGGACCAAGAGGACAAGGAAAAGGAAAGAGTTGAGAGGAAAGCAATCCCATTACAAAAGGAATGCTTCCAAGTCAGGGACAAGATTTGGGTTGTTAACCACAACATGCACAAATTAGACCCATGACTACGTGTACCAGGAATTGCCATGGAAGTTAAACCCAACAATATCTACATGATCAAATGAATTGGAGCTCAAACCAAACTGAAACGTATGCACCACAACCGACTCCGCTTGTGTAAGGCAAGAACAGCCCAGCAAAATTCAAGGCTCCCTGTACCCAACACCAAACTGGATCAATACCAAGCCCGCATACCAGATACTCTCAAGAAAATTCCCAAGGCTCTGTCTTTCAGCACCCCAGGGGGAGATGTCACAATATCTTTGATTACTCTCTCTCAGGGAATTGAAGCCCCAAGTAAATCCCCAAATGCCTCACCAAGTGGTTCACCAACCAGCCAGTGAATTGGTGGCACCACTATCAGACAGCCATCTATTACAGGGATCACCTAATCCAGATCTCAAATGGAATGCAACTCAAATAAGCCTTGTGACCTAAGAGGAACACTACTTAGATAAGCCCCATGACCCCCATGACGTACATGGACAGTATATGGCTTATTATGATACTATATATTATCCCATATCCATATCAAATAAAGTATCATTATCTTCTTAAAATTTCCCCTTTATTTTGTTTATTATACTTCTCATAAGTATATACTCAACAAAAGGAAGAAAAAAATAAAAATATTTCAATAATATGAATGTTTATTATAAAATAATAATATATTTCAAAGATGAATATACTATGAACTTAGTACTGTTGCAACATCTTTTATTACTCCCTCTTGGGGAATTAACATCCCAATTAGATCACCAAATGAGTCACTGAATGGCTCACCAACTAACCAGTAAATTGGTGGTACTACTATCAGCCTACCATTTATTACGGGGATCAAATAATTCAGATCCTAAGCAGAACACAACTTGGACAAGCCTTGTAACTTAAGAGAAACAATTACTTGGATAAGCCCCATGACTACCATGACATACATGGACAATATGTGGCTTCCCATGATACTATATAATACCCTATATTCATATCAAATAAATTATCATTCTCTTTTTAATTTTTCCCTTTATCTTGTTTATTATACTTCCCAGAAGTATATACTTGACACTATCCAAAATTAAATAATGAGGGATAAAATTCCATATTCATATATCATTAAATATAAGCCAAATACAGGGGAAAAAATACTTATTGCTGAAATTTTTAAAGAAAACTTATGATTGAGCAGAGTAAACAATACAATCTATAACACAGTTAGATGAATTTCTGGGAGAAGAAGAAATAATCATCTGATTAGAGTTCATGACATTGAGAGACTAGAGTGTCTTCTAGTTTCATTTCCTCTTAGGGACACTTAATATTGGCAGAGTTCAAGGACAAATTTTTTGGGATATTTTCCCAGTGGCTGGTAGCAGAATAGTTAAAAATGAAGTTAACAGGAAGATGGAGTAAAGGCCCCAGTAGGTGATGCATTATTGAACTTTGAATAAATATAAATATAGGTTTTTATTTCAGAAAGTTTTTTAGAGCTTGTAGGGAGGATTCAACTTTTTTAATTATATTACGATCAAAACCTGCATACATATTAAAATTTACTAAGCCTTTTATTTTCATGATCATTACCTGGATCCAAAGACAACTTGATAATCAGTCATTTACAGCTATACTGTATCCAGCTAGAAAAACCTTGGTACTCAACTTCTGGACTTCTTTTTTATAACAATGGTGTAAATTTGACTTGAAAATAATTTTGACTTATCTCAACTAGTTTCAAATTAACAGAAAGATCTTTAACTGGTACTAAAGTAGTAATCACACCATTTCTATTAGCAGGTTTGTTAGATCATTCAACTTTATTAACTTTTGGACCATTTTGCCTTTGCCTTTGGATTTTCAATTGGTACAGACAATACCTGATATTACAGAACTACTGTGACAGGCTCAATATCAAATATCTATATATGATGTGACATATTTTTTAATGTTTTCTCTCGTTTTCAGTGCTTTTAGTTCTTGAATTATCACAAAATCCATGTCTTTAAAAGAAATTTTCTGAAGGAAGGCTGTCTTTGATACTTCTCTATTTTTCTCTGGGTGAGGTAGTTTTCAAACTACTTGCTCATGAATTGTAAAGATATTCCTGTAACTCAAAGGGAAGTTTTACTTGACCAGAGTTTCTGAGTGTAGTAAAGTTGTGTACATATTTTCTGAGTGCTTTGAATCCAGGGGGTGGTGTTCTCTTATCAATGTCCTGAAAATATTTCAATTTTAGCCTAGTGAAGGCACTGGAACACAATATTTGATACCTCAGGAACAGCTGGTGTTGTAAGAAGGCTTAGGACTCTGTGGATGCCAAGGAATTCGAATTATTCACTAGATACAAGGAATTTGTTGAAGATGATGTATCTTATGAGGACATATTATCCCTTTTTGTGTCTTCTACAGCTGGTAGGAAGTTCCATTTTATGGGTTCTTTAATATGAGAAATTTTTGTTATGGTGTTCAGGTGTGAATACCCTACTTCTGTTATCACTGTTAATTATATACTTCCTGGAAGATCTAGAACAAAATAAGGGGTAAATTAATAAAATAAAAATGCTTTAACTAATATAAAGTTAGAATATTATATAGTATTAAGGGGAGCCACAGTTATGACAGAAATCACAGGATAATAAGAATGTTGCAACCAAGTTTCCAGCCTTGCCTGCTAACGTATCTTACAATACACAGGGGGCGCTTGATGAGCCGCCCATTGACGTATCTAACGTTATGGATTAATCTAATGGCAGCAGCAAATGGCGGGTACTTCATCCCAATTAGGAGTGTTGCCAATTTGACCCACTGATCCCCGCACGAGTTATTCCTCGGCTCCAAACCCTACATGGAACTCCCCACTATGCCACCCCCTTGTGGCCTTGTGGCTTTCCCCATATAGTATATTAATCACAAGATTCTACAATAAACAATACCTTATTCTTATTATTCTTTCCTTTCCTATTTGACTGTTGTCTTCCCTAATTCCAAATACTGAACTCTTATTGGTTCAGTTGCAACAGTGGTAGCACAGGTAGGTTTACAACCTATCTTCAAAATAAAGTTCCCCTCAAGAAAGGACAGAGTACGGGCCGTATTGTGAGAGAGGGGGGCTAAACTAACTAAGTTTGGCTCCCATCCCGGTGAAACAAACCACCAGGATGCCATCCAGTGAAGAACTGGGATGGCTGCTTGGAGGGGGGACCACAGGGAGGACACTGGGGACAACTGAGGGAAGTAGGCGTTCAAGACCATCAGTATCAGGCCAGTGAGCAACCAAGGGGTGCAGGTGGGAGTGGGGGAGGACACCTCAGAGGGCCTGAGGGGTACTGAATGGCTCTGGACCACGCTGAGGAGGAGGGGCATGGGAGGCACAGCTTCTTCAGAAACGGGTGAAGTATGGTCCACAGTGTCCAAGTCCAAGTCATTGCACGTCAGGCTCTTGACCACAGCCTCTCCAGAAAAGAGAAGGCCGCTGGGGAGGTCCCAGAGACTAGAAGGGTCTCTACCTACAAGACGGGCAGACAAAGAGATTTTATCCCACAAATCAGGGGAGGTGAACCACAGAAGCAGCAAGAACAGAGCCAGGGAAAACACCACAAATTTAAGAGCTGGGAGTAACATAGAAATGTTCTCCACAAAATTTGAAGCAGGTTGGTATAAATTTCTGATGAAAAAAGAGTGAGAGAAGTGCAAGCAGGGTAGTCTTAGCAGAATATAGTAAAAGAGCAGCAGAACGGGCTTAAACGGCTTTACTATGATTGCGGAAGCCTTGGGGGGTAATGGCAAGCAAGAGTGGGTTCAAAAACAATGGTTTTAAGAGAAAATTCAAAATAATAATAGAGATTATAAGAAAAATCAATTGAAAACTTGAAGTTTGAACTGTTTTTGAAAGCAAAAGCAGGAAAGACAATGACTAGGTAAATTAATACTAGTATAGGGGCCCAGAAGAGAGGCCGGGTTCAAAACCGGCTGGCACAAGGTAAGCTTTGAACAGTAACACTTTAATGCTTAGGGCTGCAAGGACACAAATCTGGGTCCCAACAGCAATAGAAATAAAATTAAGTTGCAAAAGACTCCAAAACTTTTAATATATTGGAAAGCAGACAAGCAGGGGACTAGAAGTCCCCTTGCTTGCATAAAAGGAATGGGCTGCAAATAAGATGGGTCACATGACAGTGGAACTGAATCCAATTGGCTGGAGGCAAAACTTTGCTAGGCAGGGGCAGGGAGACTGGAGGGTTTCATTCCAATTTCTGCGGTCAGATCTGATTAGCTGGAAGAGGCACTGGTCATTTGGAATTCACTTGGGTTGCTTAGTGTTGATGTGGCGACCTCTGATTGGCTAGCTCTAATGGTTTTTAGAAGTGGGCAATACCAAGCTAATAAGTAGTCTAAATTAACCAGTGTTTCTTCCCAGGAGGGAGTAACCAAAGGCAAAGGTTCCGCAGGGTAGGCCAGCACAAACCTCTCACCTACCGTGTGAGCTAAATCATTTAAGGAATGGAGGGGTTTGGCGGGCGTTTTAGAGCCTTTCTTGGTACAACAAGGGAAAATTGCGCAATCCAAAGCCAGAGGTGGCAGTGAATTTACATGTATGGCTACTCCACAACAAGAGAAGTTCCTTCCAATCCCCAAGGGGGACATCCCCAAAGGTTATGTCATCTATCAAGACCAGCTAGTTCTCACCAGTGTATACAATTGGCTCTGCCTCAGGCAGCGTGACGCTAGCGTCACCTTGCCACAGTTGGACCTGACCCAACGTATGCTCAACCTCCAACTAGAGTCCTTCACTGGTGGTGTCAAAGGAGCTGACATTGTCAGTTGGCTCCAGTCCACCAAAATGCGCCTTTGTATCTGTCAGGTCCCCAAGTCCATGTGGGTTGCCACCGCATCTGGCCGCCTTACAGGGACTGCCGCTGTGTGGTTCACCAACTGGGCCAGCCAGGAGTTTGACATCACCTGGGCAACATTTTAAGACGCCGCCAAGTCCTGATATAGTGAAACCTTCTCTCCCATCATCTTGGGGACTCCTCTCTTAGCCATCAAGCAGACTGGTTCCGTCCCTGAGTATCTCGCTGCGTGGCAACAAGCCCTTGCTGCCGCCCCCAAAGCTGTGACTGATGGGAACGCCATGTTGCTCACTCTCATTGTTAATGGGTTAAAACCCCATATTTTCAAGTGGGTCCCCGTCGGCCGCTGCATCTCTATCAACAACTGTTATAAAGCCATTGTAGAGGCCAATAACCAAGCTTCAATGGGCTTCTGTTGCACCAACAATGCTCCGCCCCAACCACGTTCTGCACCTAACAATGGCCAAGGTCAAGTGGGTTGTTGCCAGCCTTGTCAACAAGAAGGTGCAACTAAATACCCCTGCGAGGGGGGAGCTCCAGCTAGCGCTAATTGAGGACCAGGGAAAAGCCTGGGGGTTGTAGCAACAAGAGGCCTTACAACCCCAACCCGTCCTCTCAGCCCTTGCCTACAAAGAACTCCTGCAACTACAATCTTCACGAGGTTGAAACTCTGGATGTCTTTCAGGTCCATAGTGATGATCCCGTGCTGCAAGCCGCCCACTCCTCAAATAAAGTAACACGCTTGTCCTATCCCTTCTGTTTCCGTGGGAACACCCACAAGCTACTGGTAGATACCGGGGCCAATCACACCATGGTAGATCAAGCGTTTGCTGACTTCCAGCAATTAGATCAAGTACCCATCAGATTCAAATAATTACGTGTAGCTGATTCCCGCAGAGTTGCCATCACCCATGAGACGGTGCCCTTCTCTGTAAGGATGGGAAACGTCCAGGTTAAGCTCTCTGGGCCAATCATGGCAGACCTCAGCCACAACATAATTGCTGGCCTTGACTGGCTCCGGCATAACCACCCCTATATTGACTGGGATACCTCTGTCATCACCCTCAATAGAAACGGGATGGGGTTCCAGATCTACCCCATGGAAATGAACAAACTACTACATGACACTGTGTTTGTCAGAATGACGGAAACAGGCTCATATGATTTCAAGGGGGAGACTAGACTTTAACCAATGTTCAGTTGAAGTTATCCGTGCAGAACCATCTGCAGTCCCTCCCTTGTCAACATCACCACCACCAGCGCTAGCTGCACTCATCAAGGAGTACAAGGACGTATTCAGTGAAACACTCAGACAACTACCTCCACCCCGGGAGATCCAGCACGCTGTACAACTTCAAGGATTGTTACCTAAAGTACGACCATTATACCGTCTCACACCAAAGGAAGATGAAACCCTCCGCCAGCACCTTGTGGACGCGCTTGATAAGGGCTTCATTTGCCCCTCGCTTTCTCCATACAGGGTGGTGGTCTTCTTTGTAGCCAAGAAGGACGGGTCCCTTTGCCTGGTCACAGACTACCGCACCCCAAATGAGGTGACAGTTAAAAATAAATACCCCTGCCACTGATTGACGACCTGTTTGATACACTTGCAGGCGTGAAGGTCTTTAGCAAGATTGATCTCACTGCAGGGTACAACCAGGTCCACATTGCACCAGGGGATGAGGCAAAAACTGCCTTCTGCACACGCTACGGGTTGTTTGAGTGTTGTGTCATGAACTTCAAAATGACCAACACTCCCTCCACCTTTGCCATGTTGATGAACAAAGCCTTTGAGGAATTGATTGGAAAGTGTGTGGTGGTGTACCTTGACAACATTATTGTCTTCAGTCAAGATCAAACCATGCACCTCCAACACCTCTGTGCTGTCCTCAACACCCTTCGGGGAAACCAGTTAAAAGCTAAACCCTCCAAATGTGAGTTTCTCAAGTCAGAGTTGTTATTCCTTGGGCACACCATCTCTGCCCAAGGGATAAAGCCCAATCCTGCCAAAATCAAGGCAATCACTAGCATGCTGCCCCCTCTGATGTGGGCCAGGTGCGGACATTCTTAGGCATGGTTGCCTATGTACGCAAATTCATCCCCAATTGTGGGGAAATAATTGCACCTCTCACCAAGCTCCTCAATACCAAACAGCGCTTTCATTGGACCCCCGCCAGAGATCAAGCCTTTGAGACGTTGAAGAAAAGTCTCACAACAGCACCAGTACTGCAGTTTCCCAACCAAAACCGACAGTACAAACTCGAGACTGACGCCTCTGACAGGGCCATAGGGGGTGTGCTAAGGGTAGAAACTGACAATGGCGCCTTCCTCCCCGTAGCATATGAATCCAGGAAGCTCACTGACTCAGAACAATGATATCCCATCCACGACAAGGAGCTGGCAGCCATTGTAGACTGTGTTGAGAAGTGGCATTGTTACTTGGAAGGTGCGACCTTCCCACCCTGCGTTCTGACAGACCACAAGTCACTCCAGTACTTCAACACACAGTCCCATTTGACACGCCGCCAAGCAGGATGGGTTGAACGTCTATCCCCCTATCAATTATGCATCAAATATAAGCCTGGAAAGGAACTCGTCACAGCCAACGCCCTTTCACAACTCTACGTAGCGTCCATCACTGGGGACAACGGTTTGGACCCATATTGACCCATGCTCTACCTGTGCCCTGAGGCAACCTGCTACAAGGGCCTTAATTTGGTCACCATCTTCAAGATGAAGGACAACAAAAGTCAGTTCACCATTGATGCTGGTAACGTCTGCCGCCGGGCAGAGACAGGTGAGAAGACGCCGTACATTCCCACCACACAACAAGGGGACACCATCTTGCACTACCACCAAACCTTGGGTCACATCAGGGGGCATAACCTCTTCAAGATTATGAAACGTAAGGTCTGGTGGCCGCGCATGCGCCAAAACATCTTGGACCTCCTTGAGATGTGTGTGTTTTGTGAAAAGAATACGTCCAAACCTGCACCTCCCAAGTCTGTCCTACCCATCAAGGCTATGGAACCCTTTGAACAGTGGGCCCTCAACATTGTGGGACTGCTTCCCAAAGACAGACTGGGTAAGAAGTATATTATCACCACTATTGACTACTTCACCCGTTAGCCAGTGGCCTGGGCCACAACCAACCACACTGCCACCACTTTTACCCACTTTATTGGCAAAGAGATTGTGGCTTGCTTTGGGCAACCCAAGTGTCTCATCACAGATGGCGGGCCTGAACTTGTTGGACACGTCTGAAGGCATACTGCGTCAAGAACGCGCTTTAACATATAGTCATGACCTCCTATCATCCGCAAGCCAACGGACACGTGGAACAGTTAAACGGCTCCCTGGTTCAACTGATTGCCAAGCTCTCACAAGAGCACCCTAACACTGCGTGGACTGAACATCTTCTCACCGCCCTACTGATCCTGCAAGCAAGAATCAATAGGGGCACTGGGTTCAGCCCTAACACCCTGGCCTTTGGAACACCTGACGGTCTGACAGGTGTTGAACAGGGGAAACTACGGTCCAAGGTCCCCAACAAGCCCCCCTTAGTGCCAACTCCTTCCCTAGACCAATGATGTGCCAAAGCCTGAGAGATTGAGCACAAGCGGATTGCAGGAGGGACAAAACACCTCAAAGCTAGATATGCCATAGGTGACCCTGTCTACACCCTCAATCCCAATTCTGCCAAATTAGAACCCAACCACCTAGGGCCCTTCAAGGTAGCTGCAGTCTATGACAACCATACTTACCAACTTGAGGATGCCCAGGGAAACACCAAGAAACTTCACCACAATTGCTTGCGTCCCTGCCATGCCATCCTCACACAAAGGTTGTTCGTGTGGACCTTCCCAGACCTTCTGTAGACTCCAGTCCTGGTGTCTGACGACAAGCAGGGGGGTGTTGCAACCGAGTTTCCAGCCCCGCCTGCTAACGTATCTTACAATACACAGGGGGCGCTCGATGAGCCGCCCCTTGACGTATCTAATGTTATGGATTAATCTGATGGCAGCAGCAAATGGCGGGTACTTCATCCCAATTAGGAGTGTTGCCAATTCAACCCGCTGATCCCCGCACAAGTTATTCCTTGGCTCCAAACCCTACATGGAACCCCCCACTATGCCATCCCCTTGTGGCCTTGTGGCTTTCCCCATATAGTATATTAATCACAAGATTCTACAATAAACAATACCTTATTCTTAATATTCTGTCCTTTCCTATTAGACTGTTGTCTTCCCCAATTCCAAATACTGAACTCTCATTGGTTTAGTTGCAACAAGAAGCTGTCTCCATGTGGTGGGAAATCACTCACCAAATCCACATAGAGTTAATGATTAACCACCAACGCAGCTTTAAATACCGTTTTGTGAAATTTTCAAATGAGATACTAGGGCTAAATAAAATAATTAACCCCAACCAGAAAAGCCCTAGATAAATAGACTGTGAGAGAATCAGAGTGTCTTCAGCATAAAATTCAGGACATTGGGAGAGCACATGAGTTTCAGCTTTGACAGGAGTGGGAACAGCTCCAAGATTGGCAGGCATGAAATTAACATTGGGCAGTGCCAACAACAAAGTTTCAACTTCAGGGCCCCATCTTCCAGTGATGATCTGGCTGAGAATCAGATTGTAGGAAATATAGCATAACAATCCAACTACATGATGCATTTTAAAAATGTAAATTAGACCAAGGGATATATGAATTTTATTGAGTAAATATTTAGAAGGGCTCAACTCTTAGAGTTGAAACAGTGAAAATTATTCAATATATATCAAAACTTGACTAAGCAATACTGTCTGAATTCTGGGCTTCTATTCCTTTCATATTGTCAAGTGAGTATCTAGTCCAAGTTGCAAAGAACCCTTGAGTGACCAATTTCCGACGACCATGCTGATTAACAAGTTCATATCTGGTGACCCTTAAATTATGTTGATTTATCAACATCAACTTACAGGGGGAATCAGATTCAACTGGCAAACTAGAGCAGCTGTAACCCATTTCCGATCAACTGTTTGATTCAAATCTGTTAAATCAGTCAGTTTTGTTAAAGGTTTTTAGGCTTTCTGTGCTTTATGTGCTTTTCTACTCAGCTGAATAATCCCCGGCATTATGGAACTTACTGTGACAACAGTTGTCCATGTACAACATGAGAGGATTTGGTAGAAATTTCACTGAGTATTTGGTAGTTGGGCTATTTCTTGGGAAAACAATTTTCTGAGAGGGAGTAATTAAAGATGTTATGACAATCTAAATAAGAAAATATGCAAAAAAATATCAATGTCACAATTCTTTTATAACCCTCAATTTAAGTGCAACCTCTTTTTCATTAGCTAATCTGGATCATAGTGGTAGCCCTGCACCCAATTGGATAATAAATGATCACTTATACTGTATAACTTACTTGGTTATGAATAATAAAAGCAGCTTTGCATATATTTATATTTTATTCTGATTTCTTTATATTTATAATATAAAATTTATATATTGTGACTTAAATCAAGATAAGATACTGAACCTTATTCGGGGTTAGAATATACTCATAGTAATTTATAACACCTGGTGTTGACTGAACTGTATAGTAGCTGAACTATTTTATATTCTAAAAAGATCTCACTTTATTTAATTTAGTAAATAGATTTGATTCATTTGGTTCTTAGTTTTAATAATTTTTATTTTATTTTATACTTGTTTATATTTTTCAGTGCTTTGGCATTGTCCTTCAACATATTCCAGCCCTGTAATTCACAATCTACCGACCAACCCATGTCTATCTTATCCGAGGCTGGTTAAGTTTGTCCATCTCAACAGGACTGAAAACTACAAGCTTCTTTATTCAAACTTTAAAAACTGCCCCAATTAAATCCGAGCCACAGTGCTGGCATGGGGTATGATTTCCCCACATAATGCTTCTGAAAATCCGGCCAACTCTCGAAATTAAATTACCATTTGCCTAAAATAGAGCCCATAAACTATGACAAGATTTGGGTTTGGCTGGAATTGAAATAGATTTTATTGTACAGAGCAAAGGGTTGTAATCTGGATGGGCGATAAGTAAGGGAAGTAAATGATCTAATGCTTATCTGGCGGTTTCTAAATTGAATTAAGGTCATCAGATCACTTAGCTGAATTTGGTGTATGGGCTCAGCAACCCTACAAAGAGCTCTTTATATGGGACACGCAAGCATGTGAGTAGAATTTTTCTTGACAACTGTGACCATTAATATCTCGTTTGAGTAAAGCTGTCAACCAATCAATTCATATTTATAAATAGGTATGGAGGTTGATAACGGATCGGGTTTTTGATTTGGTACGGGATATTTGATTTAATATTTGTGTTGACCTTCTCTTTATAAAGCGTGAATGGGATGGAGTTAATATACTATCCGAACAGATCACTTGACTTTCCTGTGCCAAATTGAGATGGAGGGTTTTGAGGGGCCAATCATAGCTCAGCAAGTATCTACTTTTGTAAGGCTGTGATTTGGTCCAAGCTTGTGTACAGTAGGGCTCCATATTTTTAATCGGATCGATTCAAGAGGTTTAGATTAGCGTTTATATTTGATCCGAAATGGCAGCCTTAATAGTTACAGGGAGTTACCAGTTTGTAATTTAGTAGGATCAACACAAATCGGAGAACGTAGTCAAACTTTTAATAAATTTTAAAGCTGCTGTTTACGAATCATGGTTAGGTTGAGCCTAATGGCCATCCAAGGTGGTTTGGCTATATTGGACTAGGTGGATGGCCCGGCCAAGGACAGGTATAAAATCAAATCAGATATATCAAATCAATATATTTATTGTACTGTTAGGTTGGGATTATTTAATACTAATTTAATTTTTTTAAATCCTAATTAATTTTTTTCTACAAATTCAATTCAACTTTTATTACTTAAATAAAATTGCATGTTCCAAGTATAAATATAAAATAGAAATCTAAATAAGTGGAGTATTACTATTAAGCTTAGAAGAGCTAAATGATAAATTAAAAATTATAATATCTGATTCTCTAAATTTTATCAAAATTTAAAACTGATCTGTATCTTTAAAATAAGCTTTTGAGCATTAAGATCAGCTTAGTATTCACAGAGATATATTATTTTCAGTTTTTTTATGTGTTCTTAGAGTGAATTTAATGTATCAGATTAAACCCAAGCCTTTGATTATTAAGCAAATCCTGGTTTTGGTACTTCACTCTGTATCTTAGCATCTAGAAATATCATATTTGGTATCATTTTGATTGAAATTATCTGAATCATTTATATAGGCACTTTAAATTTATGAAAATCATTTTAACGAGTCTTAATATTATTATTGCCAGTTTAATCCACTAACACCTTTATTAGGATAAAGCTGTAACAAGCAAGGTTAACTCTGAAACAATCTGCAGCCACTTGGATCTGCTGATGCATCCAAGTGGTACATTTTATTATTTCACTTGAAAATAAATAACTCTAAAATGTGAAAGCTGACCATTTTTACTTAAAATAACTTTTAATATACAGTATTTTTCAAACCTGTTGAGATAAACAAAAAATCTCTGCCTAAAAACAAATACAACTCAGTCTAAAAGTAAAATCAATATGTATCCAAATCTATTGTAATTTAATATAAAATCATTTTTATTTTTTTAGACTGAGTTGTATTTGTTTCTAGACTGAGATTTTTTGTTTATCTCAACAGGTTTGAAAAATACTGTAATTAATTCAAATTTTGATCTCTTAAAATTAATCAAACTCTATTTTCCCAAGCGGCAATCCTTGACATTAAGGGTGAACACCCAAACATATGGGTCATTATTTTAGGGATTAGGCCATTTTCTAATACACATGCTGCTCAAGTCGCAGCATAACACAGTTCAATTTGAAAAAGTAACTAATTAACATTTTATATTTAAAACATTAATAACTCAATGAAAAATTAATATTTTTCCACATTGTAAACTATCAAAATGAAGCTAAAAATCCTATCTTTCTATTGATGTAAAAATTTTAATATGTATACTATACTCAATATTAAAGTGAAAGTAATTTAAAAGAGTATAATCCTGATTTTATTATATGATTATATATAATGATATAAAGTAGATCACTTCAAAGCTAATAAATACTCTTTTTTAATATACAACAGATTTTTTTATTTGAAAAAATTAAAGATAAGATTGAGAGCTTTATTTTCACATTTTATTTTATTTAAAAAGCTCAATTCTTTAGAATTTTATGATAGTTTGAAGTTGGGGTGTTTTTATCACTGTTTAGATTGATTTTAAGGTTCAAGTGAGCTTCGAACCTCAAATTAAGCATTCTTTAAATGGAATTCTTTAATATTTTATCATTTTAAAAATATGCGGAAGAGTTACAATTAACTGAATACATCATTTAATTGATTTGCATGGATTACAAAGAGGATATGATGTAATAATAATGCTTAGCTGCTTCACATGTATCACTTGTGCATGAAAACTGGGTATTTAATTAATTCTGCAGACATAAATTCAAGTTCAAACTATAATAAAAGCTATCACACCATTTCTTTCAGAATGGTGTCATTTAGCTTGGTATATAAGAGCTAAAGCACCACAAAGCTTCCAATCCAAAAGACCCCATTCAAAGGCCACATTCTGATCATAACTACTCCAACATTAAGGCACATTTCAGAGATCTGATCTAATTACAGATTCAAAATACTACCATGTCCTCAGTTAAATTTACTTCTGACATGCTACCCTTTTTTCCTTGGGAGCTTCAACAAAAAGAGAGAGAATTGCAATGTTAAAAAAGGCATTCCTCTTTATTGCTGGTGATGATCTTGATAATTTCATCAACCACTTCCTTACTCAAACTGAATTTGGGAAAGCTCAGTTCCTGCCAACTATTCAAAATCAAAAAGGCAATGAGTTCATTGAAAACTTAAAGGATCTCATGAAATCTTCTCCCAAAAAACATCTCCCAGCCTTGCGATCTCTGGTTACTTCCAGTTACTCTTTAAAAGAGCTTAATGATATGGGGTTTAATATAACCAAAAGTGAGTTTGAATACTCAAGAAAAATAAATATAAATAAAAATGTAAGTTTAAACAAAAAAAGCCAAAAAAATAATAACTATTCATTAAAAAAAGAAATAACTAAAAAAATAATTAAAAAATTGCTGGAAAATTCTTTTGAAACAAGCCAGTTTACAAAAAAAGTGCCTGAAAAAATTTATAAAGATATAGAAAAAGAGATGAGTAATTACTCAACTGAAATTAAATACTCTCTACTTAAAACAAAAAAAGAAATATATAAAAATATGAAAATAAAAAATGAAATTTCAGTTTCAATTTCTACTTACTATAAATTAATCCCTAAAAATATAATAAAAAGTAAAACACAAACGGATATGTGCAATATTTGTAATTTAAAAAATTCACTAGAAAAAAGAAGGAAGAATGTGAAAGTAAAAACTTACCATTACCAGAATCTATAGACAATGACTTAAAGACTATTAATCAGCACCAAGACTTTTATGTTCATCAAAATAGGGAATATAAAAAAGATATTTATGAATTAGATGATGAGTCTTGTGTTGTAGTTATAGATTATAAAGAAAACTTAAAGGTTGGAGGTGGTCCAATTGAGACCAATAATTGTTTTTATTCAAAAAAACCAATCTCATTATTAGGGTTTGCATTAGTTTTTAAGGAAAACAATAAAATTAAATATGAATATCATGATTTTTTGTTGCAAATATTATCACATGATTCTTTATTTTCAGGTGAGTGTTTTATAAAAATGTTTAAATTAGATAGATTTAAAAAAACAAAAATATAAAAGTATGGACTGATAATGGAAATCATTTTAGATCATATGAATTTTTATATTACTTATTTAAAAAGGCACCTAAATATATTAAAGGTTCTATAAAATATAATTGTTTTGTAGAATATCATGGAAAAAGCATTGTTGATGGTCACTTTGGTGTAATATCAAAAACATTAAAAGAGAAAGAAAACCAGCTTTATATTAAGAATATAAATGATATTAAAAATATTTTTGAGCAAGAAGAAAAAAGAAAAAAATTATATAAATCAGCACTATCAGGCTCAAATATTTCTCAAAAGCCATTCTTTTATATTTATGAGAGAAAATTTAGGCCTATAAGGAAAGAGCTTGAAGTTAAAAATCTGTGCATTAATCTTTCATATTTGTTTAAAGATGGGAAGTTGTATACTTCACCTTTAACATTTGAAAGTTTCTCAGAATATTCTGAGATAACTTATCATTTGAAATCATGTGATGATACCAGAGAAACAAAAATATCAGAAGATGCTAGTGGTGCACTAGGGCAAGTTCATGAAGTAGGGCAGCTTACTAGAGGGTGTATTTTAAATAGAGTTATCATTCTTTCAAAAACAACAACCTTTTTTTCTGAAACAAACTAAGAATATTTATGATGAGCCAAAGATAGGGTAATAGCATTTATAGCTTTAGGGCTGCTATTACTCTCCCATGCAACTCATCATAAATATTTTTGGTTTGTAGTTTGTAGTAGCACTTAAGATATTTTCAGTAATACTATAAGTTGCAATTTTCAATTCTAAAATTGATGCCTTATTTTTTAAAAAAATCAATTAAGCCCAAGATCAAATAAAGTTTTGGAATTTGTTGATTGTATTTTAAGCTTTCTGAATAATTTGAATATGAATAATGCAATTAAGTTATAAAAGGATAAATCTGGTGCCTAGGCATAACAAGAAAAATAATGACCCATATAAAAGCATAGTAAGTTAACCCAAAATTCAATCTTATTATTAAAAAATATGCTTTTCTACTTTCAATTTTAATCCACACATTTAGGGGTTGGAGAATCTATACAGATAAGCCTCTTTGCCACGGTTGCAACGGCTGAACCACTGATTTAATACCCAGGCAGTTAAATGTTAATATATTAAAGTCTAGATGACCTATGTTCTTTTTTCACATAATTTAGGCCACACTCTACTGAATTTGACATACATACTTTCAAAGACTCTATAAAAGATTGCATGTAAGGATGAGCCAAATCAAGCTTTTGTCTTGATTATCATATTTAAACTTAAATAATATGAAGAAATAAAATTGATTGCTTATGGCTTAAATGCACTCAAGCTAACATTACAGATAGATAGATAGATAGATAGATAGATAGATAGATAGATAGATAGATAGATAGATAGATAGATAGATAGAGAAGCTTGCTTTTATATATATTATTAATAACTGAGCATGATAAAACAAATATATGGCTCCATTGAGTATCTTGATTAATGTAATACCCAAGTATTGAGGGCAAAACTTTAGTAACATAAGATGGCAAGTTAGGCGGCTGAAAGCTGTTCAAGGCATAGACAATTGGATAGAAGTTTATTGCCTGAAAGAAGGCTTTGGCAAGAATATTGCATTGTCTAAGGCTACTGGCAAGGTAAAGTAGCATAACTGAGTGTGAAAAAATTATTGGATAGTAAGAAGCAGTCTCCAGGTTGTGAGGAATCACCACCCAAATCCACATAGAGTTGATGATTAACCACCAATGAAGCTTCAGATACTGTTTTATGAAATTTCCAAAAGATACACTAGGGTTAAGAAAAATGATTAACCATAACCAAAAAAAGCCTGAGATAAATAACCTGAGAGAGAATCAATGAGTCTTCAGCGTAGAATTCAGGACATTGAGATGTTACAAATGTCTCAGCTTTGGATATGATGGGGAAAACTCCTAGATTTGTGGGCATTGGATTGACATTGGGTGAAGGCAACAACAAAGTGCCAACAGGGAGGCCATCTTCTTGTAATGATTTGACTAAGAATTAAATTGTAGGAAATTTAGTGCAGCAGGCCAACTACAGGATGCATTTCAAAATAAAGTTAGATTAGAGGATATTTGGTTTTTATTGAGTAAAACTTTGAAAGGACTCAACTCTTAAGAGTTTAAACAGTGAAAATTATTCAATATCTATCAAAATTTGACTAAGCAATACCACCTGGATCCTTGGCTTTTATCACTTCTGCATTTCCAAGTGAATAATTAGTCCAGTTTTCAAAGAACCCTTGCGTGACCAACTTCTGATGACTGTGCTGATAAATAAGATCATATCTGGTGACTCTCATATTACGTCTATTTATCAACGTCAGCTTGCAAGGGGAATCAAATACAACTGACTGACTGGAGCGGCTGTGACCTATTTTCAATCAACTGTTTGATTTAGATCCATCAAATCAGTTAATTTTTTTGATGGTTTTTAGGCTTTTTGAGCTTTCTTACTTGGGCAGATAATTTCCGGCATTATGGAATCTACTGTGACACTGAGGGGATCACATAATTAGCCAAGTTGGGATTTGGGCAAGATGACACCAGAGGTGTCTACAGGTTCAAATACATTGAGTTGAGTTGTGTTGGATCATGGTATGATATCCCTTTGAGACCCTGTGGTTCAGGTCCAAACTGAGCATAGGCTGGCTGGTTTCCCCCATCCCAAGGTAAGCTGTCAAGACAGCTGTGAAGATGATATAATTCATTGTAAGGCCTGAAGGCTTGGGGTAAATTATTGTAGACTAAAGCCTTTAACCCAAGAATATTAATGTTTGTTAAGTATAAAAAGGTAGGTAAGGTTTGCAACAATAACTGCATTAAAGCTCCTAAAAGTTTGTAAGAAGTGAAGTAGGGACTAAAACAATTGATTAAACCAAAGAAAATGAAATAGAGACCAGTCTTAATGACTGAAGATTGGGTCAAGAAGTCAATTTCTAAGTTAGGATAATAATCAGCGCTAGCTGGTGGATTAAAGCTATCAACAATTAAAGTGTGTGTTCCACTATAAAAATTGCCTAACTGATGAGAAATGTAATCAAATGAAATCATAAAACTAGAGCTGGAAAAGAAGGTAAAATATGTCAGGGATCCAGCCTGTGGGGGTTCTTGGGAACTTGCGGGCAGACGGCTTGCGGGCCCAGCAGGAAGGGCCCACCACACAATTGGTGCTAACTTTAAAATATAAGGTAACAATTTGCCCAGGAGGGCCCAAGGTCCGCTTGCAGGTACCATTGAATCAATCAAGCTGGTAATAGTGATGTGCATCACTTCAAATATCTGAGTGGAAGTGGAATAATTGGTTTCAACAGATTCTTGTGGGCAGTTGGGCCACAGGGTGAGAGATGGTGTCATTGAAACCAAATATGTGGGCAGGTAGTTGTACTTGTCGCAGAATAGCAGAGGAGGTATGGTGATTTTGATGCCCTCTCTGTAAACGGTCTCTGTTTCTCTAGTTCTAGCCTCTGGGTCATAGATTAAGATTTCCTCTAGGGTGAACTCTGAATATGCAGGGTTGGGTGGATATTCTGTAAAGTTACACCTTCCCCTTAGGCCTCCACTTCAACTCCTGCCAAATGCTTGGGAATTTCTACCCAAATTATGTTTGAATATTTTATCTAAAAGGTTGCTGATAAAGCCCAAGAAAGGCCATCAATTTAATATTCCGGAATTATTCTGAAAATTTTCCCACCTAACCCACCCAAGAGACACCTCTGGTTAAATATCATGTGCAAGAGCAACCAGGAGAAGTGGTAATTTCATCCAAAGCATATTCCTGATGTTAGTTGGTTTGGTTTTCCTTTTGACTATGTCCATTCAAAATTTGTCAAGATCTTTCTGCCTCAAGAAATGCATTTTTATCCGCCCATATCATTGGTAAATTGGTTTGTGACATTCAATCTACCACCCCAATTCTATCCCATTCCTTGAATGAATGCAAGAGTTGTAAAAGACCTTGCTTCATCATTCTCTAATCTAATAAAGTTCAAAATTTGTTAGTAATTTTGGTCATTTGGTTTTATCTGTTGCTTTGCAGTGTTCAGTTGACTCCTTTCCCCCTTTGACCTACCCAGGAATTGTTGGCAACAACCTTTTGGTTGTTGCTGAAACCACAATTTTTATTGTGGTTGAGAGCTTGGTTTTATTTCCTCTTAACCTGCTCCCCAATTCTCACATATTCAGTGAAATGTACCGGGCCAAAGGGAGCTCCTGGTGGATGATAGAAGTCAGACGGCTGGTCTGCAGTTTCTTGGAGTTGGTGGGTGTGAGGTACAGAACCGTGGGAGGTAGACTACAAATTAAATAGAACTAAAAGCAAATATGAAATAACCTGGTTGAACCAAAAGTTCACATCACTTTATTGCAAGAATGGTGATGGGCAACTTCCTGGCAGTCCAGGGTATAAGTATGACCATCTGCCATGGGTAAACTTTTACAAATTTCTTTGGCCCAGGTGCTACTGTCTACCAGGTTTTTCCAGTCCTCAGTGGCATCTCTTGCAGGATTTAAATCATTGACTTGTTTGAACCGAGAATACTTGAATTCCCTTGTCAGGTCGTGGGGTTGTTTATCTCTGGGCAGCCCGCGTTCTATATGAAGTTTCTTTGTTTTCTCTTCTGCGGTGGCCCAAGGTATTCCAAGATCTTTGGCTTGACCTGCCCTCTGATTACTTGGGTTAGCAGCAACCTTTACCATGGGGGGTGTTGATGTAGGTGATTTTGGTTCATCAAGCTTTAGGGGGATTTCCCAAAGTTGAATCTTGCTCTGGTTTGAGTCTGAAAATCTGTGGGCAGCCAGTTGTGCGGGCCGCCAGCCCACAGGGTATCAGGGTTTGAATCCCGTAGTTGAGGTTTTCCTATGAGCATGGTCAACAGGAATTTGTCACTTGTGACAAAATATAAGAAAATAAATAAGATCACTAAGAAAACACAAGCCACAAAACCTAACAAGTACCTGTTGGGGTGGAAGTCAAACAATCTCAACTTATTGTTAAGATTGGAAAACCAGGCCTTTTTATTGTACTTGATGTGTGAGGTGCAAGAATTGAGATGAAAAGTTTAACCAAAGTTGGTTAGGAAACATAGTAGAAAGACAGAGCTTAAAAAACAAGTTATGGTGCAGTTTAACTTAGAAAAGTTAACTGTATTTAAAAGAGACTGGGAAAAGTAAAAGAAAATTTGTGGTGTTGCTTGGTTGTTGTTGTAGAGCAAAAAGGTAGGAAAAACTAGGTCTGAGGCTTGAAATGCGTAATCAAGTGTAAAGCAAAAGGTAAGAGTTTGGAGAGAGAAAATACTAACTCAAGCATATAGATACAGGGCTCAAATTTTGTTGCAAGGTAAGATAAGTTTGAACTTAAAACTAATCACTGTAAAGTTGTTTCAAGGCTAGGAAAAACCAAATTTGAATCCAAAAAAATGTGATAAATGCAGGAAAAGAAGGGGAGAGCATAGTGAAGGATGTGAGAAGTAAAATAATCAGATAATCATGAATAAGTTTGAAAAATATAAACCAGAATAAAAGTGGTTAAAAGAATAGCAGCTAAAAAGAAAGGTGAATCCTGATATTCATCTTCTGACTTGGGAAGGAGTGATGGGTTTAGTGAGGTTACTTGCTTAGTCTAGGTAGAGGATTTATTAATGTGATAATATTGAGGAGGATATTCACTCAATGATAGCGCAACCTATTATTGAGAGTTTTGTCTTTATTTATACTAGTGAACCTGCAAGGCATGATTATTGGAAGGCATGGCATTGGGGAACCAAGAGTCTGAGTTGCATCTGTTATTCTCTTTTCTGGATTGGCTTGGGTGGCTGGCAATTGAGAAGGTTTGGCTAGATCCCGGTTTGCATTGGCATAGTGCAAGTTGGGCCTTTGTTATGCATTCAAATTCATTTACTGAATTTGGTGCATGATTTTCATTGTTAGAGAGCCTTTCAGTCCATTCTCCATTTGGTAGGCTCTCAACTTGGGCAGTAGTTCCTCCCAAGTTTAGCTTTGGTGAAATTGTCTTTTTTGGTTTCCCAATTTGACTATTTCCCAAAAGAGTGGATGGGGATTGGCCTGCTGGCATGAGAGGGTAAAGGCAGGCAGGTTCATGGGTGCCTGGTTTACAAACGACTTACAGGTGGTGCTGGCAAGAGTGGCGGGCGCCTGCGTAGTGGATGTGTGCATCTTCTTGGTGACGGTGGGTGACAGCTTGGTGAAGGTGGGCTTCCAGGTGGTGGCAACATGTATCTGTTTGGTGGCGGCAGACAGTTGCTTGGTGACAGCTAGTGTCTGCATGTTGGTTACACAACTATAAGTATCAGGAATATTCCTGACAATTAAACAGAAAAGATTTAGTTTAGCTTTTATAAGACTTGATTAAAAATATCTGTATTCTTGAGAGGGCTGGTTTGGCTAAGCTCTGGGCAGTAGCAGCCGGTTTCTGTTTGAAGCGCTCAATTTCAAATATTTATGCTAGAATAGTTAAATACTGAGTAAATCTTTTTTGACTATAAGGGTCCAAAGCCAGAAGGTAGTCAAGGCTGAGCCAAAGTATTGTATAATTACTGCACAAAATGAGATTTTATTTAAAACTAGGTGATTTGGATTACATTTTCTGGAGAGAAGCCTTAAAATTAATATGGATTCATATTCAACTCTTACAGTGATAAGGCTAAGTTAGTGGCTGTGATGTCTCATAAACTACACTCTGGTTTTTTTTCACTGTAAAAGCTCAGTACCACTCCTTGGAAAAAGATAAATAAATCAATTTATTGATATGTTTTATTAATATGAGAACACAGTTCAATCTTTTCTTGACTCTTAAGCTGTTGCTTGAACAAACATGGCTTAAGATTATGGATAAGAACCAATTGCCTGAGGATTATTGTGAGTAAAAAATCCTAACTACCAATATTTTTATTTGATTTTTTCCAAACAACTATTTTTTTTGGTTTAAGGAATTTGATATCATATTATTGTTCTGATTTTAGCTGTCATCTTTGGTCTCATAAGATGTCTAACCTGGATAGCTTAGCTGCCTGGGATATTCTTAGTAAAAAATACAGGGTTAAACAAATCTTGTAAAGTCTTTTGAAGTTGTGGTTTTTATTTTTCATCACATTCAATTAAAATTTATTTATAATAGTATTTATATGGATATGATTGATTAGTAAAAGCTCTCATAAAAATTAAACATTATGTCAACTAAGCTTTTGCAGAGATAAAGTGATTTCATAAATAAGTAATTGAATTGCAATTAATGATGAAAACTTTCATTGTTGGTACAACATGAATCAAGCTTATTATGGGGCTAGATTCTACAGTAACCTCCTTGAATAATGAGACAACAGCATTATTTAAGATAACACAAGATCTTAAAAATCAAAAATAAATAAAGTTAGTATGAAAAGATGCACCACAAAATTTTACATAAGGCTTCAAAAAAATATGCAAAAATATATAAAAGTAAAAAATAAAACAAAATCAAAAATATACATAATTATTAACATATTTAGATACCTTGCAAAATTAAATATTTTAAGTGCTTAGTACTTTGTTGGACTCCTTTGACTTTGATAACTGCAGCAATCCTCTGGGAACTGAGTAAACAAGATTTTTAAGAGTTTTCATAGAAATTGCCTCTCATGCTTTTGCCACTCCAAATTTTAGATCCACTATGGATTGTTTGAAGGCTTCTGGAAAATTAGATATGATAAAATCCCAAAGATTTTTTATGAGATTCATATTTGAGCTTTGGACAGGTCAATTCAAACAAACAATCTGTTTAGAATCCAAATATTTTATAACTCCATTAGCTTTGTAGGCAGGGGTGTTATCTTGCATAAAGATAAAATTGGCTGAATCTTGCATATCTCTCATAAAATGGCAGAGATTGCAATCAAAGACCCTTTTATAGACAACCATATCCACCTTTTCAGTGAGTGGCTGGATCTTTATTTTTTATTGGCTGTAAAACAGCCACAAAACATGACACTCACACGCTTATTTTTAATTTACCTTTTAAGCAGCAGGACTTGAGAGATTTTCCTGGTTTGCAATGGCAAGTTTTGGGTTCCTGAGATTCACTGAGAAGCACTTTGGTCTTATCAGATCAAATAAAATTTTCTCAGAAAGATATAGGATGATTAATATATTGAAAAGCAAAGGCCAATCTTTTTACTATATTTTCTAGAGTAAAAATGAGGTTTCTTCTTGCAAAATGTCCATATAACCCTTGATAATATAGTCTTCTACATAAATTAGTCCAAGAAATTTCAACTTATAAGAAGTTTTTTGTACATCTTTTTACTTTTTTTGGCTGATAAAAGCAATTTTGTAAACCCTTTCTAATTATCAGTCAATCATTTCTCTCACTAGTTTTTTAGAGTGCTCTGATATTGGACAATTCTTCACTGAGTTAGTTTTTTGGTATCATAGGTAAATTTCTTGGACATTTTCAGTCTAATATTAAGTTTATTGCTTATTTTTATAAGATAACCCAATATCTTTTGCTAGGATAATTTGCCCATGAATATATTCAGGCATTTCTCTTGGTTAGCCATATTTTCTGTTCAAAAGATTCTCTAGCCTCAATACTGTTGTCTAGGTAAGTTTTCAAAATATGCTCTGTTTTGTAAGCATTTTATAGGCATAACTCTTATATAGATTAAAAAGTTATAATGGTGTTTATTTTTGATTTTATCTTATATTTGTTTCACTTTTGTTTATTTTCACATTTTTTTAAAACCTTGTGTTAAATTTATGGCACATCCTTTCATACTAATTTTACCATTTTTGATGTGTAAAATCCTGCATTATCTTAAATAGTGCTGTTGACCCATTACTTAAGGAGGTTACTGTATTTTGAAGCCTGAGCATGCATAGATCTACTCGATGGGTTGCAGCATTTGCATTGCTATGGCGATCCTTAGAATTGGATAAAGATTTAAATGGAACTTTCAGTTCGGGGATCAGCCTTCAAGTGCTTACCTGATCCGAATCCGATTGGTTTACATTTTATTAAGCTCTGATTCACTTCCGCTTATGGCTTGGCAGTTTCATTCAATTCTTACTGCAGCGACAGGTGATTGAGGTTTCATATGCCTATTAGTAGCTAGGCTGGTTTTGAGAGGACAAATAGAGCGCCAGTCAGGTGCGAGATGTTTTGGTTTAGAATTTATACTGCTCTATAGGTTTTATGAGGCTTGTTTATCTAATCTAGAGATTAGGTGGTACTTGTCCACCCTCCTGTCTTCCATGCTTCAGTAGCATTGTGAGTTTAGATTAGGAATTTATATCGTGTCCTGGATAAACCAGCTCCACTCAGATCGGAAAGGGCACTTAAGAGACTTGGGAGCGGATGTAAACTAATAATAAATAGGCAGTGTAATTTTTAAATCGAATAGGTTTGGCTTTATCAGAAACCTGTACTTGTGTGATTCAATCTTAAGCATATGGGTTTTAGTTGAAAATTTAAGGGAACTTTAGTCCGATCCGATAGTTTCGCTCGGTAAGGAGATTGACAATCCGTAGCAAACTATTCGCAATAGTTGGATGTAATACGCCAAGCAGCAACGTAGAAAGGATCTGAAGCACGCTGGCTAGAAAATTGGATTACATCGACAATCAACCAAGTTTACCTAATTCTGTCCTGGTGAGTGCCATCTTCAGCTATTCGCTTGAAATTTAAAGAGAGGTTATATTCTCCAAAGAGGCTCACACTTTCTAAGCGACTCTAGTCTTTTCTTCATCCATTCTAGTAGCTACTCATAATTAGATTTCTGTTTTGAGTGATTATTACAGGGCCGTGCTAGAAGTCCAATGTCTAATCATTACAACCACCGCTCAGTGGTATCAACTGGTGTTCCCAGTCGTGCTGTCGAATTGTTGAGATGCACTAAAGAATGAATTGGAAACCATGACCCAAGATTCTAGCGTGTACAAGATGCAGCGCGAGGAATTTGAACATAAAAGTAAGCCTTGCTTAATAAATCCATTTCCTTGCGTTTTTCTCATCAAATCTTTCTCTCAGTTACGGCTCAAATGAATGAAATGTCTGCTTTCCAGCAAAATCTCTATGAGCTTGATAGAAACCACCAAAAAATCAAGCAGCAGTAAAATTTTTCTCGTAGGTTGTTTTCTTATTACATTTTTATAGATACGAAGAAGAGATTATGAGGCTCCGACGTGAAATTGAACAGCGTGGTGGGCACCCTCCAGGAGGCCCAGGTACGGGTCATCCGCAACACCCACCTCCCAATATTGGACATGGACCTTCAAGCCTTTTTGGGAGCATAGTTGGTGCACCACCTCAGCTTATAGATCCTTCTCAAACCCAGCAGCCACAGCAGCATCCTTCTTTCCCACCTCCTTCCTCAAGCAATCCAACTGGCTCTCACTATCTTAATGGAGGTCCTCCGGGAAGCCAACCTCCTCCCCTCAGCCATCCATCTCAAATCCCTCCTGGTGGTCCTGGGTTACACCTAAGTAAGCGAGTTCGTTCTGATTCTGATGCTGGAGCACTGCCTATGATGCAACCTGGAGGACCAGGCTCATCAATGCCTCCTGGGTTTTCCAACAATCCAAACCAGCCACCAGGTTCACACCACATGCCACCCGGGATGCATCCTCATCAGCCAAACAACCTTCAAGGTAGGCATTTTCTCACCCCTCAACAAAAGTAGTTTTAGGAAGTTTATATCCATGCATAATACTGTAGGGTACAATAAAACCCCGCATCCAACCGACCCCAATAGTCTGCACTTTACTCAACCTTTAATTCTATATAGGCAAGATGACCCCCAATCAAAACCAGCCCCCGCCTGGAGCTCCAGCTCTAAATCCTTCAGAGTCAGGACATCCTTCACATCACCCTGGAGGCCCTCACCTCTCTTCCATACCGCCTGGCGTATCCCAGTCCTCCATGACCAAGAGAAAGAACGGTGGTACCCCGGGATCTGTTCCTAGCATCAATGCGTCAAGGCCTTCAATAAAACAGTCTCCCGCTCCTGGGTCAGCAATGGGGTCCGCACCTCCTGTCGTTACTGGATTGTCTGACCTGGACCCCGAGAGCGTTCCTGCCCAGCACAAGCGAGAGGGCGGCGACTGGTTTGCAATGTAAGTATTTCGTGAGGTTAGCCAATAACTCTTCAAGCTTCAATCCAAAGATCCCCCGGGCGCTCAACGTCGATTTGGTCAGCACACTAGATCATAACAGGTATTACTTGGCCTTTCTTGCACTGACATTGCCAGCGTAGTTTGCTGTGTTCGCTTTAGCAGCGACGGGAAATACCTTGCTACAGGCTGCAATCGTACTGCACAGATCTACGATGCTGCCACTTCCCAAAAGATTTGGTAGGCCTTATTACTATTTACTCTACTAACAGGTAGCGTGCTCGTTGATGACTCTGTCAACAAGAATGACGATCTGTACATAAGATCCGTATGCTTCAGCCCCGATGGCAAGTACCTCGCAACCGGTGCTGAGGACAAGTTGATTCGCGTAAGTATCTTTAAACAATGTCCCTAACTCTGGTGCCTTTAGATATGGGATATCAAGAAAAAGTTTATTGTCCATCTCTTCCAAGGCCACGAGCAGGATATCTATTCCCTTGACTTCTCTCGGGATGGACGGTTCATTGTCTCGGGATCAGGTGATCGTACAGCTCGTCTATGGGACATGGAAACCCGCAAGTGCCTATTTACACTTGCCATTGATGATATGAGTGCCAAGGATGCGGGAGTTACCTCAGTGGCATTAAGCCCAGAAGGTCGCTATGTTGCTGCTGGCTCCTTAGACAAGCTTGTACGTGTTTGGGATACCCATACTGGCCAGCTGTTGGACAAGCTGGAGGGCCACAAAGATAGTGTCTATTCAGTCGCTTTCTCAGCAGATGGTAATTTAAATAAGAAACCATTTCTTACATTTAGGGAAAACCTTGTGCTCTGGATCCTTGGACAAAACCCTCAAGCTCTGGGAGCTTAGCTCTCTTAACAGAGGTGCTACTCCTGGCCAGAAGGGTGGATCCACATGTCGCAACACCTTTGTTGGCCATAAGGTATCCAATATGAAGATGCATCTAATTCTTGTAGGACTTTGTTCTTTCTGTTGCTTGCTCACCATGTGGCAACTGGGTGGTTTCTGGCTCCAAAGACAGGGGTGTTCAGTTCTGGGACCCTCGCACTGCTCAGACCCAATTCATGCTCCAGGGACACAAAAACTCTGGTATGACATCTGCTTATCTTGTGTACTAACTCAATGTAGTCATCTCTGTAGCACTAAGCCCCGCAGGAAGGCTGTTTGCCACTGGCTCTGGTGACTGTCGCGCTCGCCTTTGGAGTTATGAAAACATTACCCCTCTTAACAAATAGAAATCTGCCCTGAAAAGTTTTCTTTTTGCCATTTAACCGTTTTATCAGCAAGAAGGTGGCACCTAGTGCAACACAAAGCTGGTTTCTTGACTGACCACCTCGGCACTGTTAATTTCCCCTCCCTGATAAGTTCAAAAACCCTATCATTAACCTCTTAACAGTGTGCCTCTTTGATCTAGTTACAATGGCATGTTGCTCCTTCCTGCCTTAAAATAAAATCATGTGGGGTATCTTATATCTCTACAATGGCATACATCATCTAGTTATGTTATCTCTTCAATACTGTCATCTATATTTCTGTAAAGTTGTACATTAAGTTAAAGGCAATGCATCTAGTTCAAACACTTGTGTGCAAACTCCAGCTGAGCAGCACACTGTCAAGTTCAACCAACAGCACTTCCGTGCAAGCCAAACCAGAGGCCAATATTTGTGCAAAAGGGTGGGATGCAGCACATAGTTTAACCTTACAAAGCAGTCAGTACTTTCCAGCCCGAGCACACCAACCTAGAACCAGTAACCCCTGAACATGCTGTAGATTTAGAACCTGTTGCAAAAAATTCAGGATTGTCAAATCCAATAGCATGATTTGCAATTCAAAATTTGATTTGACTTTTTCTTAATTAAATTGTTCTATATCTTTTTATTTTAAAAAAACAAAATGTGGGATCTCATAGACACTTTGCAAATTTCAAGTGCACAAAATGAATCAACTGGAATCAGATTTGAATTTTCAAATCCACCAACTGTTTCCATCAAGTTTGCTATGTTTTTTGAGATTACAGGGTTGTCAAATCCATGAACCAAATTTCAAATTACTTTTGAATGTCACTAGTAAACTTGAATAATAATTGCGGGAACTGGAATCCAAATTTAATGTACAGTAAGCACACTAGGAAACACCAACCCAAATCAAGAAGCTCCACCATGACTAAAATCAAATAAAAATTCAATCTCAATAACCATGTTTAGACATGAAATTAAGTGAAATGTAAAATTGTCTAAACTGGAAATGATGTAATATTTTGCATTCTAAATCAAGGATATAGAAACTCTGTTACCATTCAAGGCTAAATCAAGAGAAAATAACTACTCACAACTAAGCTAAAAATCTAAATAAAACACAAATTTAATCTAAAACATATTTTTTTATTTTATTTGTATAGACATACTATCCTATTCCCAACCAGCTCCTGCAATAAGCCGCGGGGCAGCCCATCCAAGAGGATGCCCCAGAAGGGTCAGAAATAGAACCAAAGTCACAAACAGCAGCATCAAGCTCAAAAAACATGCCTCTCATGATGTTACTGAAATTCAACTGTCTTTAATGAATCAAGTCATATATAAAAGTTTGAATTCACACTAGAAGCCACTCTCACAGCCTCTCATCAAAGTTACCTGCACCAAAAAAATTGAAAGCAATGAGGTTCCATACATCTCCACTAATTACCCAGGTGTCACATGACCTTGTACACTGGACCTCAGAGTTGCCAGTGTATGTCCTCAGTTATTTGATACTTCTTATGAGCTCTTTATCACAACTGAAGAGCCAGCTATGCCTGTTGTGTATTTCACAATTAATGATGATAATGCATGTAAGAATTGTGCTTTGTTTTACATCAAAGTCCCCATCCTGTGTGTTAAACCTGATAGTGTAAATGATGTGGTACCCATCAAGGGTAGGCTCCAGTTGTCAGATATTGAGTGCAAAACAGCCATCAAGTGCATCTCCAGTGAAATTTCTCTCAAGGATAATGTATTCTAATTTAGCACCACAGCAAAATATGTTGCTTGGCTTAATACAGTAGTTTTAAAAGCTATGGCAACAACCAAAAATAACTCAGATTTAAACAAAATGATTTCAGATTTAAGCAAATTCCAACTATCAGGTTGAAATATACACTCTGTTAACAGGGATTTTTGGTGTTAATAGGCAAAATGGGTCAACAAAGCAAATAAGTGCTTGCATACAAAGCAAAAGTATTAAAAATACTATCCAAAATACATTGATTCACAAAAAAATGGTGTGAGTTGACTTTTGGTGTACATATGTTTACTATGTGAATTGGTGACAAAATACACCCAAGCGTGGTGAGTCAAAACTCAACCCAAAACCAAAACACAATAGCAACTCACTATGTAAACAAAATCACTCAAATGTTGTGTGCAATGGATTGTAATCAAGAATGATACCAAGGTATCTAAAATAAGACACACAATCTGAGACAAATTTTAAAAATATTGTTTTGGGTGCTTAATTTGGCGTAAAATCTAGGAAAATGAAAGAAATTATGTTAGGTATTCTAAAATGGGTGTTATAAACCCAAAAACAACTAATTAAGAAATAAAAAATCTATAATTGGGATATTGGATGGGAAAAACTCTAATTAAATATCCATATTCAGATAAAAGCAAAAATTAAAAGTAAGGAGTGACTTAATCAAAATTTATTTTATTAAATTCTCAAAATGAAAGAAACACAACAACAGAGTGACAATGCACCTGTTGTGCACCACAGTTGTGGTTGCCCCTGTGGGTCAAAGAACAGAGTTAGTGCAACCCAAGTGCCTACTCAGGAAGGATATGGGAGAGGAGAGTTCAATAGTGACTCTGCACTGACACAGTGGTTCAAGAAAAACACACTGCTAGGGTGTGGAGCATTGACCCTCAGGTTCCCAAGCTGACCCAGAAGCCCACTAAGGTCACTACTACCAAAACGGTTAGAAACAAGGAGTTAGAACTTACTTTTTATGTGTTTGACGCTGTGTACCGCCAAGAGTTGGTCCCGTCAGCCATGCTGGAGAAGGTTAAGCCTGTGCTTGACACTAGCTACAAGCCTTACATCAGTGATGGCAACCAAGAAGAGGATGAAGAGCCTGTGTTTTACAGAACTGAGGAGGGACAGCTGGTGTTAAAAAGCTTGCAGCTTTCTAAAATAAGGTACTCATGCCTTGAAAGCCTGTCACCAATCAGGATCCTGGCTCGTCTGAACCCACAAAGCCCGCTTAGAAGCGCATTACTGATATAAAGCACATCATTCTTCTACAGCTCATGCGGGAATCTGGTGACTACAAGGCGGCCACAGCCCTTGTTGGAGTGGACCCCAAGTACACCAGCAAGGCATTCAACAAATTCATGAATACTGGCCAAGTCCTTGCCATGGAGAAGTACTTCACGTTTCTACCATGCTCACCAAGGAGCACAAATTGGCAATCCACCAGTGGATAACCCAGGACTGCTATCTTGAACTGGCAAATATACAGGCCATGGTCAAATATAATTTTGGGGTTGAGACCTCAATTTTCTTTTACTACCATCTGGTGAAGGAAATGCACTTTTCCTGGAAAAAGCTCAGGGTATCTCCCTATAATAGAAACAGCCCAACCAATGTTGAGACCCAGAAAAAATACGCTGAGGCCTACACTTCCCTCAAAAACAAGGGGACAGTCAAATTTTACTATATTGGAAAATATACATTTGCCTCGTCTATGTACAATGCATATGAGTGTCAAAACTGCAGGCTCAACCCGCCAGCCAGGTTCCAACCAAGCGGGTTTGTGATCCGCAATCCAATTATCTGGTTACTTGAAGCCAAACTAAGAAGTCAACTTGAACTACCAAATCCAACAAGATGAACAGATAAGGATCCTATACGGCGGATGACTTGTTTTAGCGCTTGACTAATTAACAGGATCAAGCCACCCCCTTGCCCATCCAACCATGTGACCAGCACTTATGTTCCTACTAACCATGGATTCACTACCACTATATAATTGCTATCTCCCAATAAAGATAATTATCTAGTTTTCAAATATTTCCCCCTTGTAACTCTGCTAAAACAGCACAGTTACAACATGAGTATGTACCAAAAGGCTCCAATGACGGGGTAGCTTGGCGTGCTGCAGTTTGTGCCACAGCCTATTCAATGGTGGCTCTCCTTGGTCCAAAGGGGATTGAGCTGTATCAGATGATATTGGGTTCTCACAATAGCTGTATCTTCTTGTCATTCCTCCAATTGGTCCAGGAGCACCTGAGGCGCACAAGCCCAGGCTTCACCAATGTAATAGTACTGGACAATGTTGGTCTCCACAAGGTGGTAGATATTCTTTCTGAATTTCCATCAATTGACACCAGCATTGCAGTGGCCCCCCAGCAATTGGGCACAGCAAATTTGCGCCTTCTCTTCCTCCCTGCTTATTTGCCCATCCTAAATTCAATTGAGGAAGTTTTTGGGTGTCTCAAGCGAGTTTTCAAGCAAGGGACCCTAACTGGGACTGAGGACCTCTTTGATTTCCTGCAGGCTGGGATCCACACCTTCCAGATGAGATTGTGGCCAAATTCTATGGCCACACTGATTCTTTCATCCCCGCATGCCTTGCCAAACAGCCAATCAATTAAAGGTTTAGTGTGTCTGACTTTTTTATATTATCTAATTTACTATTTAGGATTTATTAATTATCATTTTATATTTGAAGCTTCTAAGCCCAGAATCACATTCAGCAGGACAATCAATAAAGGATCATAATTTATTTATTTTATATTTTTTATTATTATGGCTTCTAAGGCTATCCCAAACACTTGATACTAGATTACACAAATATATTTATATCACTTTTATCAAATAAATATAAAAATGAAATTAAAAAATTAAATGTATAATTTACAAATTAGAAATATATATTATTAACATATATTATTATGCTTTTATGAAAACCTTCTCTGGGATTTATTTCACAAAACTTGTTTGCTAAAATAAAAATTATAAAAATTATTTATAATAAAATAATCTAAAATGTAAATATATTTATTGGAAAGAGAGTTTTAAGGGCGCCTGTAATAAGTTCTTTGGTATGTACCCACCAGCAATGGGGGTGGCGCACAACCTCCACTGCCACACCGTAGACAGTGGATACACCCTGATTGAAATACTCCCGCCTGCTGGCAAAAGGCAGTAGGGTCAGGTGGGAGTGAAGCAGCAGCTTTTCAGGCGGTGTCACAGCTCATACCAGAGTCCGGCTGGACTCTCACAGGGGAGGCAGGCCAGGCCTGGAAGGCCATGTACACAATAGGCGCAATTTGGACCAGATAGTTGACTGCAGTAGCTAGGGGGCGCCAACTCACAGTATGGGGCACAACCTGGTCAGCCAGCCCCAATACTGTGATGTAGACAAACCCCAACTTACTGAAGTCCTGGGCAGGAGGCACATTGGGTAGAGGGGAGCAGCAGTGCTGTGTTCTGAGGTGCGGCACAGACACACAACAGGAAATCCTAACCTTAGGATTGGATTCATACTAAGTCTTGGTTAGATGTCAGGGAAGGCTATGCAATTACCTTGCAGCTTCGGAAGAATAATCTCTACTAGACGTGGCTAGAGAGAGGCGCAGAAGTACTGGAAGACACAAAGACAAAAATGTGAATAGAACCCAATTTTATTGGTGAATATGAAATGGAATATATAGTGGTTGAGAATACCACAAAACACTATCTGGACGGTAGGATCACTTGCCACAAGCATGAGTGGGGCAAGTGAGTTGCTGCAGAGTCAGGAAACTGAAAAATCATATTTCCTGATTCAGATACCAGTTCATTTTGAGAGGCAAAAGCAAAAGCAAGGGATTCATCTTCAAAATAGCCCACCAAAGGCAGTATGAAACATGATGAATGCCGTTATTCACAACATTGCCCCCCTCTAGATTGGCCTTAGGGGGGTGATACTTGCAGAGGAACTTGGCGTGCACACAAGAAAAAGGGTGACCACTGGAGAGGAGCTTTACAGTGTATTCAGACCCTCATTTGAAAGTCACCTCCAAGGGACCAATCCACAGAGAGTCCAACTTATGTGCGCGTCCACCCACACGGTGTTGGTAGTACAGGACATGGTCGCCAACATCAAATTCAGGCAAGGGGGAGCGCCCAGCATTATCAGGAGAGAGCTCAAGCATCTTAGTCTTGTATGCAGAAGTGTAAGCAGTGGCCTATATATCAATGATGCGGTTGACTAAGTCTTTGATGTGGTTGTCAGGATTCATGGCCTTATTAGAGGAGAGTAGGGGGACTCCCAAGAGCAACGGAGTGGTGGCCTCACGCCCATACAACATGGCAAGGGGGGAATACCCTGTAACCCAATGTCTGCTCAGACAATAGGCAAAGAGTCCAACAGGTAGGTATAGATCCCAATTGGCACCGTCCAAGTAAGAGAGCTTCCTCATGATAGAAACCAGTGTCAAGTTGGCACGCTCAACTGCCCCATTAGTGGAAGGATTATAGGGTGCAGAGAAAGACTGGTGAGTCCCCAGAGCTTAAACAACAGATGTTACTAGTTTAGCGTTGAAGTTAGTTCCATTGTCTGACAACAGCACTTGAGGGCAGCCATGTTGGTAGAAAACATCCTGCAACAGGAAGGCAGCAGTAGTCTTAGCAGTGATGTCTTTAGTAGGGTGAGCTTCTACCCACTTGCTGAAGTGATTGACGGCAATCAGGATAAAGCGACATCCAGAATGTGAGCAGGGGAGAGGGCCTACAGCGTCAATGCTAACCATATGAAAGGCGTGTTGAGGGGGAACCAACTTTAATTCATGTAAAGTAGCTCAGGGCCTCTGAAGTTGGCAGTCATGGCAACTAGCTATGACATCTGGGATTAACAGGCAAAGGTTCTCCCAGAAGTAATTCTTCTGGAGCCAGTCAAAGGTCTTGGCAATGCCTCCATGGCCAGTCTCTTTATGAGCTTGCGATACCAAGGAGAGGCAAAGACTGGGTTGTACATAAGGAAGGTATTGACCCTGCACCTTCTTGAAGAGCTGGTTGTCATGTATGAGGGTGTCTTCAGACAGTTTGGACAGGGCAAGTTGGACCTTTTCTGTCTCACTTTCCCAGGAGGAAGGCTAGTCAATTAGCTTGTACAGGTGGTTGGCCTCAGCAGGATGCAGAGCAAGGATGGGCATTTGGGACAACCCATCAGCGTTCTGGTGTTGAATCCTGGGGCGATGGAGCACAGTGAAGTCATAACCTTGCAGGCAGAGGGCCTATCTAGCTAAGCGCCCTTCAGGCTCCTTAAGTTGTTATAACCATTTAAGCAAAGCGTGGTCAGTGACAACAGTGAAATATGTACCATACACGTAGTGGTGGAACTGCTTGACTGCATGCAACACAACAAGGCACTACTTCTCTGTAACACTATAATTCTTCTCATGCTTATTTAGAACACGGAAGTATAGGCTACAGGGTGGTCCACACCTTCATTGTTGAGCTGAGCCAAGATAGCCCCAATAGCAAGATCACTAGCATCAGTGTACAGGATGAATTCCTTATCATAGTTGGGATACACTAGGATGGGCGCTTCTTTGAGTTTCTGCTTTAAGGTCTCAAAGGCTTGCTGTTGGCTGGCAGTCCATTCAAAAGGGACATTACGTAACAGTTGGACCAGGGGTTTGCTAGTATCAGCAAAGTCAGGGATGAATTGCCTATAGTAACCCATCATGCCCAGAAAGACCTGAACTTCTTGTAGGTTGGTGGGCGGAAGCATTTTTTCAATGGCTTCAACCTTCTTGGTCATTGGACAAATCCCCGTTTGGGTTACTTTATGACCCAAAAATTCAAGTTGTTCTTTGAAGAAAGCATACTTAGAGGGTTTAAGATGGAGAACAGCCTCTCAGATCTTTACAAACACCTCTTTAAGATGGGCTAGGTGATTGGTAAAAGTAGCGCTGAAGACTGTTATATCATCTAAATAGACTAGGACACATGACAGCTTCAAATCACGCAGGATGGAATCCATAGCCCTCTGGAAAGTTGCCGGGGCATTGCAGAGCCCTTGCAGCATGCAGGTAGGTTCAAACAATCCTTCTGACGTAATGAGCACAGCCTTTTGACAGTCCTCAGGAGAAAGGTCAACCTGCCAGTAACCAGACACCAAATCCATGGCAGAGAAAAACTTAGAACCCCCAAGACGTCAAAGAGCATCATTAATAAGCGGTAAGGGGTAGGAATCTTTCTTGGTTAGAGAATTTAACCTCTGATAGTCCATCACAATTTGATGACCTCCATCTTTTTTCTTTAAGATGAGCAGAGGGGAAGCCCAGGGACTTTGAGAGGGAGCTAGTAGTCCAGCGTCCAGCAGTTGCTTGAGCTTCTTAGAAACCTGCACAATCTCCACTCAGCTGCAGCAATATGGCTTGGCACAAAAGGGGGAGCATCTCCTGTGTCAATCTGATGGATACCACCTTTGGCCAGCCCATAATCAGTGCTATCTTTAGCAAAGATGTCTGAGAATTGGTCTAATAAATCAAGCACCTCCTTCTATTGAACCAGGGACAACTGAGGGAAGTCTTGGGCAGTGAACAGAGACAGGACTTGAGGCTCATCTTCTTGTAGGTTGAAGTCCTGGAACGTACCAAAGGGGTGAAGGGACAAGACATCAGGAGCATTCAACAATTTACTGTAACCAACAACATGCCCTCTAGATACAGTTATAGGGAGCACAGTTAGATTAGCTACTAGTAATTGAACAGGATCCTTGTAGGAGACGTCTAGGACTCCAGGACAGAGGTAAGGCTCGTTACGCCCTAGCAAAGGAGGGGAGTACAGCTCTAAGAAAGTTTGCTCAGGTGATTCATACAATATCTGGGAGTTTAGGATGGCCTGAGAGCCTGGAGGGATAGTGACAGCAGATGTGGCCATGAGAGGGATCCCCTCAGATGCAGGGCAAGCCATGGGAGGACACTTCATGTTGGTGGAATGGGTGTGATATTTTAGGGTGAAAACCCCAGTGGGGTATTCCAGTGTACATGTCTTCAAACATTTACCAGGAACTTTGATTGGCTCCTCAAAGATCAGAGGGACTTCATATTCCAAGATAGAGAGATAACCATCCTTTAGGTTGATGATCCTATTATATTCCCGAAGGAACTGGGTAACAACCAAAAGGTTGTAGCTCTTGTTTTCTAGAACAACAGCTGGCGCAACCAACAGAATTTTACCAAATCACATTGGCAAGGCGGAGTACGCGCCTATGGCACAAGTCATGGAGAGACCAGCGGTGTCATAGGATTGATGGTAGTTGAGTTCAGGGACCAGCTTAAGTTTCTTCACCAGTTTGAACAAGACAACGTTGACAGGGGATCCAGTGTCCAGGACAGCCTTGATTTTTACTTTCTGGATGGATATTTTTACCCAGGTGGTGGTGCGTCCAAAGGGTGGCAGAACAGCCAAGATATCCTGCGCCTCAACTAGTTCCTTATCCCATTTCTCAATCATGCATCTTAGTCCTGGGAACTCCTTATACACGGTTTGGAGAGGGAGCAAGACAGATACATTCTTGAAAACAGCATCTGCAACTTCAGCAGCTTCCTCTGATGATTCCACTAATACAGGGGACCTTTTTGCCTGAGTAAGATAGGGGCAGGAGACAACTGCTTTGGCCTCAGGCGAGGGCTTGACGGTAGTTGTAGTCTTCCCAGATTGTAGATTGTGTGGGACTGCAATAGTTTTGGGCACAGCAAGGACAGAATACCCATACACATTGGGATCATCAACATCAGATTTGTCCACATCAGAATCATCCAAAATGTTGTGGAACAGCAGAAGGATAGGAGGAGCCTCATCATCAACAGGCTCAGAGTCAGTAGCAGGGGGAGGGATTGAAAGAGACTGGGAAGAATTTTCAACCAAGAGCGTCTCTGCCTCTAGATTGACTGTTCTTTTCCTGACTGATCCTTGGGATCAGCTCCTTCAACCCGCGGGTTGGTGCAGACGCAAGAGTGGTGACCTATTTGGCCACAATTGTGGCAACCCTGACATTGAGGAGGGTTTTGTGAGTTCATAGTGAGGATACAAGGGCTACAAGAAGATGTTCCTGAGTTGGAAGCAGCACAAATCTCTCAAAAAACTGCCCCAGAATAGGTGAGATGCATATCCTGTAGCAGTGTCTTTATGCTTTTCATGGAGGACAGCATAGCTTTGTGGGCCTTGAAATGAAGGCACAGGAGTTGATTCACCTTGAGGGCCTGGGCGCAGGCCATATACGCTTCATGTACCATCAATTGTCTGCTTGTTATTAATTGTTGTCCTTCCATGTAGAATCTGTCTGAAAATTTGGCTAGCATCTCCTTGGGCTTGAAAGATATGTGCATGAAGGCGTCCTTTTTCACTTCCAGGCTAAGATCAACACCAAACTTGTCAATCAGAAGCTGCTTCATATCTTCCCAAGTCTCAATAGTGGGTAGCTCAGGCACCACCACCTCCTGGCAAGTTGGGTGTAAACAGGTCAGAATATGTTTTTTCTTAACCTCATCTTATGTTTGTCTCATAGCAGTCTCATAAATAGTTAAGAAAGCTGCAATAGTCGAGGTTTTGGGATCAAAGACTTGCTTAAAGGTAGGCTTGAAGTGTGCCTTGGGAGCTGGACCACCATTGCTGCTATCAAGTACATTTATGCGTGGGGAGAACTTAGCTTGAGATTTGGAGGGGGGTTGTCTAGCCCATAGTTGTCAAACACTTTCTTCAAGGGTTTCCAGAGTCTCAGTGGGGCTGGCACTCGTAGTGTTGGCTAGAGCGGTCTGTCGTTCAGTAACATCTAGGCGTTGTCCTTGGGTAGTGACAATCATGGAGAGCTCAGCCAGTCAAGAGGTAAGGGATGGCCCCACTGATAGGCAGGGGGCAAACCTGTTGTTTACCAAATTGATCAGCTCACTCATCTCTTGTACGTCTCTGTCCAACTCAGTCTGGTCTTGTTTCAAATGGTCCACCTCATTAGCTAGGGCAATCAACTCCCTAGCACAATGGATTTGAGGAGCCCCTACCAAACCAGGACAGCAGCCATCTTCATTGCTACCCCCAACTGGGCTAGCAGCAGTGTCACTACCTCTTGTAAGGCAGCAACTTCTTGCTGTAGCTCAGCAACTTGAGCAGTCAACACAAGCACCTGGGGATCAGGTTGAGGGGCTTCAGTAGGACGTCCTTGACTACAAGTGGAAGCACGTAGCTCTAAGATGGCCTCCCAAATTCTCTGTTCTCTGTCCACCAGGTCATTGGCAGGAGGAGAAGGCGGGACATCAGGCTTGGGAGTAGACAGCTCATTCACCTGACTTTGAAGTTTGGCTATAGCAGCAGCAGTGGTAGCTCTCTCTTGATCAAATTCTGCACTGAGTTCATTTAGGGCTTGGGCGGCAAGGTCTGCTACCTGTTGCAATTGCTCAAAGGAATAGGCACTGAATGCATTGAGCTGTTATACTAGGCGTTCAAAGTTGGTGAGATAAGCATTTATGGTGGAGTCTACTTGGGTTTGCCAGGGTTGTTCTAACTGGTGAAACTCATGTAGTTGCTTCCTAACTTACTCAGGGATAGACTGGCGCATTTGTTCAATAGAATTGACCAAGCATGTTTGGGAGGTGACAGAATCACGCTGGTTGTCAGATACCAAGGAGAACAGGGAATGGATCCATTGTTGGTAGGCAGCAAACTGATCCCAATGATGAGTAACAGCTGCTTGTAAAGTTGAGATTTCTTGAATGTGGAGGCCCAACACCATCTGGTGGTGGGCCAAGGCGGGCTGTACAAAGGATGACAGCAGGTGTTCAGCAGAGCCAGCTGCTGAGAGGAGATGTTATGAAAACATAGGGGCCACAATTAACTCATAGTATTTGGCACAGCTAAACTGTAGCTGAAGGCAAGGGATGGCTCCGTCCTGGGCTATCCCAAGGGCTACTGCCATGACTTGTTCCAAGTCAGGGGTACCCATAGGGTAAGCAACTAGGCAGGGACCATTCCCAAGGTTCAGTACAGTAGGGACAATAGGCGGGTTGGGGATATCTTCCTCAATAGGAGGACTGGTAATTTCAGGTGAAGTCGGCTCTTGTATAGGTGGAGGCAAGGGACCTAAAAACGTGGATGCAAAAGGGATAACCAAGGGGCTTACAGCCCCTGTAGTGAGCACCATTTTTGTTGTGTTCTGAGGCGCAGCACAGATACACAACAGGAAATACTAACCTTAGGATTGGATTTGTACTAAGTCTTGATTAGATGACAGGCAAGGCTATCTAATTACCTTGCAGCCCTGGAAGAATAATCTCTACTATATGTGGCTAGAGAGAGGCGCAGAAGTACTGGAAGACACAAAGAAAAAAATGTGAATAGAACTTAATTTTATTGGTGAATATGAAATGGAATATATAGTGGTTGAGAATACCACAAAATACTACCATAACAGTAGGATCACTTGCCACAAGCATGAGTGGGGCAAGTGAGTTGCACAGAGTCAGGAAACCAAACAATCATATTTCCTGATTCAGATTCTAGTTCATTTTGAGAGGAAAAAGCAAAAGCAAGGGATTTGTCTTTGAAATGGCCCACAAAAGGCAAAATTGAAACATGATGAATGTCGTTATTCACAACATTCATGGAATCAGCAGAGAAGACTAGTGAGAGGGAATGTTTGATCACAGTGAAGAATAGTTGAGGGACTGTTGGTTCATATTGAAGTTTGGAACCAAAATGATTTATTGCGCAGGTGAAACCAAGGTGGTTACTAGTGAGGATAAGCTGAAGGGCTCAAGAATCATGATGCAGGAATAGCTGGTCCTGATGCAGGAATAGCCATAATACTGATGAAGTTGTCTGAAGACTGGAAAGGAGCTGTTTTGTGCACTAAGATAGGATGATTGCTGGTTAACTGAAGAGCTGAGAGACGTGGTTGGAGAACTAGTTGAATGACTACAAGTTGTGAGTTCAGGACCAGGAGATGACTTGGAAGGACTAGCCAGACTGGATACAGAGGCCAAAAAACTGATTTTGGTGTCTTTAAAGAGGAAATATGAATAGAAAGAAGCAGTTAAATAATAATTAAATACTGCCTAAATATGTTAGAAAATAATCAACTATCATATGAGCAGAAAGAAGGAGGAGGAAAAATGGTTTACAGTATGTTAAAACTGTAAATTTATTAAGTGGAAATTGAGCCAGAAAGGAGCAAGAAAGAGGCCAGAAACAGGACAGAGAAACTGTAAAGGCAAAAGAGCAAACTTTACCAAGAAAAACTAAGAGAGGCAAAAGGGCAAGTAGCAAGCGGTTTCAAAGTTGTGAAACATTGAGAAAAACACAGGGAAACACAGATAAATGTTGTAAAATTGAGGGGTCAAAATTTTCTTAAGTAAAACATATGCAGAAGTGCTCAAGATTTGCCGGGGAAATGTGACAGGAATCACGGCAAAACTGTTTGAAACGCAGAGCAGTTGTTACCTGGAGAGAGACAGCTTCAGGTTCAAACCAGAGTCAAGAGCAAGTCATCCAGGGAAACCTTTTGGTGAAATCATTGAATTGAGGCGTATGATTGGCTGCAAGCCAGAGTCTATTTAATCAGTGTTTTGAGAGATTTAACTTAAGAGTTAAAGCCTAAAAAATGAGGAGCAGAAGCAGAAAATTAAGGGCTTTCATTGGATGAAGTAAGTTTTAAAGTTTGATATATTATAGAGAGAGAAAAACCGGATAGTTTAAGCTTTTTTAAACCAGAGTTCTAAGAGAGATTTTTGGTCTGAAACAAGGAGCTATAAAAGAGGGAGCTATCTGAGACTCTTCAGGGACTGGATCAAGTGGATTACAAAGGCCACCAAGACTACAGAAAAAGCTAAAGACCAAGCTAAAGGTGAAGAAGCCCAAGATAAAGCAGCAAGAGCTAGAAAGAAGGAGCCAAAGCTGGAGCAGACCTCAGGAGCCCAAGACCAAGGTGCAGATGCCCAAGATCAAGTACAAGGAGTCCAAGATATTGTTGGAGGACTTCCAGTATTGGCAAACCCATATTGTTTCCCTTACCCAGGCATTATATCAGGAGGTTTCTAAGGGAATATTCCTTCTGACTGACAAAAAAGGCCTATTACAACCCCTTCCCAAATTTACAGTAATTAGAATACAAGCACAATGAGTGAACTACCCCATATCTTTTACCCTAGTCAAGGGGAAGAAGATACCTATTTTCAGAGCTGTAGGAGGTTTGCCACTAGTAAGTCTTCCCAGGAGGAGTGGGAGAGATTGACTAGGCATCTTGAGATGACAGATAGGGGAAGGGAGTTTATAGGGAAAGAATTTACCAGGTTGTTACAAGAGTGGTATAGACCTACAGAGGGGTTGGCGCCTGTGGAAGTACAGGTGCATAGTGGGTATGCCCACTCAGTGATTAGAAAAGTTCTGGAAGAATTTGCAGTTATGCAGGCCAAGTACAAGCTTCTGATCAACTCTTCACCACTGTTGGGAAATAATGACTCCTCCAAGCCGGTCCCTGGCTACAACCCAGGACACACTTTGGGGACTGGTGACCAGGAACCTCACAGAAAGCTTATAGTTAGGATCAACACCAGTGTTAGCAGACCCACTGGAACTGTCCTGAGAGTTCAAGTTGAGGACATGGATCTCAGGAGAGAGCTTGGCTTGGCTTTTAGCTGGAGGTTGAAGAGCCCATAGTTAATGTATACTCTCTTCTAAGGTAGTAAGAGTGACTGCCTGTTTGACCCCAGCATCTCTAGATATGGTAGCCACTCAAAGAGCATTGTCTACCTGTATTTTTTGTACAGCTGCAGTGGCGCAAACTCCAGAAATTTGCAAGGACAACTCTTGCACCTGAACAATGAGCAGAGAGAAATATTCCTCCATGTTCTTGGTGAGCTCACTCATTTCTTGTAGATCAGAGTCAAGGGCCTCATAGCTGTGGATGATCTTGTCAACCTCCTGATTCAAATGGGCAATAAGAGTGGAGCACTTAATGCAAGGTCCCCCTTCTCTCCCAGAATAGCAGCCTTCATATCTGAACAAAGGGGGTTGGCAGAAAAAGACATCATGATGGCGCTCAGAGCCTCAGATCTCAGCTTGGAGCCCTGCCATCTGCCCAATTAACTCAGTGACCAGTGGATCTGGTGTAGGGGGAGGGGAGCTTGGTCAGCTTGTGTGGCCTGGTATCAGGTAGTTGCCTTAAGCTCTCATATATCTTTTTCAGAGCCCCAGAAGCTTGGAGCTGGACTGACTAGCAGGAGGAGTAGGTAATTTAGGACTATTGGGATAGATATGAGCATGGATGCAGCCCCTAAGTTTCTGGATCTTGGCTGACTGTCCATCCTGGGCAGCTTGGGCAGCTGTCTGGGGGATGAAGCTTGCAGCAGAAACAAATGTATCCATAGAGACACATCTGGCTGTCCATAGGATTGTGAAGTTGGCTGAGATGTTGAGCGGGATTATATAGAACAGCTTCATGTGAGCTGGTGCTGGCTTCAATAGGCTCACATCAAACAGTGTGGTAACTTCATAGGTCTGAAGGCAGTATTTCACATAAGTAGGGAGTGAGGTAAAAATGTATCTACTGTGATCTGTAGGGGCTTTCAGACCAGCAGAGGATCCTGTTGTTGGCAGATACCAACAGGAGAAAGCTGCGAGACCATTGCAGGAAGGCCAGAAGTTGATCATAGTTACTTCAGGAAGCGGACAACAACTCATATAGTTGATAAGGATGTGAGTCTGGGAGTGGTTGATGATGTATCAAAGCAGGCTGAAAAATGGCAATGGAGGTTCCCCACAGTGCTCAAGGAGTCTTTGTGGAACTGAACCTGAGCATTATCAACCGTCATTAAATAGTACTTGGGGCCAGTAGACCCAGGTCTGAGTTTGGAAACAGCCTTGTTGGAGGAATGGCCACCTCAAACCAGTACAAGGGCAGTCCTGGTTACTTTTTCAAGAGTGGGCATCCCAACTAAGAGAGAGACCAGTTGAGGCTGGGGCAACATAACCATATCAGTGGGGATAGCAGGAGGGTCCAAGATTTCCTCTTCTAGGAGAGGTCTAGAGATAGTTGGTGAAGCACTTCCAGAAGAAGGAGGGCGGGTAGGAACAATGAATGCAGCATTGCAAGGTGTAAAGGCAGAGCTTAGGGAAAGTTGCTAAAGTCAAAGTGTGGAGATCAAAATCTCCAAATCAATGGATTTTTCAATCTCTGCACTTTTTTTCAATAAATATTTCCCCCAAAAAATTAATATTTTTCTTAAATTCAACTTTCTTTAAAATGTTTTTACTAGTAGCTAAAATTGAAAAACCAAGTTCAAAGTGCCCAAATTGGTGAAAATTTAAAACACACCTTAAATTAATTTGGCTTTTAAAATAGATATTATTCATACTTTTTGAATATAGGGGACAAAATTGAAAGTGCAGAAATTGAAGTCTGGAAGTCTCTTCAATTTAATATTTGAGGCCCCAAAATTAAAAAATTAAAATATCATTTAATATTGATTCTATCACTATGTAAATGATCAGAGAGGCTTCAAAAACATATCATACTCAACAAAATAAGATAAAACCTATCATACAGGTTCAAAATTATCTGTAAATAATTTGATTAAAATTAAAGTGATTTTTATTAAGTAAAAGATATAGTGCTGAATGAAACAAATCTGATATGATCACTTAGTAATTTACTGGGTGTAGTGATAGAGTGCGCAAACTGAAAATGCTTCAAATCAAAATTCAAAACACAATGATTTAGTGCTCACCAATATATTTTAAATTATGATTGTAATTTAATATTTTATTAACTAAGCTCCAATAGGTGTTTATAACCAAAAGTGCAGAAATTGAAAGTGCATTTAAACCAAGCAAACACTCTACTTTACAAAGCCATAATAATTTAACCAGTGTAAGTTTAAAGCTTAAAATTAGCGTTTATAAGGTTAAAGACTTGCTTTAAAACATAGTAGAGTTTCAAGACTTTTGTGTTAGTTTATAATAGATTTTTAAAAGGTTTAGTAAAAACTGCTGATTTTGGCAGTTTTTAGAAAAATATTAAATTAATTTAATATGTTACTATGTTCCCTTATGCTTTTAGGAACTGTCAAAATTGAAGTGCCAAAATCAAAACTCCCTAATTGTCTGATCAAAACCCCTTTTTTCTCCTTTCAAAAGCATTATAGAGTTAATTACCTCAATTAAAATATTTATTAAAACTAACAAAATATAGTAAACAGCATACTGGCTTTCATATTCTGCTTAAAAAAATGATATTTTTATTAATAATTTATATTCTTTTTACTAACCAAAAAATACTAACTTTGGGACATCTAGATGCCCCCTAAGTCAACTCCCATCAACCCAAAAAGGTCACCCCTTCCAGATCCAAGAAGCCTGGCCCCAAGACCAGCCAAAATATCACCAAGAAGGCTGCCAATAAGACCCCTGAGCCCTCCCCCCTCTCCAGAAGAGGAGCCTTCTGAAGAGGAACCTACCCCCAGCCCCTCTAAGAGCCCAACTGGGCACAAGTTTGTCCACAGTCAGGAAGATGCAGAGGAGACACCCCCTCACATCTCAGAAGAAGAACATGAAGACCTGTACAACTCTGGAGATGCTACACCAACTGAAGATGGCCTTGAGACCTGGGATATCCTTAAAGTCCAACATATTTGCAACTATGAAGAGGATTTCCAACTGCCTGATGTTCTGCCCATCTCCTTCCCAATAATGCCCTCCAAGGGCAATGCTGGGTTCTATCATGATGGGTTTATGTTTAAGTGTAATGATGAGCAGAAGCACTTGGTGCTTCATCATTACAAGTGTGAGGGGCCTGCCCCAGCCACCTGACTACAACTGGGTTTACCCAGTTTAAGAAGCTGAATAACCAGCACACCTGCCTGGAACCAACTGGGGTATATCAGTGCCTAATAAAGTGGTATCTGCGCCAGAGGCAGCCTTTTAACAGAGGTCTTACCTCCCAGGAGATAGTCACTGGGGCTATTCACAACTTGGCCAGCTTTCCAAAGATAGCAGTTGGTACTTTTGGATCCCTTCAGAAGTATGTCAGTGATAATTTCTGGAAGTCTGAAAATGTGGGCAGATCTGCCACCTCCCTCCTGGAACTGGATATACCAAATGAGCTCAGAGTCACCTCTAAGGATGAACAGTTTCTCCTTCATGACAATGGACCAGATGAGCATAAAAGAACCATCTGCTATGCCACCCAGGAAAACCTTAAGAGATTGATGGCTGCCAATATCTGGTTGGCTGATGGGACCTTCTCATTATGCCCTAAGATCTTTTCCCAGCTTTGATGCATCCATGGGAAGTATGGTAATAAGGTTTCACCAATAGTTTACTTTCTGATTTCAGGAGAAAATGAGGATGACTATACTCATGCCTTGGAGATTCTAAAGGGGAAGTTGGATCTCCTTTCCCCTACTGATGCCCCCACTTCTATCCCCAGGAGGAAGAAGTCTAAAACCCCAAGCCAACCTGATGATGAGGAAACATCAGAGCCTTATCATACCCTCTTACTTGTTGACTTAGAGCCTGTCCAAGCCAATGCCTTCAAAAAGATATTTAAGAGCAAGCCTCATGTCTGCTTCTTTCACTTCTGACAATGCCTCAGAAGAAAGCTGCAGAGCTTTAATGAGCTCAACAGACTGGTTAACAGATCAACCTCCCAGGAGCTCAAGGTGGCCTTCAACTCCTTTTAAGCTATTACCTTGGTGAGAAAAGAGGACTACAGTAAGATCTATGAGGCCTTTAAGAATACTAAGTATATGGAGGGCAATGCAGCTATCTTTGCTCCATTTTTTGATTACTTTGAACACCAATGGATCAGAAAACTTGAGACCAAACACCATGGAAGAAAGGAAAACAAGATTAAATGGAACCAGTTCAAATTTTTTAAGAATAAGACCATGAAGACTACTTTCTCCCTGGAAAGATGGCACAACAAGTTTGCCAACTGTGTTGGGGAGAAGAAAGCCAAGTTCAATGTCCTGATCAACAAGCTCAAAGTTGAACAGGCAAACAATGAAAATCTTTACCAGGAGTTTTTAGATGGGCAACAAAGCGTTTCCCAGAGCAGCAAGGATCTCAGCAGCTTTGAGATAGTTACAAAAAACTCCCACCTTCCCTACAACTATTCTAACTGGCTCACTCATCTTGAGAATATTGCAAAAGTTCTCTAATATTCCAAATTAAATCTTGCATTGCTTTTACTTTCTTTTAATTTTATATTATGACAAAAAACTTTTACCATACTGTCAAGGGTCTGGATGTACAGGTATTCCAGTTACTGCTATCACACTTAACATCCATTCATTGCCCAATTTGGTGCCTTTTCAATATACCATTTGACATACTGGAAATGGCAACAAACCAATATCACATGACTGTCCAGGTATCCAGCAACTTGAACACATTCAGCACATGACCAGCCCCTGGGTTTAATCTAACTAAAATCCCTGCCATAGCTAAAGTTATATAAGCCTAAAGTATTATCCATTAAAATATCCTTCTTCTCTTCTTAATTCCATATTTGAAGCTTCCCCAAAAGGTGCTCCTTATCAATACAGATACATTTTAAAGTAGTTTTTGTGTGGTTTTATATTTCATATTTAAATAAATACAGTTATATATAAATTCTAGTCTAATTTTGATTTTAAAAATAAAATAAACTTTCTTTTAAAAAACAGCTAATTTAAGGATATTTTTATTATCTAGCATATACTTTTTATTGCAGAAATTAATTTCTTGGAGTCTCTTTAGTCTAGAAAAGATTTTGAAATATTTTTTTTACATTAAGAACTAATTTTATTCTGCTTCAAAGTTAACTTCCAGAAAATTGGTTTTTGCACTTTGATCTTTGATGTTTTCAATTTATGCACCCTACATAGTTTTTCAATTTCTACACTTTTTGGGGGCCCTATTTTCAATTTCTGCACTTTTGACCTTAGGAACTTTGACCTTAGGCACTTGCCCAGGGCTTAATGCCCCTGTAGTGAGCAGCTTTTTTTGTTGAGTTGTGCTTTGATATTTGGTATAGCAAAGAGCTTGAGCAAAAGTCTTAAATATGTAAGAATTGAGGTTCTGGCTTCAAGTCTATGTGCTCTGTATATAAATAAAAGAATCTTCCTAGAAAATGGAAGATGAGCGCTGAAGATCTGAGGTCAAACTGAATGAGCAAAAATGATCTTAGTATTATTGAGGAAGGTGCTTTATAATTTCTACCCAAAGGTTTAATCCTATTAGCTTTAGTGGAGATACTCCAAGCAGAACGAGTATAGCAAGGGTTAAGAAGTCTCAGAATTGGCGTTGACCCATATTTGGGTAAGGAGAACACCTCAGGGCAGAAGCAAACAAATGGCTTCTGCATACACCAAACTGCAAAATATCATTTCCAAGGCTAATCCAAAACCCAAAAGAGGTTAATTCACAGCAGTTACTCTGCTGTTGGGATGCCTCCATATTGATACAGATAAATATTGTTGTAACTGTGCTGTTTTAGCAGAGTTACAAGGGAAAAATATTTATAAACTAGATAATAATTTTTATTGAGAGATAGTGATTATATAGTCATGGTGAATCCGTGGATAGTAGGAACAGGATTGGTGATCATATGGTTTGGATGGTGAAGGGGGTGGCTTGATCCTGGTAATGAGTCAAGCGCCAAAACAAGGCATCTACCGTAAAGGGATCATCATCTGTTCATGCTGTTGGATTTGGTAATTCAAGTTGACTTCCTAGTCTGGCTTCAAGTAACCAGATAATTGGATTGTGGGTCACAAACCTTCTTGGTTAAAGCCTTGCTGGTGGGTTGAGCCTGCAGTTTTGACACCCCCGGCTGAAGGTTGGCTTCCTCTGGGGGCAGGTTGTCAAGGAGGTTGTCAGGAGCCCGAGCGCTGTATTGGATTAATTGTTGTTCTGTGGCAGATAGGGCAGTTTCTTGTTGTTTCTGTCTTGCTTTACAGGGTTGCATGCAATTGTGGTGTAGGGTCTTGTCTTGCTTAAGTTTCCCAAGCCCCTGCACAAGGTAAGTGTTATTGTTGTTTATCTTTAGGATGATTACTAGCCCTACTTTTTTGGGTTGTAGTTTGCTCTTGTCAACGTTCATGACCCAAAATTTGTCCCTGACTTCATGTCTGTTGCAGATGGGAACAAAAGTCTTTTGCAAACGTTTCTCTTCTTTTGCTTCTTGTCCCTTGTTGGCCTCTACAACGTGGGGATCTGAGCACGGGGGGACTTTGCTTGGGATTCCAAGCTTAGGTTCTGTCAATGCTTGAATGATATTTGGCTGTGTGCTGTATACCAGTACAAAAGGGCTTTTTCTGGTGGATCTGTTCACTTGGGTTTGACACACAAGTAACACAGTCAACAGCTGCTTATGCCAGTCTTCAGGCTTGCCGGCAGTGAGTTTGGCTAAGGCTTGCATAAGGCTACCATTAAGCCTCTCTATATGCCCATTGGTCTGTGGGTGGTATGGTGTTGTTATGGTGTGTTTGACTCCATTCTTTGTGAGGTATATGTTGGTGGTTTTGGAGGTTAACTCTTTCCCTCCACTGATTATCAGGAGTTCTGGCTTTCCAAACTTGCTGATTATCTCCTTGCCAATAAATTGTTGTATGTCATTGCCAGTGTGTGTCTTTACTGCTTGAGCTACTGGCCATTACGTCGCAAAGTCAATGGTGGTGATGATGTATTTCTTGTCATTGTGTTTTCCTGGCATAGGGCCAACAATGCTGAGAGCCCATACCTTGAAAGGTAATTGTGTGCAGATGGGAAGTACTGAATTTGGCGGGGTTTTGCTTTTGGAAAATCTTTTGCATACTTCACATTGCTCTAGCACTTCTTGGACATTGTGATACAGAGTTGACCACCAGGCCTTATGTTTAAGGTACTCATAATGGTTTTGGATCTTGGTATTCCCAAGGTCTCAGTGGTAATGTAAAATGGTGTCCACTCTTTGGTGTGTGGGGATGTAAGGAATGGTTGTGCCATCAGACATTTTTCTGTTTAAGGTTCCATACATGTCAGCAAACAGGTGTTCATTTTTGATGACTGTTTTCTTTGTTATGTCAGTTGTGCCAGGGGGGGAAACCTTTGTCTTTTGTCTGTAGTACTAAGAGAGGCCAGTCTGGGTCAAGCCCATTTTCTCCCCTTGAGGCACGGACATACAGGCCTGAAAGGGCACCTGCCATGGCAAGCTCGGCCCCAGGTTTGTACTGGATGAGCATGTTGAATCTCTCTAATAGCTCCATTCATCTGGATTGTCTGCAGGATAGGTTTGCTTGAGTCTTGAAGTAGATGAGCAACTTGTGGTCTGTCAAGGCGGTGAACTCTTCTTGTTGATCCAAATAACAGCGCCATTTAACTAGGCAGTGTATGATTGCCAACAGTTCCTTGTTGTGTATAGGGTAGCAGCATTTGCTGTCTGTCAACTTGCGTGACTTGTAGGCCACGGGAAGGAAGTCACCAGTGTTGTTTTTATTTTGTAGTACTCCTCCAATGGATGTATCAGAGGTGTCTGTCTCCCTTTGGTACTCCTCATTGTGTTTGGGGTATTGGAGGATGGGCGCTGTTGTGAGTTTTTCCTTAAGGCGTCAGAAACAAAGGTCACACTGAGGGGTCCACACAAATTTGGATTTGGCGTCAGTTATGGCAGACAGGGGGCAGTCAGGATGCCGCAGTTGGGTATAAACCGTTGCACATAAGCAATCATCCCTAGGAAAGTGCAGAGTTCTGACTTGTCCTTGAGCAGCGGCATTTTGCAGATGGCCTGGATCTTTTAACTGTCAGTTTTAATGCCGTCCTTTGAAACTATGTGTCCCAAGAAGGGTAGTTGTTCATGGAAGAACTGGCATTTGGAAGGTTTAGCCAGCAGCTTATGTTGCGCTAGGGTGGCAAAGACTGCCTCCAGATCCTTGTGATGCTGTTCCACTGATGAGCTGTAAACAAAGCTGTTGTCTAGGTATACCAGGGCATGTTTGCCAACGTGGGGAGCAAACACCTTGTTCATGAAGGTTAAAAAGGTTGACGGGGAATTTGTCATACCAAATTAAGCACCGCACATTTGTACAAGCTGTACTTGGTGCAGAAGGCTGTTTTGGGTATGTCCTCTTCTTTGATGCAAATCTGGTTATAACCTGCCATAAGATCAATCTTGGAGAAGACTGCGGCACCACCAAGGACATCAAAGAGGTTGTCAATGAGTGGTAGTGGGTAACAATTCTGATAGTGACTTTGTTTAGGGCTTGGTAGTCTGTAACTAGGCGCAGGGTACCGTCCTTCTTTGCTACAAAGAATACCGCATCACCAAAAGGCAACTGTGAGGGGCGGATAAGTCCTTTCTCCAATGCTTCCTTGAGGTAAGCACACAGGGCGTTGTCCTCATTGGGAGTGAGGCGGTAAATGGGCTGTACCTTAGGTACTGCTCCTTTGAGCTGGATGGAGTGCTGGATGTGTTTCTTAGGTGGCAACCCGGGTAGAGCCTCCTTGAAGATTTCTGGATGACGGGCTACAATTTCACAATTATGACATGTAGTGGTGTCCTGGTGATTCTTAAAATGGATAATCTTGTATTGGCAAGAGTCCCAGTCAATTGCCTTGAGGTTATCCTGTTTGTCCAAGGTCTCAGTGATGTGTACAAAGATGTGGCCATGCAGGAGCTGATCCACGGAGTCAGGATAGATTTGGTGATTGATGCCTTTGCGTTTGATGGTCAGTACCAAGGTCGCCCAGTCTACGTGGGAGTTGTTCTTTTGCAACCAGTTAAGTCCCAGTACAATGTCAAACTTGGGGAAGTTGATGACAGGACCTTGAATAGTGGAGTGCAGGCTTTCTAGCATAACAGAGAAGGGGGCAGTTTCCCGTGTCACGGCAATGTGGTGTTCATCAGCTAAAACCACGTTTTTAATCCACAAAGGATTAGAGGCTAACTTGAACTTGTCAACAAAGCTACTGTTGACCAGGGTTTGATCTGCGCCCAAATCCAGGAGAGCTGAGCCTGTGTAACTGCAAAATTGGAAAGGATGGGACATCAATTTATTTGGGTGTCTGGTGATGTTATAGAGCACTGTGTCTTCCAAGGGTACTTGAGCCATGGGGCATTGGTCCACGTCCTCTGGGTGATACTCATCATTGGGAGAGTTGGGGATAGTCTGGGGAGAGCTTGGCTTGCTTAATGCTCTCCCCGGGCTTTTTTCTTGTCCTGGTTGTCCTGAGTGGTTGCTACACAGAAATGGGTTCTGTTTGATTGTCCATTATTCCCATTCCTGTGGCCATTTGAGCCAGAGGGTTTGTGGTTGGTACTGCTGTTACCATTCCTGGGAGGTGGTCTGTTGGAGCGCCCGCTTGGATGGGAGTCCTTGGGCCTTTCTTGTTTCCCAGTCTGTGCCTTGTGTTGAGCGTTGGATGTTTGTTCAGCTTTTTTGGCTTCACAGTATAGACTTTGCAAGTTGGTCACTTGGTCCAGGTTCATGTGTCTCATTACGTGTGACTTAAGAGCATTGTAGTACATGAGGTGTGTGGCTGGGTTGTTGAAGACCATATTAGCAGGTGCTAGTAGACAAAGTTTTTTGTAAGTGCGGGTGAGTTTCTTTACGGTTCCAGTCTGGGTCAAGTTCTTTACTTGGCAGATGATCATGAGTGCGGTGTCTTTCAGCACAAACCTTACCAATAAGTCCTGCTTAAAATTGTCCCAGTTCTTCTCAGGGTGTTCCTCATGCCACCTGTTGCACCATGTACCAGTGTCATGCATAAGTCAAAGGGATATTTCCGCAATCCAGAATCTCTGTGGGCATTCCATCTGAGTCAGCTTGCTTTGAGCAGATTGGATCCATGCTGTGGCATTGTTGTTGTTGGCTCCTGCAAAAGGTTCCAAGGCAGCGCTTTGAAGTCTCTGAGCTACATAGGCTGGCATGGCGCTTTCATTGGTTGGTTGCGGCATAGATGAGGGAGCCTGAAAGAAACCTTGTTCAGACATGGCGTTGAAGGCATTTAGTGGTATCACTGTATTCTGGTACAGGACAAAGCCATCAGGTATTGCAGTACCAGGAGTGTACGGAGTCCAGTCAGGCGGGAGGCCAGACATGATTCTATCAAGTATTTGTTGGCCACAGCGTGTGCGGGCAACAGACGGAATTTTTCAAGATAAGGTAGGATGGAGAATCTACATGTGCTACCAATGTTGTAACTGTGCTGTTTTAGCAGAGTTATAAGGGGAAAATATTTAGAAACTAGATAATAATATTTATTGAGAGATAGTGATTATATAGTCATGGTGAATCCGGGGATAGTAGGAACAGGATTGGTGATCATATGGTTTGGATGGTGAAGGGGGTGGCTTGATCCTGGTAATGAGTCAAGCGCCAAAACAAGGCATCTACCGTAAAGGGATCATCATCTGTTCATGTTGTTGGATTTGGTAATTTGAGTTGACTTCCTAGTATGGCTTCAAGTAACCAGATAATTGGATTATGGGTCACAAACCTGTTTGGTTGAAGCCTTGCTGGCGGGTCAAGCCTGCATTTCTGACATTATCAAAAGAAGCCTATATCAAATCCCTTTCTAAGTATACAATCTATCTCTATCTGTGTATAGCCGTGTTAAAGCTTGTGGCCCCTGCAGCCAATTCTGTACTAGTTTTAAATCCATATGCTTGTTTTTTTAACTGTAGATGTGCCCATTTAGCTTTATGTATCAGCATATATATTGTATACAATGATTTATTCTGAAATAAGACAATCAGAGGATTAGATTCCAAATATCTGCTCTAGACGGTATATCTTAGTTGGGATGTACAGTAACTTTGCAGGGTCTTTGCTGATCTTTTATAGTGCTTTGTACTTTGTTGCTTGTTCTGGCGGCTATAGGAATTATGGATGGATCTGGAACTATGATTTGGGGACCAGGATTTCTTTGTTCTCCCACAGCTTGATACACATATCAGCTTCTAAAAATGGCTGAGATGATCTTGTCTCTGAGGTCAGTTTTGGTGTTGTTGCTTCAAAATTGTTCTGTTTGCAGTGTACGCTGTTTGTTGCATGTCTAAGCATGTTTGACCATCAGCCTCCTCTTTTCTGGGAAGTGGTCTTGTACTTTTACTGAAAGGGTTGATTCATTTGTGGGCTGAGAAGAATTTTTTTTGGGGTATTTCTCTGTTTATCTCAGCAGGTTATAAACTACTGTACAGGCTAAACTAAGCTCTTTTCCAAAGGCAATGATAAAGAGTTATTAAAACTTCACATCTTGATGCTCTCTATGCTTTATTGGACTACTGTTGCAACCAAGTTTCCAGACTTGCCTGTTAATGTATCTTACAATACACAGGGGGCACTCAATGAGTTGCCCCTTGATGTATCTAACAACATGAATCAATATGATGGAAATACAAATTGTGGGCACTTTATCCTAATTAGGAGCACTACCAATTTGACCTTCTGGTCCCTGCACAAGTTATTCCTTGGCTTTGAAACTTACATGGAACATGCCACTATGCCACCCCCTTATGGCCTTGTGGCTTTCCCCATATGGTATATTAATCACAATATTCTACAATAAACAATACCTTATTCTATCCATTCTTGTCCCTTCTATTGGATTGTTGTCTTCCCCAATCCAAATACTGGACTCCCATTGGTTCAGTTGCAACACTACTAAAGTAGCTATCTTGAAGTTTTTGATCATTGTGCCACTAGCTTTGGTGCTGCTGTGTCCAGGGGATAGTTTCTGTAATCAAGCTACCAAAATGAGGGAATAGTGGGTAATTTCAGAGGTCAATTTTGGTGCTAAAAGGCATCAAATAGCTTGGATCTGGGTCCTTTTAGATCTCTAACCAGAATTCTTGTTCCAATCCCCATTCTCACCCCTTTAGCTACAGCTGGCTTATTGTTGATGGTATGGTTTAAATCAGCAAGTTTATAAAGGTTTGTTTATTTGCACCTGGAGCTTACAGTTTGCTAATTTCTGCGGGCAAGTATCACCAGCTTGTATGTTACTAGCTGGGATAAAGCCTGTACTCCTAGTTTGCTCTTTGGTCCAGAACATTCCATGAAGGATTTAGGTTAGTAAAATTGATGCTGGCCTACCCCCTAGGAGGGAAAACAAACCTAGTGTCAAGGAGCTGGACGTACAGGTATTCTGGTCACCATCAACACGCTTAACATCCATTCATTGCCTGGTATGGTGCCAATCCAATATACTGTTCTACATACTGAGAAAGGCAACAAACCAATATCACATGACTTGTCCAAGTATCCAGTGACTTGAACCCATTCTGAAAATGACCATCCTTATCTTTGATCCAACTTATATCCCCGTCACAGTGCAAGCTATATAAGTCTAAAGTATTATTCAATAAAATATACTTCTCTTCTTCTTAATTCCATATTTGAAGCTTTCCCAAAAGTTGCTCCTCATCACTAGAATGAGTAAACCAAGAAGGAATCTGGTCCATCATCCCACAGCAAGAATTTAACAACAGATACAATTGCTGCACAGCCTCTATAGTATCAATGGAGCAAACCCTCACCTCCAAGCTGGGATACCAATGTCATCACTAGTGCCTCCAATAATTAGCTCTTTGGGGTCATCTATATTACCCTCATGGGATTAGCTGACTCTATGATTCCAACTGATGGGCCTGGATCAATATTAAACTACTCCCTCTTGTATATCATTGAGTTAGCTCTCATCTCATGACAAGCCTTGACCTCTAGCTCTGCCCATTTTCTTGGTAGGCCAGGAATTTGTAAATGATTGGAGATCAAAAACTATCATATATTTTTATTATGGAGTTTCCAAATCTCATCTCTAAGGCTTTAATTGGAATCATTCCCTTCCACTTTACCTTCAGCCAGGCTAGATAGCCCAAGAAGAAGCCTCCAAGAGCCCTACCTCAGTGCCCTACATCTTTTAGTTACCGATAAGCCTGTGGAGCTTATAAAGAGTATTTTTGGCAAATGATATTGATTTAAAAAGATTCCCATCTTTGAAGTTGGAAAGATGTCAAGCTTTAAAATCCTCTTGGCTCTGGAAGAGATGCTAGGCCGAATTTTTATATTTTTTCTCCCTGGTCATCATGCTGACCATCTGCAGTTGCTTTGGGTATGGACCCTTGCTGATCATCCCCTGCCCCTGTTGCTAAGTTGACCTCAAGTGGCCTGGATAGTGGTATGATCAATTCTGCTCAATGCATTTGGTACATCCCTTCATTATCAAACTGAGTATCTTACCCAGGTAGGGAGGGTATGTGAAGCCAATGTTTAGTGATGGGGGTTTATATAGATTGTGTGCTTACAAAGTAGGTTATAATCAATTAATGTCAAGGAGAGAAGCACTTAAGCTATGATATGAAATAGGGGAGTTTGATAAGAGATTATGTAGCTTTTAAATGGCTGGTTTATTGGAGTCAATCTATCTTTTGGGGATCACAGTACCGCCAGACTCGGGCGCGGCAGTCGCCAGATCCCGTTGCAAACAGGTCGCGGGTGGAGCTGAAGGACACGGAGAGAACTAACACATCAGTATATCCCTGGTTTACTTACTCGAGTTCGGGTGTCCGCGCAAGACCATCTTTTGCTGGCCCGAGACAGGATCCCAGAATTGGACACTGCTGTCCTTGGATCCAGACGCCATCCATTTCCCGCACGGCGAGCATGCGACCGCAAGCACAAAGTCCTGGCTGGGTGAGATGGTGGAGGGAGCATTACCTTGTGTCCACGCAGTGTTTGGATACATTGTACGTCAGTGGCGTGGCCCAGTGTCTGAAGACACCATTGCTTGATTGTCTTGTCCAGGGAAGCCGAGAATAGAGTGTTACCTAGACATGAGCGCTATCCAACTATCTTACCGTCGGTGGAAAAGGCAATTGAGTACACAATGGCCAGGTGCCCACGTAGTTCGCCGAGTAGATGTCCTTGGCGGACATCCCAGACCCTCACCAGGCTGTCTAAAGATCCGGCGGCCACGCGAGTCCCGTCGGGGCTCAAGGCGACGGTAGTGATGCCGGTATGGGGCAGGTTTGACTTGAAGCTGAACAGGCTGCGGTAAGTGGTCATGTCCCAGAACTGCACCGTGTGGTCGGCAGCCCCCGAGACAAGGCTGCGGCCATCGCTGGAGAATTCCAGGGAGTAGATGTCTGCGGCGTGGCCTTGGAAGATGTGGACAATGGATTTTGTTGCGAGGTCCCAAATCTTAAATGTCAGTTCAAGTAGATGATTTGGCCTACGCGGATCAGCTTGTCTTCGGCACCGGTTGCAAGGTACTTGGCGTCAGGACTGAAGCAGAGGGCTCGGATGTACATCGTGTCATACACTGCTTCCGAACTGTGGGGAAATGTGCTGATGGGTTAGGATGGGTGTGTGCGATACCTGATCTTCTGTGCCGTTGCGGTGTCGTAAATCTGCGCAGTTCGGTCGCAGCCGGTGGCGAGGTAGCTGGCGTCATGGCTGAAGCGTACGCAGCAGACGATACTAAAAGAGTCAGCTGCGCTCCCGTTGTAAATACCTGGCGTGGTCGAGGGTGCCAAGCAGCTCTATGCCTAGAGCGTTAGGGATTTCTGGGTTGAAGCTAAAGGTTAGCGGTAAAGCACATCATGCTTACATGGCAACCCAATCGCTCCCCCTCTGCAGATGTTGCTCAGGCATGGCATTGGGATTCAAATCACAGAGTCGTGTGACAGGCGATTCATCGCTAGATGAACTGCTATATTCAAACTCCATAAGACTGTTTGGATATGTGTTCGATATATAAACACATTTAAAGAACATATCTGCATAATGATCCAACTTATTCGTCTTCTTAGCTAGAATAAAATACTAAACTAAATCCATACCTGGCTTTGGAAGCCGACAAAGAAGCTACAGAATAGCATCACAGAAATCAATGTGAAATATAACAATGGAAAGTAGAACATGTGGATTTTGGCTGTTATCACCCATGCCATTGCACAAATATGATTGGTCGTCAGTACCTAGCCTAGCTTATCAAACCTTCTATTTAAAGCCATCTTTAAATCCACCTTGTCTCTTGGCATTCTCCCATGCTATTCTGCCGCTCAGAAAGGAAGGTTAATCGAAATTCAATTTAAATGCTAACTTCTAAATACCTCTGCCATCAGCTGCGTAAGCTAAACAGCCAAGGTAGACTACACAAAAAATTATGAACCATCTTTTAAAAATTTCTTTAAAGCATTTAATTGGGCTGATGCTTCGAATTCACCAATCACTTGAGCATTTCAACACATTCAGATGTTGGTTCTCAGCGTAAGTTTCTATCGAAATCCATTGACCCACCCGATTTCTTTAAAGAACGTTGTCAACCTAAATCCCTACTTCGATTCAAATAACCCTTTTTAAACTGATTTATTTAAACATCTGGGACATTATTTTTCTTGTTATGCCTAGGCGCCAGATTGTTTATTTTATAACTTAATCACATTATTCATATTCAAATTATTCAGAAAGAGTAAAATATAATCAATCCCAAATATTTAATTGATCTTGGGCTTGGGTGATTTTTTAAAAAATAATTCATTGATTTTATAATTGAAAATTGCAACTTATAGTACTACTGAAAATATCTTAAGTGCTACTACAAACCAAAAATATTTATGATGAGTTGCATGGGAGAGTAATAGCAGCCCCAAAGCTATAAATGCTATTACCCTATCTTTGGCTCATCATAAATATTCTTAGTTTGTTTCAGAAAAAAAGGTTGTTGTTTTTGAAAGACTGATAACTCTATTTAAAATACACCCTCTAGTAAGCTGCCCTACTTCATGAACTTGCCCCAATACACTACTAGCATCTTCTGATATTTTTGTTTCTCTGGTATCATCACGTGATTTCAAATGATAAAATATCTCAGAATATTCTGAGAAGCTTTCAAATGTTAAAGGTGAAGTATATAACTTCCCATCTTTCATCAAATATGAAAGATTAATGCGCAGATTTTTAACTTCAAGCTCTCTTTTTATAGGCCTAAATTTCCTTTCATAAATATAAAAAAATGCTTTTTGGGAAAAAATTGAACCAGTTAAAGATGAATTGTATAATTCTTTTCTTCTTTCTTCTTTCTTCTTTCTCACAAATATTTTTTAGATCATTAATGTTGTTAATATAAAGTACATTTTCTTTTTCCTTTAAAATTTTTGATATTACACCAAAGTGACCATCAACAATGCTTTTTCCATGGCATTCAACAAAACGGTTATATTTTATGGAACCCTTAATATATTTAGGTGCCTCTTTAAATAAGTAATATAAAAATTCATATGATCTAAAATGATTTCCATTATCTGTCCATACTTTTATATTTTTTATTTTTTTAAATCTATCTAATTTAAGAAGACTTATTAGACATTCACCTGAAAATAAAGAATCATGTGATAATATTTGAGACAAAAAATCATGATATTCATATTTAATTTTATTGTTTTCTTTAAAAACTAATGCAAACCCTAATAATGAGATTGGTTTTTTTGAATAAAAACAATTATTGGTCTCAATTGGACCACCTCCAACCTTTAAGTTTTCTTTATAATCTATAACTACAACACAAGACTCATCATCTAGTTCATTAATATCTTTTTTATATTCACAATTTTGATGAACATAAAAGTCTTGGTGCTGATTAATAGTCTTTAAGTCATTGTCTATAGATTCTGGTAATGGTAAGTTTTTACTTTCACATTCTTCCTTCTTTTTTTCTAGTGAATTTTTTAAATTACAAATATTGCACATATCGGTTTGTTTTTTACTTTTTATTATATTTTTAGGGATTAATTTATAGTAAGTGGAAATTGAAACTGAAATTTCATTTTTTATTTTCATATTTTCATATATTTCTTTTTTTGTTTTAAGTAGAGAGTATTTAATTTCAGTTGAGTAATTACTCATCTCTTTTTCTATATCTTTATAAATTTTTTCAGGCACTTTTTTTGTAAACTGGCTTGTTTCAAAAGAATTTTCCAGCAATTTTTTAATTATTTTTTTAGTTATTTCTTTTTTTAATGAATAGTTATTATTTTTTTTGGCTTTTTTTGTTTAAGCTTACATTTTTATTTATATTTATTTTTCTTGAGTATTCAAACTCACTTTTGGTTATATTAAACCCCATATCATTAAGCTCTTTTAAAGAGTAACTGGAAGTAACCAGAGATCGCAAGGCTGGGATATGTTTTTGGGGAGAAGATTTCATGAGATCCTTTAAGTTTTCAATGAACTCATTGCCTTTTTGATTTTGAATAGTTGGCAGGAACTGAGCTTTCCCAAATTCAGTTTGAGTAAGGAAGTGCTTGATGAAATTATCAAGATCATCACCAGCAATAAAGAGGAATGCCTTTTTTAACATTGCAATTCTCTCTCTTTTTGTTGAAGCTCCCAAGGAAAAAAAGGGTAGCATGGAAGAAGTAAATTTAACTGAGGACATGGTAGTATTTTGAATCTGTAATTAGGTCAGATCTTTGATGTGTGCCTTAATGATGGAGTAGTTATGATCAGAATGTGGTCTTTGAATTGGGTTATTTGGATTAGAAGCTCTGTGGTACTTTAGCTCTTATATACCAAGCTAAATGACACCATTCTGAAAGAAATGGTGTGATAGCTTTTATTATAGTTTGAACTTGAATTTATGTTTGCAGAAATTAATTAAATACCCAGTTTTCATGCACAAGTGATATATGTGAAGCAGCTAAGCATTATTATTACATCATATCCTCTTTGTAATCAATGCAAATCAATTAAAATGATGTATTCAGTTAATTGTAACTCTTCCGCATATTTTTAAATGATAAAATATTAAAGAATTCCATTTAAAGAATGCTCAATTTGAGGTTCGAAGCTCACTTGAACCTTAAAATCAATCTAAACAGTGATAAAAACATCCTAACTTCAAACTATCATAAAATCCTAGAGAATTGAGCTTTTTAAATAAAATAAAATGCGAAAATAAAGCTCTCAATCTTATCTTTAATTTCGTCAAATAAAAAACATCTGTTGTGTATTCAAAAAAGAGTATTTATTAGCTTTGAAGTGATCTACTTTATATCATTAGATATAACCATATAATAAAATCTGGATTATGCTCTTTTAAATTACTTTTGCTTTAATATTGAGCATAGTATACATATTAAAATTTTTACACCAATAGAAAGATAAGATTCTTAGCTTCATTTTGATAGTTTACAGTGTGAAAAAATATTAATTTTTCATTGAGTTATTAATGTTTTAAATATAAATTGTGTAATTAGTTACTTTTTCAAAATCGAACTGTTATGCTGCGACTTGAGCAGCATGTGCATTAGAAAATGGCCTAATCTCTAAAATAATGACCCATCTCATCACTTACCCCCACCCAAGGCTCCACATTTCTTCTTCTCTTATTAATCACAACAAACATCAGCCACCTCCCAGATAACCTGAATCCCAAACAGTAAACCCAACACCCATTTACTCAAACAAGGTATCACCCAGAAGCTAGACATGTTTCATCATTGATTATCCTTGGGATAACAAACCAGCCTTCTCTCCCCCTCATAAGATAACAAATGCTGGAAGCTTGTGCACCCCCTGAACAAAAGGATCTCTATCCCTACCCAAACCTGTTCAAAGCTCCCCATATATGTATCCACCCCATAAATCCCAAAATACAATCTACCCTTTAAGATAACTAGGCATATATTCAGCTCCACCTGTCATCTATGCTCCTCATACCCCAGCCCATCACAACCCCACCCAGAAGTATTACAACCATACCTATCTTTCACCCCAGATCTCCAAACCAATCATCAGCTACAAGCTATACTCACCCCTCTTTAAAGAAGGTCCCTGGGCCATCCAAACAGTTGTTACATGGGTTTTTAGGCTGCAAATGCCTAAACCAACTGGGATGCCCAAAACTCTCTTAACCAGCTAAACTATAGGTATGTAATTACCTACCAACCTTACCCAAAACTTAGGCAGAACCCCTAGCAAGTTAAATCCTCTATCCATTGATCAACTGACCAAGTACTTTACCCCATAGCTATGACACCAGCTGCACAAAGGATGAAAGCTACAGTACTTTGGCTGATGTAAGGTCTTGTCCATAATGGTGCAAGGTTATAAACTAAAGTGTGTAGAGCATTAGGATTTAGATTCAGAAGGTATAAAAAGGTAGGAACTGTCTGTAATATGATTTTACACAATCCTGCTAAGAACTTATACTGAGTTACAAAAGGAGTGATAGAGTTTAAGAACCCTAAAAAAAGAAGATAAAACAGGGTATTTAATAGTGAACAATTAGTAACTAAGGGAATGTCAATATTGGGATACTCTCCACCAGCAAACTGGTACATATAACTATTAAAAGATTCCTTAAGGGAAAATAATGAATACAGCAAGCCTAAGGCTTGCTGTTTTACAACTTCCATTTATTAAAGAAGAGAAAAGACAAAACTTTAAAATGAATTAATAAAAATATATAAACTTCTAAAAATTAAGATCTCAAGTTAAAGATTGATAAATGTTTGAAGGGTAGAAATCACTTAGAATTTTGGCTTAAAGCCTACTCTTCACAAGCTCTTTATTTATACTTAATTTTCATTCAGTTTAGAATAATGACATAGGGGAAAAACAGCCAAGTGAAGGGGCAACTGGAGAAAAAGACAGGAGGGAACCTGGAGGAGAAGCAGAAACTGAAGCACAGAGCAGCTGTTGATTGGCAACGTAAGCTGGGGAAGAGCCAGCAACTATGTAACAGGAGTTGCAAAAAGGTAAGTCAAATTTAAGAATTTCCTAACTTAAAAATAGAAAATATAAAGCTATTGAATAGCGGGAAAGGCTGAAGATGACAGCAACAACTTGAACATGAATCAACATGAAAACAAGGTAATTAGATTAAAAATACTTAAATATCAACTCTTAATTCAAATTCCAAACCTTTAAATTTAAAGTAGGAAAGAATCAAGCAAAAACAAAAAATATAATAATTTAAAAGGCCTGCCCTTTGGGACAGGGCATGACAGCTGAGGAAGCAAGCTACCTTCATCTGCACACAGGGGTGGCTGCTAAAAATAACTCCATATCAGCTAAGCTGGATGACCCATCCAAACAAAAAGAAACATGCAGATGCACCCAAAATAAAATCAGTTCAGCACTTGGAGGAATTTGGGGTGATAGACATCCCAACAGGGACAGGAAAGGGACTTGGAATGGGCTAATCTTTATTGTAATGGGGGTAGTGTGTTTATATCATAAGAAGGGGTTACCGGTATCATAGAGGATGGCATAGACATCCATATGTTACCACTGAACCAATTATAGCTCAGAATTTAAGATGGAGAGGTCAATCATCCAAAGAGAAAGGGAAGAGATTTAAGGTAAGATTATAGATTTGTTGGGAACCAACTGCCAATACACTGCAAGGAGTAGCCATCAGGCTAGTAGGAGGTGGCCCCAACCCTCATTTACTGTAAATTCAGAACCTGAACGTAAAAATGCGGGATTGTCAAATTCTTGGTCTATATTTTGAATCAAATTTGTGGGATGGCCTTTTTTAATTAAATTAAATTCTTTGTATTTTTATTTGTATTTTTAAAAATGTGGGAACTCATAGACACTTTGCAAAGTTCAAGTTGAACTGCATATTTCCAATGGACAAAATGAATTAACTAGAATCAGATTTGAAGCGTTCAAATCCATTAACCATTTCCATTAAGTTTACTATGTTTTTTGAAACTGCGGGATTGTCAAATCCAAGAACTAAATTTCAAATCACTTATGAATGCCACTAGTAAACTCAAATAATAATTGCGGGAACTGGAATCCAAATTGAATGTACAGTAAGTAACTAGGACAAATCAACCCAAATCAAGAAGCTCCACTCTGGATAAAATCAAATGAAAAATCCAATCTAAACACCCATGTTTAGACATGAAATAAAGTGAAATGAAAAATTATCTAAACTGGAAATGATGCAATATTCTGCACTTTAAATCACTAATATAGTGACCATAAAACCATATAATAATTTATGAGCTACTCTCCTGATGATGCAGAAATTTTTTAAAAGTTTTTTGGCCCCCGGCGTAGCCAGGGGCCAACAAAACCTCTTTTCAAGGAAGAAAGGAGGGGTTAAAGATAAACCATTAGTTTAATAACTATGTATTCATGTATTGCTACTAAGGATACTTGATTACAGTAGATTTTAGAAGACGCTAATAATAAAGTAGAATTATATATTACAATCTACTGTAATCAAGCATCTAAATTTTAGCCGTCCTAAAATGGAATAGGGTGATTTTTGAGAATACCTATGATTCCTAAAAGAATTAGCACAAATCCACTCTATATCCTTTAGCATCCTTTTTGAGACACCAATAAATTATATTTATTTCAAATTCCTTGCAATAATGATTTGAAATTTGGTTCTTGGATTTGACAATCCCCCAATTTCAGATTCGTTAATTTTTGCATGATGTAATGATTTGATTGAAATACAGGAAATCTCAAATTGTACATTAGAATCCCACATTTCTGATTCATGTATCCCGCATTTGTTTGCTGAGTTTTGTCTTTTGTTAGTTGAGTTATCTGCTTGGGAGATTTGAAATTTGCCAATTTAAATAAACCAAAAAAATCAAAATAAATGGTTGATTTTATTAAATATTTTATTTTTCACTCAGCTGAGTTGCCCGCAAAAGTGATTCAAAATTTGGACCAAGGATTTGACAATCCTGCATTTTTACGTTCAGGTTCTGAATTTACAGTATGATGCCATAAATGGCATATGTGTAATTCAACAGACAGGAGTGCATTAGCACTCCCAAAGCTCATAACTATCTAATAGCTTTGTAACAGAACCTTAATAGTTGTATGGCTTAGGATATACCAGTGAAGCTTAAGTTTCTTTCACCAAATTTGATGCCAGAGCATCCTTTAAGCTGCCTTCTCTTGGAGGATTAATTTATTTGTTGCCCTTTCACTATGGTTTTTAATGTCCTGCCAACTTCAACTTTGAATCAATGGCAAGAAAAGCCTCCAACTTCTAAAACCTTCCCTCTCTATTCCATGTAAGGGACTCATGATGGGAAGTTCTCTTCACTGTTGATGGGGTAAACTTCTGCTCACTTTTTGGCACCTCCCTTTCTCAGTCATCCTGGGTTCAATGTTTTCACCCTTTCCAATTTCAGGCTAGATTTCCTTAAGAATCTCTACCCCAAATATCTTGCGGTTGCTCAATCCAGTCTGCATTCAGGGGGTTTCTTCATGGGGTAGACCATGCAGAGTCCATAAGCAATTTTTCCTTGCGGGGTAGGGCAGTGATCAGCACTCCCCCAAGAATTTTCCAGGTAGCCAACCAGCTCCCAGAAGGGATAGTCAAGGCCCATACACAGAAACAAAGCTGATCCAAGGTTGGCAGGATAGTAGGGGAACAGTACAGGGCCTGCTCAGGGGTGTCACCAAGGTGATTGCTCGGGGAAGCAGCTGCAGAACTTGGTGTGATCAGGCCTCTGGGAAGTAAAGCTGATTACTTTGCAACTGAAAGCTAAGACTTAATCACCTGGGTGAGTAAAGACAACTGCATAGACTTGAATGATCTATGGTTGGATGGCCTAAGTGGATTGCCACTTGCAAGGGCCCAGTTAAACGCCAGTTCAATATAGACTCATGCCTGGGTCTACAGGTTCTGGTAACAGGGACTGAGACTGAGAACCAAGGCAGTTCATAATGTGGGATCATCGGTGAAGACTAGTAAGAAGGAATGTATGATCACAGTGAAGACTAGTTGAGGGACTGTTGAATCATGTTGAAGTAAAGGACTAGCTGATCATGATGCAGGAATAGCTGATCATGAGGCAGGGTTGGATTAGTTGGAAGATCATGATGCAGGAGTAGCTCATCATGATGAAGGATTAACTAGAAATACTAGAGAATCATGAAGCAGAAATAGCCAGAGGATCAAAAGAGCAGGATGCAGGAGTAGCTGAAGGACTGGTTTAAGCTGTTTGGTGACTGAAATGAGCTGCTTGATGATTGAGAAGGACTGATTGCTAGATAAAATGAAGAACTAGAAGAGGTGGTTGAAGAACTGGATGAAGGACCAGAAGATGATGATACAGGAATAGCTGAGAAACCTGAAGATGGCTTGAAAGGACTAGCTGGACTAAATACAGGAGCTAGAATGTTGGTTTTGGTTTCTTGAGAAAGAGAAAATCATAAGAAAGAAGCAGTGAAATAATGTTTTAAAGCTGCCAATAATATAATATGAAGAAATAATGAATTATAATATTATTTGAAAGAGAAAAAAAAGAAATAACTTACAGTGTTTAAACTGTACTTTTATTAAGATTTACTTTAGTGAAAATAAGCTGGAAAAAGCCTGGAAACAGATTGGAAAAACTGTGAAGGCAATTAAGCAAATTTCACTGAGAACAACTAGGAGAGGCAAAAGGCAAGCAACAGGCAAGTTCAAAACTTTCAGGGAACCAACCCTGACTGGCCGGCTTGCTAGCGTCTGGGAACTGGCGGGTTGCGGACTGGGTGGGCAGGGCCCATCAAAGGATTGGTGCTAACTTAATGAGGTACAACATTGACTTGCCCAACCACAACCACGGACCAGCGGCAGGGACAATAGTATCTATTACTCCCATGAGAGTTATATATACAATTCCAAAAAGCTTGTTGGTATGGTCCAGCAGAAGTTTGGCGTCAGAGGTGGGCATTGGCTTGGGGGTGACAGGTGGCTCCATGTCTATTTGGTAGGCAGGGAGGAAGTTGTATTTATCTCTGAACAGGCCGGGTTTGGTAATGTATCAAGGGCCTTCTTGGTTGTATCTGGTTCTCTCAGTGATTCTGGCCCAGGGGTCCTGGGCTAGTATGTTGTCAGTGGTATAGTCTCTGTACTCAGGCTTTAGGGGGTACTCTGTGAAGTGGACAGGACCAAAGGGAGCACCTGGCGGGCAGTACGTAGCTGGCGGGTTAGCAGGGGGTTTAGAGGATCTTTGAGTGAACTGAAAGATTACAAGGATAAAATACGGCAATAATTGGGGAAACCAATATCTCATAACCTTTATTTAAAAATGACAATGGGGTTTTGGTCTTGGCCTGACGGGTATTTATCCCACACTGCCAGGCTTCACTTCTTGGTCAGGTTTTCTGGACTTGGGCAGGTTGGCATTGGGTGTCTCAGATGGCAGTGTAGCACTCAGCACTGACGGTTTGCCGCTGGCCGCTTTAGGGTGAGAAGACTTCAAATCCTTCTGTTTATTGATTTGAGTGTTGGGTGCCTCTTTGGGTTCAGTGCCTTCCCCGGGACTTTGGGAGAGTTTGGAATAATTCCCAGGGGAAGATTTGTCTATTTCACCGGGCAAACCGCTGGTGTCAGGCGTTGGCACCTTGGGGAAATTCTCGGCATCTTGCACTGGCAGTTTGCTTGCAGAATCCTGCGGGACAGCTAAGGGCTTGGGTCCTGGCAGGCTGGTAGCAATTTCTTTAATTAGTAGCAGGTTGTTGTGTTCCCAGCCTATGAGTCTGGCGGTCTGCAAAATGTTTTGTCCAGGGTTTGACTCTGGTTCTGTATTTTGAGATTTAGGAGCATCCAAATTGTCATTCCTGACAAAAACTGGGAAATACTGAAAAAAACTCAGGGAAACTCAGAGAAACGTTGAATAATTGAGGGTTTGAAAATCCCCTATGTAAAACATAGGCAAAAGTGCTCAAGATTTGCCAGAGAAACGTGACAGGAATTACAGCAAAATTGTTTGAAACATAGAGCAGTTGTTTATCTGGAGCAAGACAGCTTTGGGTTTGAACCATAGTCAAGAGCAAGTCATTTGGGTAAACTGTTTGGCAAAACAGTTGAATTGAGGTGTATGGCTGGCTGCAAGCCAAAGCTTATTTAATCAGTGTTTTGAGGGCTTTAACTGAAGAGTTAAAGCCTAAAAAATGAGGTGCAGAAGCAGAAAATCCAGGGCTTTCATTGGCTGAAGTAAGTAAAAAGGTTTAATATATTATAAAGAAAGAAAACCCGGATAGTTTAAGCTTTGTAAAACCAGAGTTCTAAGAGAGATTTTTGGTCTGAAACAAGGAGATATAAAAGGGGGAGCTATCTGAGGCTTTTTGGGATTAGATCAAGTGGATTACAAAGGACACAAAGACTACAGAAGGAGCTGAAGACCAAGCTAAAGATGCAGAAGCCCAAGACCAAAGCACAGGAGCTTAAGACAAAGGTTCAGGAGCTGGAGCAAAAGTGCAGGAGCCCAAGACTAAGGAGCAGGAGTCCAAGAGATTATTGGAGGACTCCAAGTATTGGCAAGCCCATATTGTATCCCACACACAGGCAAATATATCAGAAGGTTTCCAAAGGGATCTTCCTTATGAAAGCAAATAAAAGCCTATTTTGACACCTGCCCAAATTTCCCAGTAATAGAGACAAGCCCTATGGGTGAGTTACCCCATATCTTTTACCCTAGTCAGGGGGAAGAGGATACCTATTGTCAAAGCTGTAGGAGATTTGTCACCAGTAAGTCTTCCCAGGAGGAGTGGTAGAGATTAACTAGGCATCTTGAGATGACAGATAGGGGAAGAAAGTTAATAGGGAATGAGTTTAATATATTTTTAAAAGACTGGCACAGGCCCATAGAGGAGTTGGCACCAGCTGAAGTACAGGTGCATGGTGGGGATGCCTGCCTAGTGATTGGAAAAGTATTGGAAGAGTTTGCAGTCATGCAGGCTAGGTACAAAATTCTAGCAGGTCACCTCCCACTACTAGAAAATGTCAACTCCTCCAAGCCAGTCCCTGGCTATGACCCAGGACACACTTTGGGGACTGGTGATCAGGAACCCCACAAAGGAGATACCAGGTATATCATTCCATGTAAAGAGTAGTTATAAGTGCACCAAGTATCACTTCTTCTAGTATTTAAAGACTCTTGCCTAGGTAGATACTTGTGTTGGAAATTTTTGTCTAAGAGAAATGTTTTGAGAACACTAAAATCTTTTCAACAAAGCAGAACATCATAGTGACAGAGTGGAGCAGTATAAGTGAAGTGTTGATCATTTTTGGTGAAGTTTTAACGCCCTAACAGTAAAAATTTAACGCTCTGAAAGAAAGATATTAGAATTACTATATGAAGATCAGATAAAATCTTCAGATAGAAAGTTAATTTCTTTTTTAAAGGTGATGAGAAGACCATTGGTTAAGTTTGAGGTATGCTCTACTAATTAAATATCATTGATAGAAGTTTATAAAGCTTAAAAATAATGGAGAAAATCTAGTAGGAAAAACATAAGCTACTAGAAAGATAAATCATAAGGCCTATTTTATGATCAGATAAAGGTTAATGGAGATTAAAAAAGCCTTTGAGAACAATATTTATATAAGGAAATAAGTAAAACAAGGAGAGGGAGATACACATGCAAACATAGAATAATTTTTCAGCCATAAAAAACTGATATATTGAGGCCAATATATAAGAAAAACGACCTGCATGGCCACAAAAAAAGGGAACTAAAAACATAACAGCAATATTTTGATATGATGCCCAGAAGGTTTCAAAAAAGGAGGTTTATTATTCAGTTTAATAAAGACATTAATGACTCTTACTGGAGTTTCACATTTAATATTATGAAAACTTATACTATCATAACATACCCTAACTCCTATCAAGTGGTATTGAGGTTCCAGGAATGTTATTCTTATATTACAATTATCACTATCTACTTGACTCTTACTATTTTATGCATCCTGTTGAAAACCTTTTTCAAGTTTTGACTCCAGTTGAGCTACCTTAACACTCAACTCCTTGTTATCATCTTTATTTTTTCTTGGTCTCTACGCCTTTTCCCTCTTTCAATTGAAAACCTTCTTGTTTCTTGTCCATTGCTACGTTTCAATTCTGGAACAACTCATTCAACCCCAAAGGAGGTTGTAGGCATCCCATACAAAAGCGTATTTCCTGGGAAGGTCTTCCCTTTTTGGGAAATCAATCATAAAAACTCACAATAGGCATCTTTGACCTCTTTCAAGGTCTCCTCAGGGTAGGTTTTTGACATCTTCAGATCACCCCAAAAGTCCTCTAACATGCTATTAGGAATTTTTCTGCAAAACTATAATCTTGCCCTTGATGGCACTAAATTTGAGGGGCAATATGCCATCTTGTTGTAACTGTGCTGATTTAGCAGAGTTACACGAGGAAAAATATTTAGAAGATAGATAATAATCTTTATTGTGAGATAGTGATTATATAGCTATTGTGAATCAATGGATAGCAGGACATGATTGGTGATCACACAGCTGGATGGAAGAGGGGGTGGCTGATCCTGATAATGAGTCAGGCGCCAAATTGAGGTATCCACCGTGAAGGATCATCATCTGTTCATGTTGATAGATTTGTTAATTTGAGTTGACTTCCTAGTCTGGCTTTAGGTGACCGGGTAATTGGATTGCGGGTTACAAACCTGCTTGGTTGGAACCTTGCTGGCAGGTTGAGCCTGCGTTTTTGACACCCCCCCAGCTGAAGGTTGGCCTTCTCTGGGGGCAGGTTGTCAGGGAGGTTGTCAGGAGCCCAGGCGCCATATTGAACCAGCTGTTGTTTGGTGGCAGGCAGGGTGATTTCTTATTGTTTCTGTCTTGCTTTGCAGGGTTGTAGGCAGTTGTGGTGTAAGGTCTTGTCTTGCTTGCGTTTCCCAAGCCCTTGCACAAGGTAAGTGTTATTGTTGTTTACCTTTAGGATTATTGCTGGCCCTACTTTTTTGGGTTGTAACTTGCTTTTGTCAACATTCATGACCCAGAATTTGTCCCCAACTTCATGTCTCTGGCGGATGGGAACAAAGGTCTTTTGTAAGTGTTCCTTTTCTTTGGTTGCTTGTTTGCTGTTGGCCTCTATTACTTGAGGATCTGAGCGAGGGGGAACTTGACTTGGAATTTCCAGTCTGGGTCCTGTCAATGCTTGAATGATATTTGGCTGTGTACCATATACCAGTTCAAATGGGCTTTGTCTGGTGGATCTGTTCAATCAGGTTTGGCACACAAGTAATGCAGTCAGTAGCTGCTTATACCAGTCTTCAGGTCTCCCAGCGGTGAGTTTGGCTAGGGCTTGTATGAGGCTACCATTAAGCCGCTCTACGCGTCAATTAGCCTGTGGATGATATGGTGTTGTGACGGTGTGTTTGACCCCATCCTTGGTGAGTTAAACATTGGTGTCTTTGGAGGTCAATTCTTTGCCTCCATTGGTTATCAGGAGTTCTGGCTTTCCAAACCTGCTGATTATTTCCTTGCCAATGAATTTTTGGACGTCATTACTGGTGTGTGTTTTCACCGCTTGGGCTACTGGCCACCTTGTTGCAAAATCAATGGCTGTGATGATGTATTTTTTGTTGTTGTGCTTCCCTGGCATGGGGCCACAATGTCAAGAGCCCATACTTTGAACAGTAGTTGGGTTTGAATGGGGAGTACAGACTTAGGCAGGGTTTTGCGCTTTGGCAAACTTTTTGCAGACCTTGCACTGTTCTAGCACTTCCTGAACATTGCAGTATTTTGTTGGCCACCATGCTTTATGTTTTAGGAATTTGTATATATTTTGGCTCTAAGTATGTCTGAGATCCCTATGATAGCAAAGAATGGTATCAACTTGTTGATGTGTGGGGATGTAGGGAATGTTTGTGCAATCCAACATTTTTCTGTGAAGAGTCCCGTATACATCAGCAAAGAGGTATTCATTCTTGATGACCGTTTTTTTGATGATATTGGTTGTGCCTGAAGGGAACCCTTTGTCTTTTGTATGGAGCACTAGGAGAGGCCAGTCTGGGTCAAGCCCATTCTCTCCCCTAGAAGCGCGGACATACAGACGGGACAGGGCTCTGCCTTGGCGAGCTTGGCCCCAGGCTTATACTGGATGAGCATGTTGAACTTTTCTAAGATTCCCATCCACCGCACTTGGCGGCGTGAAAGGTTTGCTTGTGTCTTGAAGTAGATGGGCAACTAATGATCAGTTAGTGCTGTAAATCTTCCTGCCGTTCCAGGTAACAGCACCATTTGACTAGGCAGTGTACAATGGCCAGCAGTTCTTTGTTGTGGATCAGGTATTGACACTTGCCATCCATCAGTTTGCGCAACTTGTAGGCTACAGGCAGGAAGTCACCATGACTATTCTTAATTTGTAGTATTCCCCCAATGGATGCATCTGAAGCGTTGGTTTCCATCTGGTACTCTCTGTCTTGTTTGGGGTATTGTAAGATGGGCGCTGTTGTGAGCTTTTCCTTGAGACGTCTAAAACAGAGGTCACGTTAGGGGGTCCATACAAACTTGGACTTGGCGCCTGTTATGGTAGACAAGGGGGCAGTCAAGACACCACAGTTGGGTATGAAGTGTTGTACATAGGCCACCATTCCCAAGAAGGTGCGGAGTTCTGATTTGTCTTTGGGAGGTGGCATCTTGCAGATGGCTTGTATCTTCTGACTGTTGAGTTTGATGCCGTCTTTTGAGACTATGTGTCCCAAGAAGGGTAGTTGCTCTTGGAAGAACTGGCATTTGGAGGGCTTGGCCAACAGTTTGTGCTGTGCCAGGGTTGCAAAGACTTCCTCCAGGTCTTTGTGGTGCTGTTCCACCGAGGGGCTGTAGACAATAATATTGTCCAGGTACACTAGGGCGTGCTTACCTATGTGTGATGCAAACACTTTGTTCATGAAGGTTACAAAGGTGGACGGGACATTGGTCATGCCAAAGATGAGTACCACAAATTTTTAGGAACCGTACTTGGTGCAGAAGGCTGTTTTGGGGATGTCTTCCTCCTTGATACAAATCTGATTGTAGCCTGCAGTTAGATAAATCTTGGAGAAGACAGAGGCTCCTCCCAAGGCGTCAAAGAGATTGCCAATTAGTGGCAATGGGCAAGAATTCTTAATATTGACGTTGTTCAAGGCGCAGTAGTCTGTGACCAGGCGTAAGGTACCGTCCTTTTTAGCCACAAAGAATATGGTGGCCCCAAAGGGAGACTGTGAGGGGCAGATAAGTCCTTTTTCCAATGCCTCCATGAGATAGGCGCGCAGGGTGTTGTCCTTGTTTGGGGTCAGCCTGTAAATAGGGCGTGCTTTGGGAACAGCCCCTTTGAGTTGGATAGAGTGTTGAATGTGCTTCTCAGGGGGTAACCCAGGTAACGCCTCCTTAAAGATTTCTGGGTGACGGGCCACAATGTTGCAATCTTGTGGCGTGGAGGTGTCCTGGTGGTCCTTGAAGTGTATGATTTCATACTGGCAGTAGTCCCAGTCAATTGCTTTCAGGTTTTCCTTCTTGTCCAAAGTCTTTGTGATGTGTACAAAGACGTGGTCTTGTAGGAGTTGGTCCACAGAGTCCGGGTAGATTTGGTGGTTGACACCTTTGCGCTTGATGGTCAACACTGAGGTCGCCCAGTCCACGTGGGGGTTGTTTTTCCTCAACCAGTCTAGTCCCAGTACAATGTCAAACTTAGGGAAGTCAATGACAGGACCTTGGATGGTGGAGTGGAGGTTCTCAAGCATGACAGAAAAGGGGGCAGTTTCCTTTGTCACAGCAATGTGGTGTTCATCAGCCAGGACCACGTTTTTAATCCGCAAAGGATTAGTGGCCAGCTTGAATTTATCCACAAAGCTGCTGTTGACTAAAGTTTGATCTGCGCCCAAGTCCAGGAGTGCTAAGCCTGTGTAACTGCAAAAGCGGAAAGGGTAAGACATCAACTTATTGGGATTTCTGGCAATGGTGTATAGTACCAGGTCTTCCGAGGGTACTTGGATGATTGGGCATTGGTCCACGTCCTCAGGTTGGTATCCATTGTTGGGCGAGTTAGGAGTTGCGTGGGGAGAGCTTGGCTTGCTTAGTGCTCTCCCTGGGCTTTTCCCTCATCTTAGTTGCCTTGGGTGATGGTGACATGGAAATGGGTACAATTTGACTGGCTGTTATTTCCATTCCCATTCCCATTTGAACCCGTGGGTTTGTGGTTGTTGTTGTTTCCGTTGCCTCCAGGAGGTGGTTGAGAGGAGCGCCCCCTTGGATGGGAGTCCTTGGGCCTTTCTTGTTTCCCAGTCTGTGCATTGTGTAGAGCGTTGGATGTTTGTTCCACTTTTTCTGCTTCATGGTACAGGCTTTACAGGTTGGTTACCTGGTCCAGGTTCACATGTCTCATCACGTGCAACTTGAGGGCGTCGTAGTACATGAGGTGTGTTTCTGGGGTATCAAAGGCCATGTTGGATGGGGCACAGAGACAGAGTTCCTTGTAGGTGCGGGTGAGTCCTTTAACAGTGCCTGTCTGGGTCAGGTTCTTTACTTGGCGTATTATCATGAGCGCCATATCCTTAAGCACAAATCTTGCCAAGAAGTCCTGTTTGAAGGTGTCTCAGTTCTTGTCAGTGTGCTCTTTGTGCCACTTGTCACACCAGGTGCCAGTGTCATGGGTCAGGCAAATGGAAATCTCCGCAATCCAAAATTTCTGTGGGCATTCCATCTGAGCCAGCTTGCTTTGGGTGGACTGGATTCATGCGGCAGCATTGTCGTTGTTGGCCCCTGCAAAGGGCTCCAAGGCGGCGCTGCAAAGTCTTTGTGCAACATAGGCAGGCATGGTGGTTTTGTCAGCTGGTTGTGGCATCAAGGAAGGTGCCTGAAAGAACCCTTGGGCAGACAGGGCGTTGAAGGCGGGTAGCGGGATAACCGTGTTTTGGTAGAGGACAAAACCATCAGGTATCTCAGTACTAGGAGTATACGGAGTCCAGTCAGGCAGGAGGCCAGACATTATTCTGTTGAGGATTTGTTGGCCGCGGCATGTGCGGACAACAGGCAGAATTTTTCAAGATAAGGTAGGATGGAGAACCTACCTGTGCTGTCAATGTTGTAACTGTGCTGTTTTAGCAGAGTTACATGGGGAAAAATATTTAGAAGATAGATAATAATCTTTATTATGAGATAGTGATTATATAGCTATTGTGAATCAATGGATAGCAGGAACATGATTGGTGATCACACGGCTGGATAGAAGAGAGGGGTGGCTTGATCCTGATAATGAGTCAAGCGCCAAATTGAGGTATCCACTGTGAAGGATCATCATCTGTTCATGTTGATGGATTTGGTAATTTGAGTTGACTTCCTAGTCTGGCTTTGGGTGACCAGTAATTGGATTGCGGGTCACAAACCCAATTGATTGGAACCTTGCTGGCGGGTTGAGCCTGCGGTTTTGACATTAAGCTTTTTTAAATTTTGCTATATTAAATTTGGACTATAATACAAAAAAACTTTTGAGATTGTCAAAACCGCAGGGTCAACCCACCAGCAAGGTTCCAACCAAGCAGGTTTGTGACCCGCAATCCAATTATCTGGTCACCCAAAGCCAGACTAGGAAGTCAACTTGAATTACCAATTCATCAACATGAACAGATGATGATCCTTCACAGTGGATACCTCAATTTGGCGCTTGACTCTTTATCAGGATCAAGCCACCCCCCTCTTCCATCCAGCCGTGTGATCACCAATCATGTTCCTGCTATCCATTGATTCACAATAGCTATATAATCACTATATCATAATAAAGATTATTATCTATCTTCTAAATATTTTTTCCCCATGTAACTCTGCTTAAACAGCACAGTTACACCATTGACAGCACAGGTAGGGTCTCCATCCTACCTTATCTTGAAAAAATTCTGCATGTTGCCTGCACACACTGCGGCCAACAAATCCTCAACAGAATTATGTCTGGCCTCCTTCCCAACTGACTCTGTATACTCCTGGTACCAAGATACCTGATGGTTTTGTTCTCTACCAAAACACGGTTATCCCGCTACCCGCCTTCAACGCCCTGTCTGCCCAAGGGTTCTTTCAGGCACCTTCCTTGATGCCACAACCAGCTGACAAAACCACCATGCCCGCCTATGTTGCACAAAGACTTTGCAGCGCCGCCTTGGAGCCCTTTGCAGGGGCCAACAACGACAATGCTGCCGCATGAATCCAGTCCACCCAAAGCAAGCTGGCTCAGATGGAATGCCCACAGAAATTTTGGATTGCGGAGATTTCCATTTGCCTGACCCATGACACTGGCACCTGGTGTGACAAGTGGCACAAAGAGCACACTGACAAGAACTGAGACACCTTCAAACAGGACTTCTTGGCAAGATTTGTGCTTAAAGATATGGCGCTCATGATAATACGCCAAGTAAAGAACCTGACCCAGACAGGCACTGTTAAAGAACTCACCCGCACCTACAAGGAACTCTGTCTCTGTGCCCCATCCAACATGGCCTTTGATACCCCAGAAACACACCTCATGTACTACGATGCCCTCAAGTTGCACGTGATGAGACATGTGAACCTGGACCAGGTAACCAACCTGTAAAGCCTGTACCATGAAGCAGAAAAAGTGGAACAAACATCCAACGCTCTACACAATGCACAGACTGGGAAACAAGAAAGGCCCAAGGACTCCCATCCAAGGGGGCGCTCCTCTCAACCACCTCCTGGAGGCAACAGCAACATCAACAACAACCACAAATCCACGGGTTTGAATGGGAATGGGAATGGAAATAACAGCCAGTCAAATTGTACCCATTTCCATGTCACTGCCACCCAAGGCAACCAAGATGAGGGAAAAGCCCGGGGAGAGCACTAAGCAAGCCAAGCTCTCCCCATGCACTCCTGACTCACCCAACAATGGATACCAACCCAAGGACGTGGACCAATGCTCAATTATCCAAGTACCCTCAGAAGACCTGGTACTATACACCATTGCCAGACATCCTAATAAATTGATGTCTTACCCTTTCTGCTTTTGCAGTTACACAGGCTCAGCACTCCTGGACTTGGACGCAGATCAAACTTTAGTCAACAGCAGCTTTGTGGATAAATTCAAGCTGGCCACCAATCCTTTGCAGATTAAAAATGTGGTCCTGGCTGATGAACACCTAATTGCTGTGACAAAGGAAGCTGCCCCCTTCTCTGTCATGCTTGAGAACCTCCACTCCACCATCCAAGGTCCCGTCATTGACTTCCCTAAGTTTGACATTGTACTGGGACTGGACTGGTTACAGAAAAACAACCCCCACATGGACTGGGCAACCTAGGTGTTAACCATCAAGCGTGAAGGTGTCAACCACCAGATCTACCTGGACTCTGTAGACCAACTCCTACGGGACCACGTCTTTGTACGCATCACAAAGACTTTGGACAAGAAGGAAAACCTGAAAGCAATTGACTGAGACTACTGCCAGTATGAAATCATACACTTCAAGGACCACCAGGACACCTCCACGCCGCAAGATTGCAACATTGTGGCCTGTCACCCAGAAATCTTTAAGGAGGCGTTACCTGGGTTACCCCCTGAGAAGCACATCCAACACTCTATCCAACTCAAAGGGGCTGTTCCCAAAGCACGCCCTATTTACAGGCTGACTCCAAACAAGGATAACACCCTGTGCGCCTATCTCAAAGAGGCACTGGAAAAAGAACTTATCCGCCCCTCACAGTCTCCCTTTGGGGCCGCCATATTCTTCATGGCTAAAAAGGACAATACCTTACGCCTGGTCACAGAATACCGCGCCTTAAACAAAGTCATCATTAATAATTGTTACCCATTACCATTAACCAACAATCTTTTTTTACGCCCTGGGAGGAGCCTCTGTCTTCTCCAAGATTAATCTAACTGCAGGCTACAATCAGATTTGTATCAAGGAAGAAGACATCCCCAAGACAGCCTTTGTACCAAGTACAGTTCCTACAAATGCGTGGTACTCAACTTTGGCATGACTAATGCCCCGTCCATCTTTGTAACCTTATGAACAAAGTGTTTGCACCACACATAGGTAAGCACGCCCTAGTGTACCTGGACAATATTATTGTCTACAACCCCTCAGTGAAACAGCACCACAAAGACCTGGAGGAAGTCTTTGCAACCCTGGCACGGCACAAACCATTGGCCAAGCCATCCAAATACCAGTTCTTCTGAGAGCAACTACCCTTCTTGGGACACATAGTCTCAAAAGACGGCATCAAACTAAACAGTCAGAAGATACAAGCCATCTTCAGGATGTCACCTCCCAAGGACAAGTCAGAACTCCGCACCTTCTTGGGAATGGTGGCCTATGTACAACACTTCATACCCAACTGTGGTGTCTTGACTGCCCCCTTGTCTGCCATAACAGGCGCCAAGTTCAAGTTTGTATGGACCCCCTAACGTGACCTCTGTTTTAGACGTCTCAAGGAAAAGCTCACAACAGCGCCCATCTTACAATACCCCAAACAAGACAGAGAGTACCAGATGGAAACCAACGCTTCAGATGCATCCATTGGGGGAGTACTAAAAATTAAGAATAGTCATGGTGACTTCCTGCCTGTAGCCTACAAGTTGCGCAAACTGATGGGTGGCAAGTGTCAATACCTGATCCACGACAAAGAACTGCTGGCCATTGTACACTGCCTAGTCAAATGGTGCTGTTACCTGGAACAGCAGGAAGAATTCACAGCACTAACTGATCATAAGCCGCTCATCTCCTTCAAGTCTCAAGCAAACCTGTCACGCCACCAAGCGCGGTGGATGGGAATCTTAGAAAGGTTCAACATGCTCATCCAGTGCAAGGTCTGCAAAAAGTTTGCCAAAACGCAAAACCCTGCCTAAGTCTGTACTCCCCATTCAAACCCAACTACTGTTCAAAGTATGGGCTCTTGACATTGTGGGCCCCATGCAAGAAAGCACAACAACAAAAAATACATCATCACAGCCATTGATTTTGCAACAAGGTGGCCAGTAGCCCAAGCGGTGAAAACACACACCAGTAATGACGTCTGAAAATTCATTGGCAAGGAAATAATCAGCAGGTTTGGAAAGCCAGAACTCCTGATAACCAATGGAGGCAAAGAATTGACCTCCAAAGACACCAATGTGTACCTCACCAAGAATGGGGTCAAACACACTGTCACAACATCATACCATCCACAGGCCAATGGACGCGTAGAGCAGCTTAATGGTAGCCTCATGCAAGCCCTAGCCAAACTCACCGCCGGGAGACCTGAAGACTGGTATAAGCAGCTACTAACTGCATTACTTGTGTGCCAAACCCAAGTGAACAGATCCACTGGAAAAAGCCCATTTGAACTGGTATACAGCACACAGCCAAATATCATTCAAGCATTGACAGGACCCAAACTGGAAATTTCAAGTCAAGTCCCCCCTTGCTCAGATCCTCAAGTAATAGAGGCCAACAGCAAACAAGCAACCAAAGAAAAGGAACACTTACAAAAGACCTTTGTTCCCATCTGCCAGAGACATGAAGTTGGGGACAAAGTCTGGGTCATGAATGTTGACTAAAGCAAACTACAACCCAAAAAAAGTAGGGCCAATAATCATTCTAACGGTAAACAACAATAACACTTACCTTGTGCAAGGGCTTGGGAAATGCAAACAAGACAAGACAAGACCTTACACCACAACCGACTATAACCCTGCAAAGCAAGACAGAAACAACAAGAAACCACCCTGTCTACCACCAAACAACAACTGGTTAAATATGGCGCCTGGGCTCCTGACAACCTCCCTGACAACCTCCCTGACAACCTGCCCCCAGAGGAGGCCAACCTTCAGCTGGGTGTGTGTGTCAAAACCGCAGGCTCAACCCACCTCAAGGTTCTAACCAAGCGGGTTTGTGACCCGCAATCCAATTATCTGGTCACTCAAAGCCAGACTAGGAAGTCAACTCAAATTACCAAATCCATTAACATGAACAGATGATGATCCTTCACGGTGGATACCTCAATTTGGCGCTTGACTCATTATCATAATCAAGCCACCCTTCTTCCATCCAGCTGTGTGATAACCAATCATGTTCTTGCTATCCATTGATTCACAATAGCTATATAATCACTATTGCAATAAAGATTATTATCTATCTTCTAAATATTTTTCACTGTGTAACCTTGCTAAAATAGCATAATTACAACATTAATAAAAATTATGAAAAGGTTAACTTACACATAGAATTTTATATATACAGCATCTCAAAAACACATCACAAAAATACTACAATAAAGCAAAATATAAAGAGTGGTAACTAAATAAGGGTTTTCAGTATAGAAATACATAGTAAATGCTTAAAATACTTATCAAAAAATATACCATCTAGAAAGACTCCATCTGGAATCAAATAATTAATATACTTGTTGTGGTGATTCTGAACCTTCCATTATTAGCTGGGAATATAGAGTGTTATTAATTTGAGACCCCACATGATAAATCAACCCAAATTAACGCCACTTTGATAGTAATATCACCCTGTAACACAGCCAATAAAAACCCACTTTTCATATACAGTAGTTTTCAAACTTGTTGAAATAAAGGTATATTAGTCAATTTAGAACACATAGGTTCAGTCACATAACATATTTTAACTTATAATATCTAAATAGAAGAAATTCCACAGAAAATGTGCACTATTTGTGTCAGGAACCCACTTGATAGGGAACAAGTTTCCTACATGGTGGGCCAAAGCCCCTAAGTTGAGCCCTATTATTACTGATTTAATGGGTACTGTGATAATGGCAAGATGGCCTAAGTGGCCCAGATAGATGAATCTTCTCAGCATAGAGCTGAAGTAACCTAGCAGGTAATATCCTGCCACGTAGGTTGACAGGTAGAATGAAGCATTGGGTCTAACTAGCAAAGGTTCTGCAGGAGGAGGAGGAGGAGGATGTCAGGAATATTCCTGACATAAACTAGATTTCTACTGAGGAAAAATGTTGGAAACAAGTAGAGGAATGCCCAAGAGAGGGGCAAAATTTGATAGGGAATTTCCCCCACTATCAGGGGAAAAGAAAAATCAAAATTTGGAAAAAACGGATTTTTATGGAAACCGGAATAATTTAACATCCAGGCAGGCGCCCGCTGCCGCTGCAGAGACGCCCGCCCCCCTCCGCCAGCCCCCCTGACACCCAGCCAGCCACCTGCAAGCCTCCTGCCCGCCCAGCAGGCTCCCGCTGCCCAGGCTGGCACCAGCGGGCCCGCCAGCCTCCCACCTGCTCGCCCACCCCTCCCCCAGCGGACCCGCCGCTTGCCCCCAGGCCACCTGCCTGCTCCCCGGGCCCCAGCCAACTGCCAGTTGCCCACCTGGGTCCCAGGGCCCACTCCCCAGCCAAACAAAACCCACCATGACACCCAGCCAATCAGAAAAGTCCCCTGAAGCAAGGGAAAATTTTAAGAATAATTCTTGGGCCCAAGAAGAAGGGCAAATTCATGTTTCACAACCCAGGCCAAATTCTAAAAATATAGAGGAAAAGCCAAAAATAACTTCAGAAGATAAAAATAACATGACCTACAGCCAATGGAACCAGGTGGATGGCAACAATCAGCTAGGCCTAGACTCTAACCAAACTAGCATCCCTAAACCAAAAATAGAAGTGTTTAAAGCCAAGAGTTGTCATCACCACCTGACCACCCATCCAGAGGAAATTATTGGCCCCAAGCAGAACTGTCTAAAACCCCAACAGATTGCCCAGGAACAAGGGTTTGGCCATCCCTTCAAACACCAATTCCCATGACCAAACTTTTGGGGACTCCAGTCCCCTGTTTTTACTCCCATTTGCAAAACTTTGCAAGTGGGGGCCCACTATAAATAAAGGATCCCCTCTCAGTAATAGCTTGTGCTAATATTGAGACTAATACCCTCAATAAAGTGAAATTTCCAACTTCAACTACAGTTAAAGCTTACAGATCAAGTCCCTGCCAACCCTCTAACCCAGTGATGAATCACCTCATCTTCACAGCTGTACTCACGGCTTGCCTTGGGATTGGAGGCTACCAACAGAGTTCAGAGTTCTTTGGCCCCTCCACAGAAGGACTAGGTTATGACCCATACCACAACCCTGGCCAACTTAACTCTTCAAACACTGGACCCTGGCTGCCTCTGGTATCTCCCCATTTGACACTCTCTATAGCCATGTATACGTCTGCTTACTACATCCTCACCTACTTTGCCAGGAGCTTTGGACGCTTCAACATACACACCAAGGTATTCCGTTGGCTGATGACGGTGTATCCCATAATCACTGCCTTGATGGGTTTCCAGTTCTCCAATTTGCTACCATACATACTCCAAGTGGTGCCCATTATTTTAGGGTATTACAGAGGAGGAGTGAAAGAGCAACCATAGTGGATTTGCGCCCCCAGTGACCAGAGGGGCAATTAAACCATCCATGGTCAAGGGATTCCTTCTGGTGAGAATTGTCTGGGGATTAATTGTGCCAGTCAGCAGTTGTTATTTAGTTCTCCAAGGCTAGCACCACAGGCAAGAAGGAAGCTAGAAACCAGAACAGGAACAAAATTCCTTTCATAGTTTCAAAAAAAGGATCAAAAGATAAGTGTTGACAGAGATAGAGCAGTAATAATTATTTATTGTTGGAACAAGTAAAAATGATAAATATGGCTCACTTAAATAACCTCAAAATAGAGGCTGGATCATTTTAAGTGGCTATTGGGAATAAGAGGGATTTGCAGAGGATTATCATGATTATTCTGAATGAAACTAATACCTGGGTAATCTGTGCCTCAAATTGTGCCTTGAGAATATTCATTATGATAGTGGTGAGATCAGAGGTGAAAGACAAAGCCACAAGATCAAAGACAATTAAGCAGTGTAAATGCTTAATCTTTGAGAAGATCAAGTGCGGAGCCAGGTCCAGGAAGATAACCAGTGGATTCAAAAGCAAAAAGGAAAAAGAAACCAGCCAATCAGGATCCAAGCGGTAAGTGACGTGTCTAGGAGTTTTATAAAGGTTTTCAAAAGCAAAACCAGAGTCAAAAGCAAAAGTCAAATGAGAGAATTCAAAATAAATAGGTAAATTAATTTGAATAATTGAATCTGTACTAAAACTGGGCCCTTTCTTAGGGTTTCAGGTTCAATTCCTGTTGGGTTCTAGACTAGAATAAAACATGTTTCCAAATACTTGGTGGTTGTGTTGCTTTGTTTTACTGTAATTCAAAATATCATCCATAAAATTAAGGTAGTCAGGGAAAAAATCCCTGAAAATTTGGCAAAAATGTTCAATCAATCAAAAACCTACTCAAACTGGGGACAAATTTATAATGATTCAACAACGAGTATACCAAACACTAGAACACATGAGTTTCAGTCACAGAAAACATTTACTATGTTCAATATGATTTTGGTGAACACCTGAAACTCAGTCACAAAAGTTGCAAACTCAAATCAACAACAAGCCACAATAGCAACTGAAACTGAAACGTAAATATCAAATATCAAAATGCATGAATGAATCTATAATACTGTTACCAGATCATCCTAATTAACAATAATATATAGAATAAAAAAGGAAATAAATATCCTGAGTCTCTGTTTAGGGATTTGAATTAATGAAAGGATAGAATTTATCCAAACACATGATTAACAGTGTACATTTACAACCAAAAATAATTAATATAGAAATCTAAAACCTAATTTGAAATAAACAGCAGTGACTACAAGCTTTCATGATACTATATATGAAGAGATAAAATTATATTAAATAAATTATATAGATCAACTTATTTTAATTTTATTTTATTTTATTTTTATATCAAAATGGATGCATCCCAACAACAGAGCCAAGGAGTACGCTGTGGATGTGGACGTCCTTGTGGGTCAAAAAACTGAGTTAGTGCAATGCAAGTGCCTACTTAGGAAGGAGACAGGAGAAGAGAGAATAACAGTGAGGTTGCACTAAAAAAACCAGTTCAAGTTGCACAGGGTGCAAGGGCACATATCATAAATCTCAGGGTTCTAAAGCTGACCAGAAACTACACAAAGATCACCACCACCAAAATGGTAAACAACATCACTACTGAGAGGGTGTTCTTGGTATACAATCCTGTATACCACTACAATGGTGGTCCAGCTCACTATTCTGGAGAAGGTGAAGCCTGTCCTTGACACCATATACAAGCTTTACATGATTGATAACAAAGGGGAAGATGAGGAAAAGCAACCAGAGGATTTCCAAACAACAAAAGGGCAGAAGGTGCTTAAAAAGGTTGCTGCATTTTAAAACAAGGTGCTTATGCCCTGTGTTGTGGCTGAGCCTTCAGAGTCTGTGCCTGCCTCCAAAAAGCCCAAGTACCATGTTATTCCCAATGCCACCTGTAAGACCTTTAACAGACTCATGGAGGAGACACCAGACTACAAGAAGGCTGCAGCCATTATTGGTATTTTGGAAAAATCTGCCCACAGGCTCCACAAAACCTACCTGAAAACAGGTACTGTTCTCCTTTTGGAGAAACCCAAAACACAAGCCAATTCTATTGGCCAAGGAACACCTGTGAGCAATATGAAAGTGGATCAATCAAAACTGCCATATTGAACTGGAAAATATTCAGTCAATGTTTGAGTCCGCTTTTAGGATCAAGGCTTTGGTTTTAATCTGCTATTGTGATGTGAAGAGTTTAAGATTCTTGTGGAAAAAACTCAGGTTTTTTCTGTACAATTGGAACAGCCCAGACAACATTGCCTACCACCAGAAATATTCCAAGACATACTCTGTGTGTTTCATTATTGAATGGATCAGCCAAAACATAGTCCATTTATGTTAAGGGCAATAGAACAATTGCCCACTTGTTTTGCTGTGTTTGCTATTCTATGCCTGTAAACTTGTTTAATTGCACCTAAAAAGCAATATTTGAATTGAAAGTTTATTGTACATATATCTTGGTCTTTAATTCTGCGGCTAATAATAGTTTTAAAGCATTCAAGAGCCACTTTCCCTCATTTGGTAAGGCGTGTGAAACCGGTTGTTTTCTTGCCCAGGCACTTTTTAATGCCATTTCTCCACTGCCTCCATATGGTAAGTCCTTCTTTTGGAGCCTCTTTCCTTTGGCAATAATTCCCCTGCCCCAACTATATAACCTTCTAACACATCAAATAAAGAACAATTTTTGTCTTATTTACTTTTATTCTTCTGTCTTAACCAAGGCTGTCACTATATCAACTACAGGTATAGTATTAAGAAAAGAGTAGTAGACCAACTAATTTTAGAATTCAGCACCCAAGCTGCTACTTTTACAACACCATGTTAAAGGAAAAGGGGGCCAACAAATTCTACTACATTGAAAAGTCCTCTTTTGCATCCTCCATGAGAAACAAGTATGGCTACATCCCCAAAGGCAAAAAGAGCAACATGTCCTGGTGTAAGCCTGTGAGTTCTATTGCTTACTCAATGGTAGTTCTTCCTGGTCCCTTTGGTATTGAACTATACCAGATGACCAAGGGTTCCCATAATAGTTTGGCCTTTATGAAATTTCTCTGGTTGGTTCAAGAGCACCTCCAAGTCACCAGTTTGGGTGTCACCAATATTATAGTATTAGATAATGTTGGGCTCCACAAGGTGGCAGATATTCTCAATGAATTCCAGATGATTGAGCCTGGTGTAGAAATTGGCTCCCAACAATTGACCACATCTAATTTGTGCCTGCTATTCCTCTCCTTCTATTCCTCAACCTGATTGAGGAGGTTTTTGGGTGGCTCAAGCAAGTAGTCAAGAAAGAGGTGCCACTTGGGCTGATAATTTTTTCAATTTGCTACAGGTTGGTGTCCATACCCTCCCAGCTGAAACTGTGGCTAAATTTTATGGCCAAGCTGATTTTTTTCTCCCTGTGTGCCTCTCCAAGCAACCAATCAATTAAAGGCTTAGCTATTCCAAATATTTTATTCTGCATTTTATTTGTTATTGTTTGGTTTTATTTAGTTTAGTTCACAGTAGTTTTAAAAGCTATGGCAACAACCAAAAATACCTCAGATTCAAACAAATTGATTTCAGATTTGAACAAAATCCAAGTTGTGCAAGATTTGGGATTCAAATAGTTTAAAAAAATTAATAAATAAACTGTCAAATAAAAAACAAAATTTCATTAGCCCATTATAAAAAATTATGGCAAATATCAAGCAGTGTTGTTTAAATCACAACAAAATGATCTGACACAACAAGTGAGATGAATAGATGCTGTTCTGAAGTATATTATAATCCAATCAGGATTAATATGAGGCACCAACAGAGGGACTAAAATGAAACAAAATTTGAGCAATTGGGAAGTGATATTCTACAAGCACAAAGAAAAATGAAGTCACACATGATGTGTAGTATGAGCAGCCTAAAATAGAAAAATAACAGTTTAGCAGCCAATCAACAGCTATCTAATTTAGAAACATAGGCATTTTATTCATTTTCATGGATCCTTATTTGTGTATAATGGTTTTGAGAACCTTCCAAATATGGAATGATAATTACAATAAAAATAAATCATAAAATTTTAAACTTCTACTTTTAGTGATTTTATCCTAGTTTTTTACAATGGTTTTTAACAACAACATTTTTGACGGCACCAACAGCCAAGCCAGCTTCAATAGAGGCAAGGCTCAGGGTGTGGAGGCACCCATTTATACCCAAGCCTTTGAGGCAGGTAACAAGGAAGCCGACCTGTACTTGACCCCTGACCCATATGGCTTTGACTTGCTAAGTAGTCACATAGTGTCTAGCTCTGCCCCTGCTCCCATACCCCCCGCACAAGCTGACCATCAACCAACCAATCAAGATGGCAACCTTGATTCAGAACAACTTCCCGCCATCAGCCAACCTGCCCCCCATCAGCCAATCAGGCTTCAGATCCTGTGGCCCAGCGCCCCAAGCAAATAATCATCACCACCCAAATTCTTCAGGAAATTGTGGCACTGAACCTGCAGGTTCTGTCCTGGGATCAGATTGCAACCCAATTGCAATTTACCCAAGCCATAAAAATGCAGGAATTTAATAACTTAATGAATAAGGGGAATATGATTGGGACAGCCAAGAAGCCAAAAAAGGCCCCTGAGTCCTAAATCACCAAGGTGTACCCAATAATGCTTGACCTCCTTCAGCAGGACCCCAAGCCTCCCCTGATCCAGGTCCAGAAGCAACTTGCGCACCATAGCATTTGGTTGTCTGAGCGCATGGTGCAGCTCTGGATGCATGGAAAGGTGGCTTAATACAGGTTTTTATCAATGTTGCTGGCAACCAATGATATGGTGCTGAGGATTACCTGTATGATTATGCCATCAAATCCACCCTGGTCTGATTCCTGACAAGTTTGTCAGATGACGTCATGCTTGTCTTGTACTACAAGTTATCAATTGTGTTTTAAAATTTTGGTGAGTAAGAAAAAGCCGCCGCCAAGAATAAAAGGAAGAAGATCAAGAAGGGGACGTTCATTGGTGCATTTCTGGCTGTTTCAGCCAAGGGTTTTGTCTACTATTGGACAAACCCAGATTTCATCAATTGCTACAAGTACAGCCACATTCCGGTGGATTACTTGACTCCTAGGATGACTCAAATTCCAAGCACCGGGTTTTCTTGAGCCACCAGATGGAGGGTAGCTCTAATGCCCTTGAGGCCATCCAGCAACACAGGCACCAGGCCTCTGTGTACCCATACAGCCACGCTGACATCCATCTGGCTGATTTTGTGTTAGTTAATATTGGAGACACACTCTGGGAGCGCCGCCCTCAGGCTTTCAAAGATCTCTATCTTGGGGTCCTTGACCACAATTCTCTCTTTGGTCACCAAATGATGGCTGACTTGATTGCGCAAATGATTTTCCATGTGAACATGAGCAACCAATCACACAATGATAAACACCTCCCACCCTGTACTAAAGCCACCTATCAACCCATCCAGCCAATGACAGACAAGGAATATAACAAGTGTTATATGGCAGCCATTACGTGCAATCTTCCTACCCCTACCCACACCACCACTACCCCCACCTTCCAGCCCCACCCATCCAATCCCAGACCCCCCAGGCCAGCACTGCCTCTACGTCTTCCTTTCTGCGCTATTCTGCCTACTAGGCATCACTCTTCCCCGCCCTAATAAACTCCCTGTTGCAAAAAGTTTCTATTCATATTATCTTTATTCTGAATTTCAATTGTTCATGTTCTCTTTGTTTATAGTTGGTTTTATTCTTTATGTTCAGCTTATTTCTATAAAATCATATATTTACTATGCCATGTATATAGATCCAGAACACAGTTATTTTTAGCACTTAAACACAACCCTTGTGAAAATATTAACAACAATTTGGTGACCAGCTAAATTTGAATTAGAAAATTATAGGTTAATTGTGTTTAGATAAAGTTTTTCTGATCCAAATTCAAAACCTTAATGATAAACTTTAAGCCAATCAGGAGCCAAGTAATAAAGTGATTGTTGTGACATAAAGGGTGACCCAATAGCTCTTTGATGCATGTGCACTAATTAATATGATTGGCTGGTTGTTTTGCCATTGTGCACCATTACCTCTGTGGTAAGTTGTTGATGGACTAGTGCTCAATCAGCTGCTGGGTTAGCACTAGTCCATCAACAACTTGCCACAGTGGCAATGGCGCACAATGGCAAAACAACCAGCCAATCATATTAATTAGCACACATGCATCAAAGAATTATTGGGTGACCCTTTATGTATAAACAATCACTTTATCACTTGGCTCCTGATTAGCTTAAAGTTTATCATCAAGGTTTTTAATTTGGATCAGTAACAACTTTATCTAAACACAATTAACCTATATTTTTTTAATTCAAATTTAGCTGATCACCAAATTGTTGTTAATATTTTCACAAGGGGCTGTGTAAAGCGCCAAAAATAATATGGCAATTAAGGAAACAATGCCAACACAAAGCAAACAACACATATTGAGTTAAGCGTAAAACATATACACAATGAGTAAAAAAGAGATAACATAGTAAATGGGAAAACAAACAGGAATAAACAAAGAGGCAATGGTATCAGAATAATAAAGATTTTATTGGAGTGAAAGCTATAAAAACATATGGAAAGGTTAGTAAAAAATCATATGAGAGAATTGGAGAAGCTGCTAAAGGACCTCAACTTGGCAATTGCAAAAATCAAAGACATTGACCGCAAAGTCAAATCAAAAGTCAAGGCTGCTGTCCTTACTGGGGATAAAATAGACAAGGTTTCTGCTAAAGCACTTATGGCCAAGATGCCAGACACCCCCAAAACAGCAATCAAACACCTTTTAAATGTCCAGAATATTGTTGTGAAAGGCCTTCAATTCAAGTCCTTTTCCCTCTCTGTGCTGTTTGTCTGGGTCAACAACCACAAGATGTATGCACATCTCAAACCAGCCAAGCAAGCCAGAACCAAGGACAAAGAATTTCCAGTGCAATTGCTTGTGCCAAGAATGGCTAAGCCTGCTGAAGCCACCAACAAGGAGGAAACATGTGAAGGTAACCTAAAAAACAAAATTAATAAAAATTAAAAATTATTAACTTTTTTAGAGAACATAGACAGTGAAATTTGCTGGGTCCTGGTCCCCTTTGTTCTGCCATATTCTACTCAAACTACGCTAATCATGTGGCATGGCAGCTGCTTCTGTCCCCCCTGTTTTGCGCAAGCTAGAGGACCACATTAATGGCACCTTTCCAATGTCCCGGGAGGCGTTAGCCAGGCTGACACATGGCAAGAGGGCATCTGAGTTTGCAGTTACTGCCTACAAGGATGCCCAACTGGTCCACTTGGACCTGGTATCTCTCAGTGGAGTTTACTGTGTTAACTCCATTGAGCTTGTTAGGAACGTCCTGGAGATGCTCCCATTCAAGAACATACCGGAGATGGGCTGGGCCTATGCGGCTGCTTGCTTCTGCTTCCCCTTGGAGCATACACTCTCTTACCTATTGGAAAACTTTGGGCGTGAGGTGTCAAAATTAGCTGTTGCAGACACAACAGCTGTAAAGAAGACCAAAATCCTCCTTGTCAACTTTGGGCTGGCATAGATTGCCAACAAGATGAGGCTCCCTCTGGCAATGGATCTCACCTTTGCTTAAACAAAAAATGAAAGATTAGTACCATGTTCAATAAGCTGTGTGAGTTTACTGAAGCCTTTGATGGGCAAAGACTTCACCTTGTGGTTTACTTGGGGTTCCTCTTTTACTTTGGGATGGGTGCAAACGTTGAGTATCTGGATGGGGTCCTTCTTGGGATTGACAAGGCCAGGCTCTCCCTAGATGGGAAGAAGGTCCCATGGATACAACTTGGTTGATCATGTGATTCAGGACGCCCTGGTCCTGACTGGAATTTACAGTTCTGCAGCCCTGCCAGAGAAGCTGCTGCTTCACTCCCACCTGACTGTAATCCCTTTTACCAGCTGCCGTGAATATTTTAATCAGGGTGTATCCACTGTCTAAAGTGTGACAGTGAAGGTTGTGTGACACCTCCATTGCCAGGTGGGTACATACCAAAGAACCCATTACAGGCGCCCTTAAAACTCTCTTTTCCAAAAAATATATTTACATTTTAGATTATTTTTATTTATAATAATTTTTATAATTTCTTTTTAGCAAACAAGTTTTGTGAGATAAATCCCAGATAAGGTTTTCATAAAAGAGAAATAATATATGTTAATAAAATATACATCTAAGTTTTACATTAACCATTTAATTTTTCTTTAATTTCATTTTTATGTTTATTTATTAAGAGTGATATAAATATATTTTTATAATCCAGTATCAAGTGTTTGGGATAGCCTCAAATGCCATAATAAAAAATTAATATAAAATAAATAAATTACAAACCTTCATTGACGGCCCCGCTGAATGTGATTGTGGGCTTAGAAGCTTCTTACAGTAGTTTTAAAAGCTATGGTGACAAGCAAAAATACTTCAGATTTTAAAAAAATTCAGATGTAAACAAAATTAAAAATAAATAAATTTATATTAATTTGCAATAGATTTATTTATTTTTAATTTTGTTTACAACTGAGTTATTTTTGTAAAAATCTGAAGTATTTTTTCTTGTTGCCATAGCTTTTAAAACTACTGTAATATAAAATGATAATTAATAAAACTTAAATAGTAAATTAGAGAATATAAAAAAGTTGGACAAGCTAAGCCTTTAATTGATTGGCTGTTTGGCAAGGTACACAGGGATGAAAAATCAGTGTGGCCATAGAATTTGGCCATGGTCTCAGATGGGAGGGTGTGGATCCTGGCCTGCATAAAATCAAATAGGTCCTTGGTACCAGTTGGGGTCCCTTGCTTGACAACTTGCTTGAGCCACCCAAAAACTTCCTCAATGGGATTCAGGAATGGCAAATAGGTGGGGAGGAAGAGAAGGCACAAATTTGCTGTGGTCAATTGCTGGGGGCCCACTGCAATGCTGGTGTCAATTGATGGAAATTCCTCAAGAATGTCTGCCACCTTATGGAGGCCAACATTATCCATTACAATTACATTGGTGAAGCCTGGGCTTGTGTGCCTCAGGTGCTCCTGGACTAATTGAAGGAATGATAGGAAGGTCTGGCTATTGTGAGATCCTAATATCATTTGGTAGAGCTCAACCCCCTTTGGACCAAGGAGAGCCACCATCAAATAGGCTGTGGCGCAGACTGCAGCATGCCGAGCCACCCCGTCATTGGAGCCTTTGGGGACATACCCATATGCATTACCCATAGACAAGGTAAATATCAATTTGTCAATATAGTAAAATTTTACTATCCCCTTGTTTTTGAGGGCAGTGTAGGCCTCAGTGTATTATTTCTGGATATCAATGTTGGAAGGACTGTTTCTATTGTAGGGGGATACCCCAAGTTTTTTTCATGAAAACTGCATTCCCTTTACCAGATGGTAGTAAAAGGAAATTGAAGCCTTAAACCTAAAAGTAGACTTGATCATGGCCTGTATATTTGCCAGTTCAAGATGACAATCTTGGGTTATCTACTGGTGGATTGCCTATTTGTGCTCCTTGGTGAGCATAGTGGAAATGTGTAAGGATTTCTCTGCGGCAAGGACTCGGCCAGTATTGGTGAATTTGTTGAAGGTCTTGGAGGCGTACTTGGGATTCACCCCAACAAGAGCCGTGGCCGCCTTATAATCACCAAATTCCCGCATTAGCTTGAGCATGATGATGTGTTTGATATCAGGGATGCGCTTCTGAGCGGGCTTTGTGGGAGTTGGTGAATCTAGATCCTGATTGGAGACTGGCTTGAAAGGCATAGGCACCTTGGTATAGAAGGCTGCAACCTTCTTTAACACCAGCTGTCCCTCATCAGTTCTGTAGAACTCAGGCTCCTTGTCCTCTTCCTGGTTGCCATCACTGATTTAAGGATCATAGCTAGTATCAAGCACAGGCTTATCCTTCTGCAGCATGGCTGACAAGATCAACCTTTGGCGGTACACAACGTCAAACACATACAAAGTAAGTTCTACCTCCTTGTTTATAATTATTTTTGTTGTGGTAGCCTTGGTGGGCTTCTGGGTCAGCTTGGGGACCCAAGGGCTGATGCTCTGCACCCTAGCAGCTTGTGATCCTTGAACTGGCTGTGTCAGTGCAGCATCACTATCAAACTCTCCTCTCCCATCTCCTTCCTGAGTAGGGAATTGGGTTGCACTAACTCTGTTCTTTGACCCATGGGGCAACCGCAACCGCGGCACACAATGGGTGAATTGTCACTCTGCTGTTGTGTACCTTCCATTTTACAAATTAATAAAATAATAAATAAACCTTAATTAAGTCACTCCTTAATTTTAATTTTTGCATTTATCTATATATGGATATTTGATTAATATTCCC